>OZ017741.1:68494170-68826670 GCA_963969285.1 Odontomyia ornata | reverse complement strand
GCTTTTCATTTTTCGGAAATTTGTTCAAGCTTTTGTTTTTTCTCTCCATGGGATGTTTATCTCCTTTGACCACCATGGTTTTGGACTGTGTTTGAAGTTCTTCGCGCTTACCTGGATGATTTCTTCATGTTTTCTGCAAGATTGTTAGTGAAATTGATCGTGTTGATGTCCTCCATGATTTTATTTCTGTTTGGTATTTGTCTTTTCTTTTTGTTCCAATTTTCGACTCGCAATGTAAATTCAATAGGGACATGCTCACTTTTGCCTAATTTGTATTTTTTTGTATTCCATTGATTCCAGTAGTTTAAATTGTTTGTTAGGGTGATGTCTGGGGCTGGCATTTGTTTGGTGTGTTGATTGATTTCCTAAAGAAGGTGAACGTGCCTGCCTGTGTTGCGGGGTGCTAATTTATATTTGTTTAATACGGATATAAGGATGTTTTCTTTTGCATTATTTGTTTTGTCTCCCTAGTCTTTGTGCCTTGCATTGAAGTCTCCTCCAATTATGAATAGGTTTTTGTCGTTAACCACTTTTATAATTTGATGGATTTGTTCTTCGAAAGTTGCACGCGCAAATGTTAATATTTGGTCTTAGATTTGTTGTGGTAATTACTATTGCTCCAATGTCTTTGTTGTTGAGCGGTATTTCTTTCAATTTTATTTTGTTATTAATTACTACGGAGACTCCCTCTCCTTCTTTTTCTGTTCTTATTTTGTTGATTAGTTGGTGGTTTTTGATTCTTAAGATGGGTGATTTTTTTGTTAGAAATGTTTCCTGTAGTAGTGCAATGTCTATTTTGGTTTTGTACATAATGTACTCTACGGTATCTTTATTTTTGGAAATGCTTTGGATGTTATATTGGAGAAATTTGATATTTTTATAATCTTTCATGTTTTTAAGTGTTATTATTTGTCAGCCAGTCTGCATATTGTAAGTTGTTGGTGTTAGGTCTTTTCTGACAGTGGGTTGAAAGTGTTTGTACTGCTTCCTTAATTAAATTAGATTCTATTTTTAAGTACTTGGCGTTACTTTGGTTTTTGCAGTTGTTGTTTAATAGATTAATTAGTTTCTCTATTGGTGTAACTTGATTAGCTAATTTGAAAATATTTTCTGCTTATGTGTTTTTTTTCATTAGCGTGTTGTTTGATTGTGATAGTAGATGACTACTCATTGGAAAATTTAATGTCTGATTGGTTGATTTTGTGTTATGTGTTCTTGTGGTTTTAGTGTAAGGTTTGTTTAGCATTAGTTTATTTATGGCATTATTCGAGTTTCTATTATTCGTTAATCTGGATTTTGATAGGAGAAGGAAAGCTGAATCCATGGATTCGTTGTCTTTTAGCAATTGATTGTTGTTGTTTAAAATTTTACCTCCATATCATAATTGATCCATTTGGGGCATGTTTTATCCATAGCACTGTGGTTTAGGTCTCCACATAAAAAGCATTTTGTGACTTTGCATTCCTTATCCAAGCATTCTTCGTCTCCACAGTTTGAGCATCTTCTGTTATCACCTTGAAACTACACCCTACAAAAATATTGAGTATGACCTAGCCTGAGGAACTTTGTGCATTATTTGGGTCTTAGGTAATAATACTCTATTGGTATATTTAGGTAGTCAAGCCTTATTTCATCAGGAAGCTCCTCTCCCGAAAATGATACCTATACTGTTTGGGTTGGAATGAAATTCTCTCTATTTGCTGGGTCTCTCCTTTTGATTCTGTAGAAATTCATGATCCTTATATTTTTCTGTTGTATCCCGTGGGAGTTGCTTGGGATTCAGTTCTTTGCTATTTCTTCTTTTGAGATGTTTAATAATACTCCTTTTATTATGCCATGTCTCATTATGAAATTATTCGGTATGAACGCTCTCACTCCGAAATTTTTGATGTTGTTGTTCATGATTACCTCATTGGCTTCCTCGGGTTTGTTGAACATCAGTTTTATCCTATTACATCCTACTTGCTTGATGTCATTAATGTTCTTGATGTTCATATTTTTATTCATCGAGTAGAAAGTCATTGGGGTGAGTCTCATTTTCTCATTTGCCTTTTCTTTGGAAAGGTCCATAAGCACAAAGAATTTTTTTCTCGTGTCATTCTTGTCGTATTTATTGATGATATGTCCGGTTTTCGTTTATTCTGCGGTTTGTTTTTCGCTTTCCTTTAATATATCCATATAGTTTTTCAGCATCTGCAATATGATGTTTTTGGGTTTAGCTGTTTTGTTCAAAGTATCCGCCATGATGTTTTCGATGTCTTCCATTGGCGTGGATATAGTTGGCGTGGCTTCTGTTGCTTTTGTTTTGTCGCCGTTATTCGGCGTGCTTGATATTTTACCGTTGGCGAATTCACTAGTATTTACCGTTATGATCGTGTCCATTGGTTCGCTAAGTTCACCGTTATCATTATGCTTTGGGTTATCGACCTTGCATTTGCTATCCCCTTGGTTATTTCTTTTTATTTTATAATTATTTGCATCCGTCTCCTCTATAATTTTCCTGATTTACGCATCTTTCCTTTCCCCCGGGTCGGGTGGTACCTTCTTTTTATTGTTAGGTTCTCCATTATGACATTATTAGATTAAAAGCTCTTACCTGAATTTAGTAAACTCTGAGGAACTTGGGTTAATTTTACTTGAAATTTCGCTATTCTCTACTTTAAGTGATTGCTTGTAGCTATATAAGGTTAAATCTTAGTTGGTTGGGGTAATTGCCAACCTTATTGGAAAATATTTAAACTAGCCGAACTGAAAAATTTGATTTGACTCAATGTATGGTTATTATTTGACTTTTTAGGTTAACTTTCCTGCACAATCACTCACAAAACGCACGGCACTCTAAGGTGGTTGGATGGGAAGTGAGGATAACCATGATTGATTACTATGCCAAATATGATCGCGATCTGTCAAGCAGTTTGTTTACAACAGCTGCTTAAGCCTACACCTCAGTAGTGCGTTGCGATTTTTTTTTTATTGTGACCGAATTTTAAGCCAAAAGCGCAATAAATACTACCGATCAACCACCGTATTCACCAGATTTGGCTCCATGTGATTTTCATGCATAATTAAATATTTTGCGTTTTATTTGCAATTTCCGGGTACTTTTTTGTCACAATGTATGTCATAGTGTGTATATCTGGTTGAGTTTGCCTGGACTCTCAGAATTTTACTTCTTCATTTGGTTTTTGTCTAGATATATCAGGCAAATGCGCCACCAGTGATTAGATACGTTCTACACATAACAACTAATTAATGTCTTTACCAAAGATTTATTTCCGAAATACCATGCATGAAGATTGATATTACCAGCTTAATGAAACCAAATACGTTTCAGTGGAAATTAAATGATCATATTTTATCTCATTATTGCCTAGCAGAAATTTATTACCTTTCGCCGTATGTATCATTTAGCTCTTGCAGGAATGTTTTTGTAAAATGATAACTGTCTGGAATTTATGCTGTCTACATGTGATCTAGTGTCGGCACAGCACAGCTTTACCTCGCCTGAATTAGTAGTACGAGTAATTTAAAGATCTTCAAATAGAAAATGATCATTTCGCTTAACATAACATTTTGTTGTAATACCATCATATAAACGATGTTTTTCAAAATAGAAAAAATTTTCCATCCTACACGACCCTCTATCACTTTGATGGTCGTGCTCCCTCTTTGTCTGCGTCCACGCCAATCCCAGTCAAGCTAAACTTGGTCAACAGACTTAATTTTCTGTATCGTGGCCGTATTGGGCTAGCGAAAGATCGTAACGGTCCATCCTAATGTAAATTACACGAACAAGATAAATATTTAGCCCGTTGATATATGTTTGGAATGCTATAAAACACGATAAGTTGCGAATAAGACCACATTAACGATTTGTATACCACATTCATGATCAGGTCTTAGCCTACTCTCTCATATCTTTCACACACTCTTATAAGACATTACGGAACTACGCCATCTCATTGAGGTGTTGAATGCATATTTTTCTCATTGGCAAAAGAATGGAAACTAATCAGGAAACAGGCTGAAAGATATACGAGCACGTAATCTTAACAACACATAACACAGCATTACCGACACACATTGTCTACATACACGTCATCTCCCAGCCAGGCAGCTAACCCTGCTGCCTACATACCCGTACACCAAACATATGTTGGGATAGTGTGTGCAGCATAACGATACATACATTATGGCAAAGTGAAAATGAAATATGGTAATGATCATTTAGTCGTGGCCTAATTAACCGGAAGATTGTTCGTGGTCGATAAACATTTCTTAATTATCTTAATTGTTGCCTGTTATTAGGTGGAAGACACGGATCCAATTTTGTTAGATTTTGTTATTAAAATTACAGAAGCAAATCACATATCCAATATATGAGAGTGAGAAAAAAAGTAAAGATTAAAGAAACAAACACTAAAACGGCTAGCATAATTCGAAATGCACGAACAGAGAGATATGAAGAAAACACGATTAGGATTGGAAGACAAAAAGCATTTGAAGCAATGGTTCGCGATTAAAACTTTCAAAAAATAAATTATTAAGCACTTATTGGCGAGGAGAGGTGGATTTAAAATGGTTTCCGTGGTTGATTAGGGCCGCTGCAGTACCGGCTAATTATTGTTTCGTGTGTGAAGCAAATTTAATTTTAAACGATTTGGTGGGTGAGATGTTCGATTTTTCACGGTCAGGAAAGCTGTTGTTTTGTGTTTTTTCTTTTTTTCAAATTTCTGAATCGTGGCGTTGCTCAACCAATTCCAATTGATTCTATGGTAAAACGTGAATCTATCATAGTTCCGATCACTGTTCTATATCGAATAAAAATTAATGATTCGATCATTCATCATTTTCCTATAAAATTATTTTTTGATTAGTCACAATCTTTAATGGCGATAATTTGTAAGATCGTGCAAAACAGCTAGCAACCAGTCGTTATGAAGGGCTCGCATGACTTTACAGATTTTGGTTTCGAAATTATTTAAGTCCTTCAATAATATGCATAAGAGGAATTTTAAGTGGTTGGACCTTCGAAAGTTCATATTGCGATTTCACGGCTGCTGACGGCTAGTCTGATGTAGGTGGTAACAATGTTAATCGTACTGGCAGCATTAAATTTTGATTCAGTCATTAAGGTACTCATATGGAATGGAAGTTTGATTATGTAGCAGTAAACATATACTGTACCTTAATACATATGAAATATAAGAGCAAACATGCAAATAATTATTGTTTTCATGAGTTAATTAAATTAAATTCTTTTGTATTTCACACTGCAATTTTTAGACATACTTTAAAATCCGAAATTATTACCCTTAGATGATGGCCATTTAGTTAAGACATCCACAAATCTCAGCAAAATTGAAAAAACTTATTCACTTAAAAAAATTGGGCGATTAATATGAACACGGCAGTTAAAATTTGTTAGATGATCTCATTCTTTCATTACAACGGTACACTTGAAGTTGATATGGTCTGTATCACGTTTGACCATGTGACCATTACCTGATTTCGAAGTAGTGCCAATCACAGCTGATTGGGACTATAGGCCGATAGAAGAACAATGAAACAAATGCATTTCTGCTACTGAGATATGAAGCAAGGAACTACAATGCAGGAGTTGAGCACCCTTATTATCACGCAGACTTAAATGGGGCTTAGAAACATTAAAGAAAAGGGGATGCAATGTGAGTCTTTTGT
This sequence comes from Odontomyia ornata, assembly GCA_963969285.1. Classification (NCBI taxonomy): domain Eukaryota; kingdom Metazoa; phylum Arthropoda; class Insecta; order Diptera; family Stratiomyidae; genus Odontomyia; species Odontomyia ornata. Next base: position 68,820,970 of record OZ017741.1, on the reverse strand, counting down.
ATTAATCGAGCAGTTTCACGAGAAAACTGCTCGAAAACTTTCCTATCCTCTGCTTGTGATTTTATGTGGCAGATTTAGAAAAGTAATTAATTATTTCTGTTCATAATCGTCGTTTGTAAAATAGTTTTCTTTCTCATTATTATTGCTAAATGTAATTTTTTTATCAATTGCCCTTTATATTATACGTAATTCTATATCAATTTTCCTTTATATTAAATTTAAATGTTTCCCTTTAAGTATATTTCTCCTCAGATTTAATTTTTATTACCACTTAAAATTTTCTTCATTTTCTTTACTTCAGTTAAATTTTGTTTACTAAAATTTAAATCTACCACATAAAATTTACAGTGTATGAGCACCTTACCAGTGTACAAAAATTGGGGATGAACTGGAACGGGGTGAGTGATTGTCAAATAATTTTTGTGGTTAGGAGGAGTGAAGTTTTGTCGGCCGGGAGTGCAGAAAGTTAGCTTTCCCACCGACTGAATACTTTTGCCTGAAGCCCCGCTACGCCATCGTATTTATTGTCAACGCTATTGATCGGCCAGTGAATAATCCTGTTTCATTATTGTATGGAATTTTTGTTGCTAATGGGAGCTAAACAAAATTCCAGCATTGCAAGATATTATCTGCGCTTCATTTCCAACGTCGGTGGCTCCAAAATCTGTGCACTGTTCAGCGTGATACATTATTGCTGCGTTTGGATGCGTGAGGGAGGTTATGGGGCATTGGCATTGGAGGCGCCTCGAAAAGTCAACATGGTTTACGTGCGATGTTGACCACTGATTAAGGCACTTCTTGTTTGCGCGATTTCCACGTTTTATCAGTTTTAAAGGATTCGAGTCCAATGTTTTCTCGACATTTGAGCTGTCAGTGTTCAAGGTGAGGAAGGATAAACTACAAAGGTTTTTCCATTTTTCGTCACTCTCCACGCTCTTTCTTCGTCGGAAAACGCCATGCGAAAAGTGTAGGGTGCAGTTCACTGGCTTCAAGTGTAAACGCTTGTGTGCAGCGAGGGCAGGTATTTTATCTGTTTCTTCTTTATCAAAGCTTCTTCATTAATCCCATAATAAGAAGCAATCAACTTAACTAAATTGACTATGAAATAGATAATTTCCAAGACAAGTTTGTGAACTTTCGCAAAACAAATGTAAGGGATAGTGTCCTCTGACTAAATTTATGCAGACTAATAGAGGAAATTGAGACCTATATGGACAGTGAGCCTAAACAAATTCCCTCTCCCGAATTAAGTAGTTTCGATTCTAATTTAAAGGAAAACGATTTAGAGCGAAGCATTTCCTGTAGATCTTCATTATAACTAGCCTTCCATTTCATGATAAAATCATTGTAATTTTGATAATGCGTGATTGCTTGGTCGTCAGATGCCGGAGAGTGTATCGGCGTTTAGATGACAATTCCCGAATAGACATATTCTCCAATCAAACTTAGTGGCGTTAAGACGACGAATTGTGGACATTTATATTTCAAATTGGTAAAAGTTAATTCTCAGTCAGTGAATCGCTAATTATACATTCGAATTGTGCTTGTGTCTTCTTTTGTCTATCGCGGCATGAGAGGATTGAAGGAGATAAATGCTCAATTATATAGGAATCAAAATGAAACCCGCAAGGGTATTACTGAAAATCACCCTGCGCCGTGTAGAAATTCTTGCTGAAGCCGTGTAGAAATTCTTGCTGAAGCTTCCATACGCTTCCAATGAAAATCATCCTGGCTCGAACCTGCGCTACAATCACTTTTGCCAACGACATTCCATTTGGCAGAATTAAAAACGAAGAAGTTGGAGGTTACACTATACCGAATTCGAGAACAACCACAATTAACTCTTTTGAAACATGCAATTTACTGCCAGTAGATAGTTGTCCTTTTTTCACCGAGAGGAAATTTAATTGATGAACGATCAAAAGCCGTAAATAGAAATCATATGACAGACTGAGGGAAATCTATAAAACACTATTTTAATTGCCATGCTTATATTACATGGAATGAGAAAAACAATTTAGTATATTAATAATTGTAATGATAACAACGTAGGATTACAGACGAATCAAAATTTAGCCTTTAGTGCATTTTGCATAGGAACCATGTGTAGAGTATATAAATAGATTTTCAAAAATGAAAAGTTTTAATTTAAAAAAAAGATTGGTTAGAAAATTGAGGTGTCATCTTAACTATTAACTCGGCATGATTTGAGGCAACCATTTTTGGATAAAAGATTTAGTTCTTAATATTCATACTTAACGTTAGGTCTTTTAGCATTTGCATACACTTCATTTTTATGGTAGCTACAATAATTCGAATAATTTCATATTTATGGTTAACTTCATTTTTGGTGATCACTTACAAATTTCTTTAGGTTTAAAGTACTACTATCAATTATAAACCACAACATAACGTAATAAATAATTGCGGTGAAGTAATGCCAACCTATATCTTCTAAGAGAAAGCTTTGTAATACTAAAATATATTCGCACCAATTTGAAGGATTGTAAGAATATAACATGAATTGTTAAACACTATATCTTTCGGTCTTTCCTTTCCTCTCTACCTAACGGGGTATAGGACCCGCATCGGTGGCAGGCTTCTCCGCTCATATGGGCTAGCCATCGGGAGCGCTCCGCCGTTTTTTGTCGCTTAACAGGGGCTTTTGCCAGGTAGAGTAGCCTTCCGCTCGCGTGCCCTCTTATGGTATAGGGTTATGTGATTCGATCACATAATTCTATAACATAAATTGGTCACGTCTATATTTCTCTTTTGATGGGAAAGTTCATGCAAATTATGTGTGTATGAGTTTTCCACTCAAATGGAAAATATATGGCCACGTCTACGTTTGGATCTTGATCCGGTTGGAAGGGTGTGAGGAGGCACCACCTCCATCTGGATGCCCCACTCTTATTTGTGGGCCATAAGAATCGTCGAGTAAACCGGACTCCCCTTAAGTCCGTGTGTCTTCCCCAGGTCCAGTTTGTCCTTTTTTGCCTGCCATCTCCAACCAACCCTTAGTTGGTTACCTCCTTTTTTTCGACTTCGCACGACTCTTTTGTGACCCAGGAATTCGTGAATGCGAAATTCTTTTTGTAGTGAGTTCTTGTCCTGGGGAAAGAATCCGCCCTACGACATCAAAACGCTAGCCAGACAAGGCCAATCTCAGCGGATCCCAACATTCTCTTCCGCTGAGGCAGCAGACCATCGCTGCAATCCTTTACGGACATATCTATACCTACTATCACTACACTTTCATGAAAAAACGAAGATAGCAATAAACGCGATTATTTAGCAAAATTTCAATACAAAAGAAAACTTAAATCTATAATGAGAATAAATTTGAAAATTTAAAGAAGTGCTTCGAAGAAATAATTTGAAATTTATCTGCTGATTCCTTTGGAGAAGTATACAAAAAAGAGAGATTTATTTATTCGCCAAAGCGGCAGAATCGCTCCCAATTATAGATATGGTAGAAATACATAAAAAAATTTAATTACACACGAAGCACTGATTTGAGTACATTTGTGAAGCCTTGAAAACTTTAGGGGAAATAACCAAGCATAAGGTCATTATCGATTCAAGGCAAGTTGAATGCCTAAGGGTATGGTAAACAATTAAAAATATAGTCGCGTCAGTGAGTCTTCCCTTGATGAGTTTCTCTAGCACTTTCCCAGCCGTGTCTAGCATGCATAATGGGCGGAATGCAGACGGCGATTCGGGATTTCCCTTCCCCTTGCTGATCAGCACGAGCCTCGCCACCTTCCATCGTACCGAGAAAACCCCGTCCCGTAGGCAAGCGTTGAATGTGCTGAGCAGCAAGTCAGGACAATGGTGATAGACGAGCCGCAACACCTCAGCTGGAACACCATCTGGACCTGGAGCCTTCCTCACTTTCAGCGAAAGGACTGCCTCCTCCAGTTCCGGCTATGTGAAGAGTGGACATGACTGCTGTTTCACCATGGACAGCGTCAACATGGACGGGATAGGCGGGGAAGAGTCCCCGCACTATCGCGCCCATCTTTTCCGCGTCATGTATGCAAGGTTTCCGTAGGGCACCAAGCTTCCGCCTAACTAGCTGTAGCCAAGGCCCCACGGAACCTTGTTCACATTGTCCACTACGTCTTCCCAGCAGCGAGCCTTGCTGTTGTTGAACAATTTGCGAAGGCATTTCCTGGCCGACTTATATGCTGCTGCGCGGTTGCTTGCCTCGCCATGGTTTCGTGCCCGTTATGCCTCACGCCGAACCTTTACCTTTACATCTTTTTCTTTTATGTCCTACTTCACCGGATTTGTACCATAGGGAACTCCTATCGTATCGTCTGCATACTTGTGTAGCGTGACTATAGCCAAGGTATTTGAAACATTGAAGAGGCGCTGCTCTTCGCCGAATTCTGCAGTCAACCCGCCCAATTCTTATTTTGGCCTTATTCAGAAATTGTTTGGCTTCCTTTTCCGGTCAAGTCAATAGTGGCCATGCGTTGACTCCTGTAGTATTCTGGTGTCAGCCTCGCTTTGATTCTGCCGACAATAGGAAATGCCCTCCTGCTGGTCTCTTCTACCTCGGCCAAGTTCTTGATGCAGTCTTATTTCGATTATTGCCATCCACTTGAGCGAGGCTACAGTTGTGCTTTTGCCAAGGACTGTTTTACTGTGTCGCAGAATGCTTTTGCTCTGAATTTGACCAGCATGTGGCCCGACGCGTTGGTAGTACTGCTTCAGTAGCAGTGTAGGTGTCATGAGGCCTTACATTTTCCCTGATATCTCGCAGGACTTCTGCGTAGGATCGGCCATATTGGAGTTATATGAGTAGAGCCTGCTGCCGGGGTCTTCATCGGGACTTTTTCGCTCCAGTTTCGCATCAGGTCTTTTTTCTTATTATAAGTCCATATGAACTTTATTTTCTGAAACTTTTTGAAGGAATTTCTTTGCGGCTTTTTTCGCTCCTTTTATCAGCACTGTCTGGAACCCCTGATTTATCATTCCACGTCTATCAATTGTCTCTCCCTTCCTTCTGTTATCTCGATCTCCTTCGGTTGGGCTAGACGCTATCCTTTCGTGATGTTTGATGGTAGAGCTATCTGCGCGTGCCCTTTAGGATTAGCCCACAGCACTCCTTTGGCCTTGTGGCTCCTCTGATAATGCCCTATGCGGTCTAAGCGCTCCTCTAGTTCAAGGAGCCCATTCTTTACTACTTTGCTGATTTTTTGCGAGGCGCATGCAGATTTTATTCTTCGCTTTTCGGATTAGCCTTTCTTCGCTATGCCGCTGGACGGCAATTGTACTTTGCGACCTCCTTTTTTGGGAGAGCTTATCGGCTTTCGTTTTAGAGTATAGTACTTCCGCCAAATTTCGACGGTGACGGTGAAATCACAACTATACGAGGGTTGGCACATTCATTCTGGGGACAGGTGCTTAAAGGCAGACCAGGCTAATCGGGAGTCCATCCCAGCCTAACCTAGACCCCCAACCCAAAGGAACGAACTTCTAACGAACTCAAAGGCCTGCCAAGGTTTTACCGGAAGAGAGACGTTATGATAGTTGGAGCTATTAGAGCTATTCACTCACGAGTGTCATCTCGGCGCTACCGTGGAAAGCAACTAAGTCCAACCCATCATATCCGCCAGTCCAAAGCATTAATTCTAGTTCGTTGTCCAAAGCGTAGTCCAGACTCAATCAGCAGCATTACCAGTCATCCCAGGAGGAACCTCACGGCAGTCTCTATATCCTCGCGTCCATGGGGGGCGGCACTCTTCAAGAAATGCTACCCTTCAAGAGCATTTCTGTTGCCCGGCATTTCCATATCTTGCATTTACTGTGAAGTTTTTTGGTAACCTTCTTTGTCAGATCAACAATATCCATGCTTTGTCGCCTATTGTTTTCTTTAGTGAGCACCACTTTAGTGTCGCTTAAATTAAGGAACTCTTTTTAAATGGCTTCCTATACTTCGGCACTCCCCAAGGAATGCTAATGCTTCAAGAACATTCCTGTTGGCCGGCATTTCTATATCTGGCCTTTACTGAGAAGTTTTTTGGTAACCTTCTTTGTCAGATCAACAATATCCATGCTCTGTCGCTTATTGTTTTCTTTCAAGAGCGCCACTTTAGTCTCGTTTGAATTAAGGAACCCTTTTAAATGGCTTCCTCTACTTCGGTTTAGTACGTGACACAGTCAATAACGCTAGCTTGTCTGGATTTGGTTTCCTGTGCAAGCTTATTTTCTGACGCCCCTGGGAGAACTTTTTTAAAGTTTTTTTTTCTCCCTTCGTAAGCACAGTCTCGTTCTAATTTCAAAAAAGTTAAGTTTTAATTTCAAAAAAGTTATGAATTATGGTTTTAACGATTAAAATCAACTTCTAGTACTATGAGGGTATTTTAAAATAATAGCGAGAGGAAATTACATAACAAAATATCATTTAAAATACCTACAACAAAAAAAAAACACAATTAATATAATATTCGATTGCAACAGGATTTTTATCATATCTAAAGAAATTTTTAGATCATATAGCTTCCCAAATAGACATCTATAAGAAGGGAAATTGATAGAAGAAACAAAAAAAGGTTACTGGCTTAAGTCTTTCGTTTCAATGAAAAAGTGACGGAAGTTGATTTAACTTGTTTTTCGGGCAGATTTTGAATATAATATCAGTTTCGAATATCTAGTGCATTAGTGATTATGTGATTATGAATAAAATCATTTTGGGTTTCAGCTTGATCCACATGCTTATTAGTATTTCGCAACGAGTTCAATAGACAAAAAGGTCTCTTTCCTAGATTAGTTGTTCTCAAAATAATAAATTTGTTATTAGAATCCGCCCGATGCTTCCATCCCCTTTTACGCATTCCAACTTCAAACAAAATGCTGATACCATTCTTTGACCAATTGGCGTGATACAACATGCCAAAGGCATCTTGATAAATAATACAACATTCCACATTCAACTACCAAAAGTATACAGTCTCATTTAAAAATCTCCACAGATATTAATCAAATTGCTTCCGAAATCCTCCAATTCACCACGCTTCATTTTAACCGGTCCGAAAAGAATCTACCTCGCTTATATCCATCTATATCTGCACATATGCCCCCACATATCACAAGTACGAGTATATGATCCAACATGAAGAGCAAATCACTGGAAAAAATGCGGTCAAAGTGAAATTTGAACAAACGACACGTCCAAGTTAAAAAGGAACCAATAAGATAATAACCATGAGACAACAACCAGCATCCAGTTCCACATGAGACACAATAACTTCACTCATCCTGTCCTGTCTGAAATATCTGAAACCATGATCTTAATCGTTTCACTGCTACATTTAATTTTCTTTTTTGGTCCAAGGAGTTTTTTTTCGTTTTGTATATTATCCATGCACTTTCAACTTCTTGACTACGACAACGCCTGTTGTAGTAAGTATAGATGTTATTAATTGTATATTGTTTTGTATCCCTTGCTTTTCAATTTCATTCCGTCTTTCACTGTACGTGCATACGTACTTCTGTTTTGCTTGTTTCTTCATTGCATTCATCCTTGCCGTCTTTTTTTCCTTATCGTTTTAGTATAAAAATTTATCTTATCTTCGTCAGAATTTTTGGGTTGTATTTTTCATCTTTGTCATTTTTCTTTATTTTCCGCCTCTTCTTCTGTGTGATGTCAATTAAGGTCAAATTCTTGTCCAGTGAGTCCTAATAACTCTTCAACGGTTGCGAGGCTTGGGGTTTTTCTTCAGGCTAATTGTTAGTGGATCGCAGATAAAAGTTTGTGCAAAGATTTGCACATATAATTATTTATACGAGTATATCCACTCATTTAACAATTGTGCAAACATGCGGGTAGAAGGTAAAGATAAATATTTTGAACTTACGACAACCGAGATAAAGGAGATGCTGTCCATCCATGGAGTGGAGTTCTGCATTCCATTCGATATCCATTTAATCTAACATTGAAATTACTACAATGTATGAAGCGGTCAGTGCTTCAAAATCGTTTAAGAATCAGAAATAGGACGCTAGAATGGTGATTTTTTTATGTGACAAATTTTAAGTTGAATTTATAAGGAAGGGTTTCGTAAACAAACCGGTCAATGTCGATTATTTTTCCATTTTTTTTCTGTTTTCACACCTGTAGTAGCAACTTATATCCCACATAATTGACATCTTTGTCAATAAAACACTTTTTTTGGGACTCAATTTCAGATTTCTAGAAATCCTGTAGGGTCTGTATATGCTCATGACTCTTTTGTCGTCCATATTCCAATAAAGTTGGTATCACAATGAATTGACAAAATATGGTCTGCACTGGGAGCGTTGTTTTCTCCCGATTCGTTTTTGATAATAGCCGCTCTTTAAATCCAAAGTGGAAAACGAATGACTTTCTGCCAAGATATTCATGATGCCATCAATTCTTGGAACTGCCCTACTTCCTCACTTTGCTCAACTTCCTGTAGTCAACACAGAACCTCATACAGCCATCCATTTTCTTCACACGAACTATTGATTATACTGAAGGACCTCCCGATGATTCGCTGATTCTTCATGATATCTATCACACCATCGACTTGTTGTTCCGCCGGTGGTAGATTTCGAGGAGCCTAATAGGCCTGGAGTTTTGTGTATCGATATTGTGCGTCATCATATTAGCTGAGCTATCATCACAATCTTTAACAGAACAAAACATCAAACAAATTCTCAAACGAGGGCCTCATTTTCGATGGACTCCTCTTTCTGCAACCACTGAGAATCCAGTACAATTTTTACCAGTTGTTTAACTGCTCCTTAGTGGTAAGATTTGAACTTGTCGAAGCTTATCGAGATCTAAAGGAATAATATTGGTTACTGGTTTTGTTGCCTCTCTTTGATAAAAATAATGGCTCCTTGCATCACTATCTAGCGTAGCCCACAAAATGTTCTTTGATGACCTCGACATCTTGATATTCTCGTCAATTAAAATTCACAGCTGAGTACATTTAATGTCAATAACTCCTCGCACCTCGATGTTTAACCGTTTCACAAATTACTGGCCTAATAAAATCGAATACGCATTCATCGTCAAAAAGTCTACATTAGGAATACAATTGTCAATAATGCATGTCATCAGGAGCTCGTGCTGAAATATCACGTCATCCAGCTGGACTTGACGGGTGGCTTGAATTTCTTTTTTGGCATTTTATCCGTTATGCATCTCAGGTAGCTTCCATTCAGTTCTTGAGGCATGTCTAGTCGCTGTAAATGTGGGTTTGTATATCACTGTATCCCTTAATCTCCCGTTTTTCACTCTTCTGACGATTTCTAGTGTAGTTTCATGTCGATGCTTTAGGTCTGACGTAGAATACGACAACAACCTCAACATAATGATATTCAAGCAAACTGGTGAATCGCTTCACTCAGTATCTATGAGCCATTTCTGAGCTGCAATGAGTAAATCCGTTTCATGTGTTACTCCCCATACTACATATCCAATGGGCTAACCAAGAGCATGAAAGTTCAATGATCTTCGATAGGAATTGTATGGAAAATCTGAGCATCGAGATTTCAGCACTATTATTCGTTCTCGTTTAGTCCATTGATTATTTATAGCATTGAGTACTGAAGCTTTCAGATTCTTGTCGGTAGCCGGGTCTACTGGTACTCGTACCGATCCGAAAATTTTCGTTTGCTCATATACATCTGTGGTTTGCCTACTTCATCGACCATATTTTGAAATTTTTACCCATTTTATTCAAGCAGCTGTTATTACTTCCTCGATAACAGTCAACTCCTGATTGTTTACAGTCAAGCAGGTACTTGAGAAAGGCTGGAAGTTCAACATAGGCGCATACCAAATTTACGTTGATTTCCAGCAAGCATACGATAGCATTTATCGTGAAGTACTGCATCAAATAGTACTTTGCTTTGGAATCTCAGCCAAATTAGTCCGTCTCACTAAAATGATAATGATGTCGGTCACCTCCAATATCCGCATCAATAATCAACTCACCAGTACCTTTGACCCAAATATCGGTCCAATGCAGGGAGGTGGGCTAGCCCCATTGCTATTCAATTTGGCTCTGGAATACTTCATAAGAAAGCTACATGCCAATACAAGAGGTACGTTACTATACAAGTTGAGCCAAGTGGTAGCCTATGCCAACGAAATCAACATTTTGCCATGGCCGTTAACAACCGCCAAAGAACATTTCCTGAAACTCAACAGCAAATCAAAGCTAGTAGAGCTACAAATCAAAACAGAAACAAAACAAAAACTAAACTCAGGACGAAGTCGAGGAAAAATACTTCAAATACACAAAATACCACACTTGGCGGATACAGTATCGAAAATGCGGGCAAAATTGTATATTTAGTATCAAAATAATGAGAACTGGTTATGAAAGAGATGAAATACGCCGAAGAATACAACTCGCAAATAAAATATTTTTTTCAGTTTTGACGATCTTGAAGATCAGCTGCATACACAGGAAAACAAAGCTCCAAGTATACAACTCTGTGATAAGACCTGTGTTACGTTATGGGTGTGAAACATGGACCCTAATTCAAGCATCCGCAAATATATTGAACGCCTTTGAGCGACGGGTCCTGAGGCGAATAATCGGAGCGAAGCTAGACTGAGCTGTATAAAATTTGTAAGACTGCGGAAGCTGGAGACATGAATCGTATGGACCAACAACTGATACGCAAAAAGATATTCGTTGGGAGAACTGAAAGGTCTGGAGACCAGTCGGGAAACTGAGGAAACGCTGGTCTAACTCGGTGGACGAAGACAGTTCGGCGCTGCTCGGATTCCGAAATTGGAGGACGTGGTCAATGAACCGAGACAGTTGGAGGCGCTTGTTGCAGGAAGCGAAGGCTCGACAGGGGCTGTTGTGCTACACATCCATAAGCTCAAACACATCCATAAGCTCAAGCGTCAGCTAAGCAGCATGATATTTTTGTGCCATTTCGGAGGAATTTTACTGGATTTTTGGATTTCACAAGATTGCTATTTGTTGTCTGTTGGCTGCTATTCAATCTTCGGATGCATATACAGTAGCAGTTGCATCATGGCAATCTGTTCTAATGGGCACGATCGATTTACGTTTGGCTTTAAAGATAAATGCAATGAAATTAAGCCCAAAAATTCAAAATGTCGTTGCTAACGCCAATATACCCCGATCAAATCGTTCACAACATGATAATTGCCTCGAAATAACGAGTTACGACCATTACTGCTGCGACCCAGTCCACTTTTCCTGTGCACTTTTATCCCTCCGCAGACCAATCTGCCCACGTGCTCCTATCATATCAATAACTGCACCCTCCGTTCATATTTTCGATCCTACTTCTAATTTTCACAAATGAATAATAAAAAGACAAAGATTGAATTAAAATCGATACTGTCTGTCTTTTCTCGTCTGTGTGTCGCAGCAGTTTTTCTCCAAAATTATAATAGCTGCGGAGATAAAGCTTGGTAGCTATATCAGAAGCGATTGTCTTTTGAAAGTTTAGATACAAAAAAAATTTTCAAATTTTTTTAAGGGGGCCTCCACATATAGGGGGTAGATTGCTCATATTTTGTTTTTATCTAAGGTAGTCATGTGGGTTATCAAATGAAAGATATTGATGAAAGCATTTCAAAACAGGTATTCAACTTACACTTTTCTTATCCAGGGTACACGGGCAGGGGAATGTACGAAAAATGTTTGTTTTTCTTCGTGATGTGATATGTGTTATCCGAGAAATCATGGAAATCATTATTAGCGCAACAAAAGTAATACCTTACAAGCTGATACTCACTCAATTTTGTTAATACTAGTATTTATTTATTTTTTTAAAACAATATAAAATTATATAAATACTAATAGTAACCTCTATAGAGGTTTAAAAATATCTGTGCGTAGGAAACAGTCAACTTTGCAAGTCAATTGTTAATAAATTTCACATTTCCCCATATAACATATTGTATGCATACTCTACAACCAAATGAAATTCATTATTTAACTAGTCGAATATAAGATCCCAGTTCTTAAAAGAAAAACTAAATTGAACCAGTTGGATGCTTCATAATTGCGGCATCCACATGCGGCTTTTTTACTAAATGGGGTTTCCAATGAACCAGGGACTACAGTTTTCATCAGATCATCTCAAAGCGCTCAGATACTATAAATAACATAAACATATTTAAGATACTATTCGTTCAATAATTTGAATTAAAAGAAGTTAGTCGGTTGGCTCTTTTATTTTGATCCTGTAGTCTCAATAAGAAAACAAATGACGCCGTTATCTTTGGAGTTCAAAATCTAACAAGATGCGAGAAAGGATAACTCTCTAATTTCTTTTTGGAGACACTCCTCATATCTACAAAGAATGTAGAGCCTACTGTTTGTTGCGTGACTTTAGCTAGGACAATTACTACTACTGCACTATGTGTTGTATGTAATACTCATCTTGACTGCATTGGTTCCAATCGGCCTATGGACTTTGCTAATATTTGTGACCCTAAATATAATTTTACGAGTTTTATTGAGTTAATATATCCTAATGCTGCAATAAGTTGACCATATATTCCTTAATAAAGTGCAGGTAGTAAGATTATCCCATTCGAAGTTCGCTTCAAAAAAATAGTGAGAGGAGATTACTCCCTTTACAACTCATAGTGGCATACTTATTTCCGCAAAAAACCCATAAATGGCGTACCAACGCCCTACGTTCTTATAGCCACCAAGCCAGAGGAATGTTACTGTGAACCGACTGCTCATGAAGGCCAAATCCCTCGATACTATTCTACTTGCTTAGAGAACCTGATAGCTGAACTAAAAGCAGCCTGGCTACTGAGAGCAAATAGCAACGCCTTTTCTATATGTGTGAATTCATTTTTCTGCATACTACTTGCTTTTCAAATGGCCAGGACCTTCCCCTGAAAGACACTGGTGCAGTTAGGAGTGCAACAGGTTTGGGACACACTTAGCATTTCCAAAAAGACTTCTGCCCCAACTCTGCAGTCTATATTCGAACCACCGGTGAACATTTGTATGTTGCTCTCCAACATTTCGCGATTTCTCCAATTTGCCCTAGACGGAGAGCGCACGGTGAAATGCTTCATAAGATCATATAATCAGTCACCCATTTTCTTTGGCAAGAGTCTAAGAAAGGACTGTTGCCGTGTAGCTTGGGTAACCAGAATCTGAACTCAGTCAGCCCAAGTGCGTTTTTCAACAAGGAGTTTTTAATGTTAAGGTCAATGGGAAGAAGATCAAAAGTACGCTTAGAACATCCACAGGAGTTGAACGTCAAGCACAAGTAACCTCTAAAGCTGCAGCACTCTTTAATTTAGCAAGGTTTTTCGTTATATGGTCGCCAAACTAGTGATGCATAGATGAGGCTCGAAGGTGCTACTGTTATGTACGTCCAGAACACCATTTTATGATGTAGGTTCCACTTTTAGCCAAAGCTTTGGCTATAAGAGTAGAAGGCGACATTTCCCTTTCTGATACGATTTTCTAATTTACCCTCCAGTTTGCCTACGACTTAAAATAATCCTAAGTTACTTGGCATTTCTGGATAATGAAAGTTGATGGCCATCAAGCTACAGAACCTAAAGTCAGGGATTGTGGTGTTCACGGTGAAGAACATAATTTCCATTTTCTCCAGTTTATGCTGAGGCCAAATTTATATCCAACGCACAAATTTTGTTCAGAATGCATTCCATTATTTCCCTGATTATGAATACCCGTCGTAAAGATGACTAGGTTTTGGCATACGCTACCATCTTTATCCACTGTCTGTTGAATACTAAAAGAATGTTATTTTTACCCAGAATCCAAAGCATGGGATATATTATACTTTCTTGAGCTGTGCCCTATTTAAGAATCTCGTTATGTGGCTGGTAGGTTAATCCGACTGGCTGATTCTAGTTCGTGGCATTGAGGCTAATCAATCATTCAGACATTTCTCCACCCCTACATGGAAAGGAGAGTTTTGGAGGGCTCCAGTGCGGAAGCTATTCCCATGTCAAGAAAAGTAGCTGGTGTGTATAGTTTATATTAGATTGAGCGCTCAACAGTAAACCCAACATCTTGAAGGATAGTATTCGCAAAGTACAAATGTTGAGAACTAGATAACCTTATTCTTTCAAGAACCTTCTTTAGATGAACGTCTAAAATAGACTCAAGTGTTTTAAAGACAAAGAATGTTAGATTGATGGGTCTGAAGCCCATCGAAAACTTATGGTCTCTTCTGTCTGATTTCAGGATGAATGCTAACCGAACTTATCTATAGGGCGAGGTAGACATGGTTTACAATTTGCTTGATGTCATGCACTCAGATACTTTCTACAATCTGTAAAGGGTTGTCGATCATACGGCTATCAATTCCAAGGTTTTCTCTGAAGACTTTTTGAGAAAAAAGGGGTAGAAATATCCTTTGGATAAAATGCTAAGTCTAATTGAATTCACTATTCTCTCTAAAGATTGGTAGTATTCCATCCAAGCTTGTTTTTTGGCTGATTTGATAGATAATTTGAAGACTTTATTTTTAAGATTGCTAATATAAAAGCAAGCAATAACTCTGATGATCGATTCACCAAGTTAATGTTGAACAGCATCTAATTGCAGTTCCGAGAATGATTGCAAAATGAAAGCTCTCCAATTCTCTGCCTTAATAACTTCGCCATCTATCATAAGTGTAGTCTCGAAAGCTTCATCTCACCTTCTACAGTCCTCGGAAAAAATAGACTTTCCTCTATGCAACTTTCAGTTCAACTACCATTAAAATTTCAGAGCTGAGGCTCTTCTTTATAAAAACTTGAATTTCGTTGTCAGGGCTCCTCAGGCGGTGTTAATTAATCTCGGGCTAAATAGGTATGAGGCCTTTCTACTTTTGCAACTTTCTGCTTAACCACCGTCAAATCTACTTAGCTAAGATCATGTCGCAAAAAGCTTTGACATTCCTATTAGTCGGAATACAAGATCTAGAGTTACCAATCAAAGTGCCCGAGTTGTAAACAAAGCTATAATGTTTTTCTAGTAGTACTTTTATAGATGAACCTCTGACCCACAGCTCCTGTATTATAGTGAGATCAATGTTTTTCTTCCCAAGAAAGATTTTGAAGTTGTCCAAAGCTCGTTTATAAATACTGCTAGTTAATATGCAAATTTTCAGCATATTTTGGACAATTCTCATGTCCTCCAGTAACTCATTTGATGCCTCAATCGTATTTTGACCTAAGAGTTATAATTTTGGCATTATAGATTCAGAGTTTGGCATACCTTACGCTGTATCACATACGTAGGTCTGCTTTTTTAAAAGCCTTTCAGTTTTTTTCTCATTTCTGAAAAGGAATATCAACCCGGATGCTTAGGGTTCCTTAGCCTTGAGGCCTACCCAGTTATTCAATGATATATTTTGGCTATATGAGAATATGCATCGACCTTGAAACATCTACTCAGTTTGAATGAATGGCCACCAAAGTCATGATCTTTGATTCAAAGGAAATGCCCTTGTTTCAAACTATCAATTGCATTTCTAATCTTGGCGACCAACGTAAAGGGACCCAACCCATCAAGAAGGAGATTTTTGGTGAAATCCATAAAGCCTGTGTTACTGTACGGAGTAGAAATATGAGGCGACGCTCTCAGCAAGGAGCTTTACCGAAAACGGTTGTCACAAGTACAGAGAAGACGAGCAGTGAGGATTGCATCTTCGTATCTGACAGTCTCTGATCTGGCGGTGCTAGTCATCGCAGTTGTGATACCTACCGCCCTCCTTGCTAGAGAGTTCTGTAATATCTCTTTCGTCAAAACGAAGACAGAAGGGAGACAGTTGTCCACGAGAAGAAACAACGCCCACTCAATGATTGGCAGCAGTCTTGGGCGACTAAATGCCTCATTCCTGATTTGAGACCGTGATTCAATCGAACGCATGGTAAAATTGACTTCTACCTAACTCAACTCTTGAGCGCGTATGGGAGTTTCAGTCTTACCTGCACAAGATTGGTAAGTCGCAGTCTTCCAAATGTAGCTTTTGCGCAGAAGGGGAATATGATGTCTACCACATATTTTTTGCATGCATAATATGGGACAGGCTGGGCGAAAATAGTAGAGCTCTCCCCAGATAGCTCAAACAGGGAGATCGTTATGCTCGGGGAGTCCTAAAAGATAAAAAGGACCCACAGCAGCTAGGGACTTTGGGGTTGGGAGATCAGTTTTCTAACGATCCCTCTGCCTCTTTACCTCCTGATAAAGGAGGGAGTCCCCTGCTGACAAGGGAGGTGTATAGTGGGTAGTCCAGACATTTTGTGCATCTGGGAGCCCGACACTAAAGGTGTAAATGACCTTCACCTCCCAACCATAAAAAGACTTTAGTGACGCATTCGCTAAAGTAGTCTAAGGCAGCCTCGTCCATACATTTGATGACCTGAAAATTTCACTGGAATCATAATGAAACAGTGGACCTACCGAGTGCTTTAGCAAGCGCTCTCACTTTTCAGGCATTCTTGGTTCTTTTCTCAACCTTACTAGGCTGCTTTGCGCAACCACTCTCATCTAGAGATAAATTGCATTTGGACAACTTCTTTTATTGTGATAGTTATGCGAGAGTCTCACATTTTGAGGCTAGCGATTCATTGTACTCTTCAAAAAATGTCAGGCATTCCTTATTAATACCAGCCACCTTATTCCCAGAAATCATATTAAGAATAAAATACGCCTTCTGTGACAAATTTTTCAGGAGAGTCCCAGAAGGACTCTGTCACCTTTTTGAGTACTATTGCTAGCACTCTTCAATGCCTAATTTTCTTCTAAACTTACTTTGAAGTTTGTGTGTTTGGAACAGATGTACTATGATTGGCAATCACCGTGCAGAGGCTAACGATTGTGGTCTCCTTATTGAAGACACACAGCTCGTCTTTCGATGCAACAACATCTTGTGATGTTCTCCTCCGATACGCCAAGTTTTTTCTACTTCTTCGTAGCACTACAGCACCTTTCGGCCTTTACTTACAGCAAAAAGCGCCTCAGACTATCTCAGCCCATCGACCATGCCTTCCAGTTCTGAAATGTAGGCAGCGATTAACTGTTTTCGTCGACTGAGTCGAACCAGCGTTTCCTTGGTTAACGCACTGGTCTCCACCCTTCAGTTCTCCCATCCCGTTGCTCGTCCATATAATTCACATGGTCACCCCATTGCAGCTTCTGCAGTCTTACAATCGTTGAGACCTCTAGCTCGTCAAAATTTAATGTAACTCATTTTTATGTGGAGTTCACTATTAGCTCCCTTATGGCTTCGCTCCAGTTATTTGCCTCAAGATCCGTCTCTCAAAGTTGTTCAATATGTTTGCGGATGCTTAAGTAAGAGTCCGTGTTTGAAATTCATAGTATAGCATAGGTCTTATCACAGATTTGTATACTTAGAGTTTTTTCCCCCTGTGTATGCAGCTGGGTGTACAAGATTGTCAAAAGTAAATGAAATATTTTATTCAAGAGATGTATTCTTTGGCATATTTCGTCTCTTTCATAACCGGTTTTCGTCATTTTGGCGCCAAATTCACAAATTCGCCCAAATTTTCGATACTGTATTCACTCAGTTAGATATTTTGGATATATGATGTGTTCTTCTTCGTAGCACTACAGTCCCTCTCGGGCCTTCGCTTCCTGCAAATAGCACCTCCAACTGTCTCAGTCCATGGACCGCGTCCTCCAAATTCGAAATCCAAGCAGCGATGTGTTTACCTACATGGAAGTGTGTAGCTTGCATTGGAGCAATATCAGAATTAGTGCAGGAATATCATGTGCCTATACGAAGTATTGCAATTGCAAGAAATGTAGCTTGGTCAGCAGCCATTCTGTTTCTACTAAACAAGATATATTGCTAGGAATTTGCTTGTAAAACTCCCTTACAAATTGTTTGACTTTAATTAAAGAGACAAATTTGTAGGATTTATGTCCCTCCTCTCAACTGTTTGATTTCTACATCAATTTATCGCTTATTTATAGAACGCCTAGTAATATGCATCTAAACCTTAAAAAGTTTAGACAACACACCGATTTTTAATTCTATTTTCAAAAAAAATTTAGGACCACTGATCGCTTAGCAAATTTAAGCATATATAAACGCTATATATACGAAATACCCAAACTTCATGATTGCATGGCAATTGGATATTAAACAGAAATTAATGTATTGAATAACATGTTAGCCACTTGGCTTTACCATACGTCTACTTTGTTCGCTTTAACAGATATTTCTTTTGTGGACAGGCCACAGGCTATCATCATCCAGGCCCAAAGAAGTCCAACAGCATCCAACCACCCGGCCCTGCCATCATCTGATGCTGGCGGGAGTTCATGTGATGATAGTTATTACTTGTACCATGTCGTTCAGATTGGTTCCAATGAGGAGCAAAGCGAGTTGCAAGATTAAACTCTGACTCTTCGTAAATTGCTTGCCTTCCTTCCATCATCATGAAAGATCGTTTTTTTGGGTATTTATTAGTGTTGTTGGTTTTAATGTTCAGGAGGGACACGGCTCTCACTTATCGCATGTGGGTGAATGCGTTATGTTGTACTTTAATGTAAGCAGAAAAAAATTAACAAAAGAGCAGCATGAGCAGAGTTAAAGAAGAAAAATAACCTTTCACATATTTTGAATGCCATAACATTGTTTGTTAATTAAAGCGATATTTCAATGTTACGTTAAAGAGGATAGCATCCGGTTATGAAAATTCCTTACAGTTACATTGTAGATGGTATGATTATAACGAGTTTTTGGCTGCTTTGGTATGTTACTCGATTTGAAGTGATGTTTCTCTAGATAAATAATTTTTCTATTTGCTAGATTTTTTAATTTCTTACGTCTCGATCGAAGGAAATATTTTTTTTTGTAAATGCAACTTTTAAGGGGTTTTGTCCTAACTACTGACTAAGCCTATTATTTGCGCGAGCTGTCGGTCCGTTCGTCTTTCACAGCATTTTTTCTCCGAGTTTATACAAGCTACAATCATCAAACTTCTTTTCTGTGCCAACAATCTTTTTTTTCAAAGTTTCTTATGGATGTTCTCGCCATATAGAGACGTAATCCATACTTTGTTTTTGCCAAATGTGGTTATGTGGGGTATCAAATGGAAGAACTTGATGAAGGCTTTTCAACACATATGTATGTTGAAATTGCTCAGAGCCGAGGGTTATGGGAGAGGAGGGGGAAGATTAGAAAAATTGGTGTCTCCTCTCCTTGCAATTTTACAGCAGTAGGCAGAAATATCTAAAGAAAAACCAGGAAGGTACTGTGTGTATTCTTCTATGTTTAATGGTTCCACCTTACCTTAATTTATCTATGGTTTGTTAAACGCTGTACGTTTTTGATTGTGACATAGATAATTAATTCAGAATTATGTAGGTATTTCTCTATGAGTACAAGGGCAATAAATATCTTAGAACTTGAAATTCTCTAAGCTTTGTTAATGATAGTAGTACAGTTAAAGTTCAATTTATCATGCTGAAGTTTTGCTAACCAAAACCGAATAATCGAAAATAAGAATTTTATGCTAAAATATACTATTAGATCGAAAGTAAAATTTCTGTTTAACCGACTTCCAAAGGTGACAAAGTTATCAGCTTGACCCAAACTTATATTTTTTTTTGCTTATTTTCATCCATATTCATACATAACTTTTGAACGGGGCTAGACAGAAGAGTTTTGTTGTTGGCAAATGATACGACATACATTTTTTAGTTCCCATTTGAATGATATGAAAATTAAACAATTTGGGTAGACAGACCTACGCTGGTGTCAGAAGGGTTTTGTACTCAAGTTACAAAATTCAATCACCAGCAACGAATAAAATCATGAAACATGAGAAAGAGATTTGCTCGTTCAAAAGAAAATTCATTGTGTCTCCATTTTCAACCAACAATAATCAATCAATTCATGAAATTCCAAAGGAATTTATGTCATCGATATTATCTGAAAATTTTAAGAAGATCAAATCAAAACTGCAGTGCAACTCAGAGATCAAATCAAAACTTACAGAGTATTAGGACCTTGTGTAAGCTACTTAATTATTGAATTTTGTTGGGTTCAAAGGCATCCATACTATTTTATTAGAGAAAATGTGAAATTCAAAGGTAATACTATTATTAACAAAGTTGAACGAATTTCGACTTTTGAGGTATTGGCTATATCTCCCTTTATAGTTTTTTTCAAATGTTTTAGATCACAAGTGTCCAATTGTGAGGGGGGGGAAACACATTTTTAGTGTATTCCCCCCCCCCCCTTCCTGTGCCCCTATTGAAGGAAAAACTGTCAGTTTAAGACTCGTTTCGAAAAGTTCTCATAAAGACCTTTCATTTGATACTCATATCGGCTACATTTGACGAAATTTTTTTTCAGGGGCCATTCCCCTGTGCTGCAATCATCGATTCATGGCATGAGACAATTTTTTTCGAACCCCTTCTGTTAGGAACTCTCTCCTGCCTCCTCACCTTGTTTCACATATGAGTATTAATTGTAGGTACTCATCTTCAGTCATTCATTAAATTGAATCAAGTATTAAATGCATGCTCCTTAAACGTTGAAGTTGGGGAAAAATAGCTCAAAATTATTCAATCTTCGCATTTAAAACAGCCACTTTTTTGTTTTACAATTACTGATACCACTAGCTGAAACAATTCTCAAAGATATTCATGATACCTATCATTCCTGAAACTTTCATGGAAATCCTAGCCAAGCTGTAGTGTCTGAGTCAGTAAAAAGCGCATATTGATCCATAGCCATATGTTCCCATAGTAATACAGCGCATATGGTTTCATGGTAATACAGGAAAATTCAAACTGCTATAACTTCAGCAAATACTATTTGATCTTTGTGAAACTTGCAGAGCAGGTTAATCTTATACATAGTCATTTGCATACTTCATTGGTCCCGTTAAGATTTTATTCAAGAAAATGTAAAATCGATCAATCATACATACTATTACTAACAAAGTTGAGTGAATTTCGACTTCTCACGTTTTTGTTGTTGTCGTACCCATAAAGGCCTACATTCACGATTTTTTTGGATTTTTCGAATGGAAGGTGTCCAATCGCGAGGGGGGGGGGGGACGCGAAAAGTTCGTACTTTTCCCTTTCCCCTGCCCCCCTCAGTACGGATAAGGCAATTTTAAGACTTGTTTTGAAAAGATCTCATTGAGACCTTTCCAATGACACCCTACTCGCCTACCAATGGTAAAAAAAAAATTTTTAGAGGGTCACCTCCCTATATGGGGAGACTCCCCTTAAATCCCTTTGAAAAATTTTTCCACCCTAAAACATTCAATAAGTCACCCCTTCTGACCTTTTCACAAAGTTTCATGGATGTAGCTTTTATAGTTTCGGAGAAAAAGTGCTGTGACCTGCAGGCGGACGGACGGGCAGACAGACGGACACAGGTTGTGATTGCAAAAGGTTTTTGTATTTTAGTACAAAACCCTAAAAACGGTTAAGGACCATTATCGTTAAAACGGAAAAATATCTGGCTTTCACCCAGATTTTTCAGCATAACTGATTGGCTTATATGTATTAGGATTTGGATTGTGGAGGTTTCAAACGGAGGAAAACATATTGGACTAAAAAGTATCGACACCACGGAATTGTAATTTTTTTTAAAGCTCTTTAGACAATAACAGTTAAATATGGTATATTGACATTGAATTTTAATGAACTTTCGTACGAAATATGCGAATTATTTTGCGACTTTTTTAGCATTTAATGGAGGATACAGAATCTTTTGGTCATTGATGATAATAACGATCAGTATTCTTAATTTTCTCAATAAACGGTACATTTCAGTCAATCAACTCTATCGGGAATAACCAATAAATTAATTCTAAATGCAGCATGAATGCTACAATTCGAGACAATTTCGAGCAACATCATTGGGGGAATTTCATAATTGCTTTTCTCTTCCACATTTGTCCTTTGCCTGCTGATGAACTTATTCAAAAATCCTTAGATGAAGATGTTACACGAGTATGTAGGAATTGCAAAATTTTCCCAGGCGATAATGAGGATTGAGGACTGCATATTATAGAGTTAATTAATCGCAATTTGAAAATTCATCAGCTACTTTCTAGATCATCTTATATATCATACGCCCGGAAATCTAAAATTAGGAATCACAACCTGAAAAGATGATGCATTTCAATCTATAACTGATCATAACTTTAAAGATGAACATAAAAGCGCATAGTCCAATTTCCGCTAAACTATTGGAAACTTCCACGAAAATTAAATGGCATAGTTTACAGAAACCGAAAGCTCAGTTATCGACTAAACATGAACGATTGATACTGTTAAGAAGGATTCTTGAGAGTAATTTACCTATTGCGGAGTTATCTGTATGTACAGAGTGCGTACGGTATTTGAGGACAAATTGAGAGTAAAATTAATCAGCTTGTATTTTTAACAAAATTTAATGAAATTTTAAGCATTTTTTATACAACGTTAAATTAATATATGGCTATAAAGTTATTCAATAAAATCGCCATTAGCAGCTATAACCTCTTCGACCCGGGTCCGGAAACGATTACATGCCCAAATCAAATGCTCCTTGTTCATATTGACCATAACGGCATTAATAGCAGTCTTCAGCGAAGAAATGGTATTATGAGGACGCTTATTGGTCTCACGCTCAACTACGCCTCATACGTAATACAAGATCGGTATAGTAAGTAACCGGACTGAGCCTGCCCCGCGCCGTCAAAGCGTCTGCTAACCGGTATCTGGTGCTGTAGTCGTGGTGGGGGTCTAAGTAAAGGGAACCGGGCTGCAGCAGCAGCGCTTGGAGAGATAGCATCGAGCGAGAGCGGAGTGCGTGTTCAGTTACGTCGTCGGAGTGAAAATGGAGCGTACGATCGAGCAACGTGTTCGCATCAAATTTTGTGTCAAACTCAAGAAAACTGCCACGGAAACTCTTCAAATGATTCAAGAGGCTTACGGTGAGGATGCTCTGTCCAGAACTCAAGTGTTCCTGGCTGATGAGCAAAAGGAGCGTCGTGTTGCTGTCGCTTCGGAAATCCTTGATCGACTGCAAACCGAACCAGAGTTCTTACAGCCCGGACATGGCACCAGCGGACTTCTTTCTGTTCCCCAAGATCAAGAGACACCTTAAGGGGACGCGATTCGGGACTCTGGAAAACGTTCAACGTGCTACGACGAGGGCTCTAGACAGCATCGAGGTTGCCGACTTCCAGGGAGCGTTCGGAGATTGGAAAATCCGGTATCAGCGTGTTATCGACTCCAATGGGGATTACTTTGAAGATTTCTAAAGAAAAATTGTACATATTTTGCCAATATAAAATTTCCTGAGGTCAGTCCGGTTCCTTACTATGCAGACCCTGTAATCCAAACGATTAAGGTCTGGGGAGCTAGGTGGCCATAGGTTCGGTGTTATGTGGTCATGAACATTTTCAGCCATCCAATCTTGTGTCGCCATCGCTTTATGTGAAGGAGCAGAGACTTGTTGAAAAACGTATGGTCTGCCTCCGCTTACATTGTCTATCCAGGGTTTCACTATCGTCTCCAAAACCTCGATGTATGCAGCAGAGTTCACTCGAAGTCCTTGAGTCAAAAAGTGTGGTAGCACAACATGTCTTTCGTTGCTGACAACACCTAAAACCATAACAGTGGCTGGGAATTTTGTGTGTATAACAACAGGAACCTCCGTAGGACTTGAACATAGCCATCTGTCATTTTTGCGATTGGGTTTTTGATCTTGGTCAAAAATTTTTTCTTCGGAAAAAAACCATAACATTTTGGTTTAAAAGACGTTTTGATCGGCGAACTCTCTGTTCCCGTATTCGTTCCGACATGAACTGTCCTCTGCGCATCACGTAAGACTTTACAGAAGGTCTTCGTGTACAAGTCTACGAATAAGGCGCTCAGAAACATGAAGCTCACTCGCAAGGACCCTCATTGATTTTGAAGGGTCCTCGTCTATGATCGCTTGCACTTGCTCTAAAAATTCTGCAGATCGGACAGTGTCAGAACGTTGTTCGTGCTTTTTGCATTTTGCAACCAATTCTGTATCACCTCCTGATGCTTCCAATTCACGGCGAACCTTATGCACGAATGAACGGGCGCAATTAAGAAAATTAGAGATCTCTAAATCTGTATGGTTCACACATATAGCGACGATGACGGCATGTCGCTTCATTTCTTGAGTGATGTTGTAGTCCGCCATTTCTTATCTGAAAAGGAAAAAAAAAATTAAACGAAAAAATCGCGAACTTATAGTCACATTTATGCATGTGCTCAAATACCGTAAGCACCCTATATATATATATATATATATATATATATATGCACATAGTATAAATATATACAGATGTGTGTATATATATATATATAATATATATATATATATATATATATATATATATATATATATATATATATATATATATATATATATATATATATATATGCACATAGTATAAATATATACAGATGTGTGTATATATATATATATATATATATATATATATATATATATATATATATATATATATATACATACATATATATTGGATAGTCTAAAAAGTATTGAGCCTTTTTTGTCACTAGTTGTGTTCGTTGTCATATATCGGGCAATACTAATCAGATTGAGTCAAACTGATATGCGTTTGAAAGGTGACACTCCAGTTTATAATTTTCATACGGACAGTTTTGTATTTCGTCATTCGTGTCAAAAGTTGTATTCACTTAAAAATGAGTGAAATTTCTGAAAAATTCGTTATATTTTACAATATCACTACGATCACGGTGAGAATGCTTCGCATGCTCGTGTAAAATGTGTGGTGTCTACTGTCAAGATGCTTCATCAAAAGCCACTGCCAAGAGATGGTTCGCTTGCTTTCATTCTGGAATTTTGATGTCAAAGATGTACCTCGCTCAGGTAAACCAATCGCTGAAAAAGTCGATGAAAACTTACAAAAAATTGAAGAAGACCGACACATACGAGTAAGCAGCCATGACATTGCTAAGGAACTGAATATCACCAAACAGTTTTGAACCATTTGCGTAAGGCTAGATATACAAAGAAGCTCGACGTTTGGGTGCCGCATGAGTAAACACAAAAAAAATTGATCCACCGAATTTTCATTTGCGAAATGCCAATAAAGCACAAACGGCTTCAAAGCCAGGATTGACACCAAATAAGGTTATGCTGTGTGTATGGTGGAATTGGAAGGGAATTGTTTATCATGAGGTGCTAGAACCTGGCAAAAAACTCAATTCGGCTCTGTACTGTCCGCAATAAACCAGATTGCTACAATCAATTCAAAAAACCCGGCCAGAATTGATCAATAGAAAGGGCGTTGTCTTCCATCTTGACAATGCCAGGCAACACACATTTTTGATGACCCGGCAAAAATTGACAGAGCTTGGCTGGGAAGTTTTGATGCATCCACCGTATAGTCCAGACCTTGCATCATCAGACTATCATTTGTTTTGGTCTCTACAAAACTTCCTTAATGAAAAGAAATTCACTTCAAAAAGGGACGGTGAAAATCATTTGGCCATGTTTTTCGCCGATAAACTACAGAAGTTCTACACAGATGGAATAATGGCTCTACCCAGAAAATGGCAAAAGGTCATAAATAATAATGGACAATATGTACTTAAATAAAGTCGACTTTAAATAAAAGAAATATTCAATTGGAAAATGAGGCTCAATACTGTTTAGACTTACCAATGTATATATATATATATATATATATATATATATATATATATATATATATATATATGTATTGTATGTATATATATATATATATATATATATGTATTGTATGTATATATATATATATATATATATATATATATATATATATATATATATATATATATACATTTATGTATTGTATATATATATATATATATATATATATATATATATATATATATATATATATGCATGTGTATATATATATGTATACATATATATATATATATATATATATATATATATATATATATAAATATATGTATACATATATATACATACATATATATATATATATATATATATATATATATATATATATATATATATATAGATATATATATATATATATATATGTATATATATATATATATATATATATATATATATATATATATATATATGTATATACAAAATAATAGGTGTGAGTAGTTTTTTTCCAAAACAAGCTTAATTTTCAGACAGTTCTTTACCATTCCTCAAAAATTAAGTCCGTTTTTAATATAAGCATACTGCATCTAATACCTTGAATATCCGCCATTATTTGTAAGGACTTTTTCGATATTTTCGGGCACAGACGATATTAACTTCCGACAAGTTTCTACAGGAATATTGTACCAAACTTTTTGAATATTCTGCCGTAATTGGGTTTTGTTTTGGCAAACTATCTGGGAAACTTCTCTTTTAACTTCACTCCAAACATACTCAATAGGATTCAAGTCTAGGGACTGATATGGCCACTCAAGGATTTCCGCATTATTTCCTTTGAACCATGCTTTGACTGATCAAACTGGGTGTTTTGAATTATTGTCCTGTTGAAATATCCGCAACAACGGCATATTATTCTCGGCATATGGTATTTTATTCAGTTTTGACGATCTTGAAGACCAGCTACATACACAGGAAAACAAAGCTAAGAGTATACAAATCTGTGATAAGACCTGTGCTTTACTATGGGTGTGAAACATGGACCCTAACCCAAGCATCCGCAAATACATATATTGAACGCCTTTGAGCGACGGGTCCTGAGGCGAATATTCGGAGCGAAGCGAGTCGGGGACCAATGGCGAATTCGACACAACCATGAGCTGTTGTATTAATCAAGCAGTTTCCCAAGCCAACTGCTCGAAAACCTTCCTATCCCCTACTTGTGATATTATGTGGCAGATTTAAAAGGAAATAATTAGTTATTTGCATTCATAATCGTCATTTAGAAAATGGTTTTCTTTCCTATTCCTAAATTTAATTCGGCAATATCAACGCTCATGAAACCAAGATTAAGGAAAGATGGGCATCATATTTCAAGAATCTCGTTAATCCTCCGGACAGCCCCAGAACATCGGAGTCTATAGATGTTTGCGGAGAGCCTCTATCGGCCCCACCAACTTTGGATGAAATTTGTTCAACCATCAAAGCAAGGAATAATAAAGTACCGGGTATCAATGGGATTCCAGTGGAGTTCATCAAATATAGTGGCAGCCGTGTTCATAAAGCTATTCACAAAGTCATCCAGCACATTTGGCAACAAGAACATATGCCCAAAGAGTGAAGCCAATCAATTATATTCTCTATCCACAAAAAAGGTGACAAGTTACAGTGCGCAAATCATAGAGGCATATCACTACTTTGTACGCCGTACAAAATATTTTCAATAATTCCAAAAAATAAAATCGTATTATTGGAGAGTATCAAGGTGATTTGAGAGTAGGTAGATCAACAATAGACCAATTGTTTGCAGTCAAGCAAATGCTGGGAGTTCAACATAGACGTACATCAAATTTTCGTTGACTTTAAGCAAGCATACGACAGTATTGATCGTAACGTAGTGTACCAAATAATGCTTTGCTTTGGCATCCCAGCAAAGTTAGTCCGTCTTACCAACATAAAAATGATAATGACGACTTCCCAAGCCCGCATCAATAATCAACTCACCGATGCCTTTGACACAAATATCGGGCTAAAGCAGGGCGATAGGGTGGCCCCATTGCTTTTCAATTTGGCTCTGGAGTACGTCTTAAGGAAGCTATCTGTCGATACACGAGGATAAATACTATACAAGTCGAGCCAAGTAGTAGCCTATGCAGAGGACATAAACATTTTGTCACGGTCATTAACAATTGCCAAAGAACTCATCCTGAAAGTCAACAGTGAAGCAAAACTAGTAGGGCTACAAATCAATGAAAATAAAAAAAACTGATGGTGCAGTCGAGAAAAAATACCTAAAATATGCAAGATATCACACTTGGCGCAAACAGTATCGGAAATGATGAAGAATTTGTGTATTTAGGCGCCAAAATCACGAAAACGGGTAATGAAAGAGACGAAATATGCAGAAATATACAGCTCAAAAATAAAATATTTTATTCAGTTTTGAGGATCTTGAAAACCAGCTGCATACACAGGAAAACAAAGCTCCAAGTATACAAATCTGTGATACGATCTGTGTTATGCTTTGGGTGTGAAACATGGACCCTAACCCAAGCATCCGCAAATATATTGAACGCTTTTGAGCAACAGGTCCTGAGGCGAAGAATCGGAACGAAGCTAGGCGGGGATTTTCGACGACCCGGCGGTCTCAACGATTGTAAGACTGCGGAAGCTGCAATGGGCTGGAAACATGAATCGTATGGACGAACAATGGACACCCAAGAAGGTATTCGCTGGGAGAACAGAATGCCGAAGACCAGTGGGGAAACCAAGGAAACGCTAGTCTGACTCGGTCGACGAAGACAGTTCTTCGCTGCTCGGATTTCGAAATCGGAGGACGCGGCCAATGGACCGAGACAGTTGGAGGCGCTATTTGCAGGAAGCGAAGGCCCGCGAGGGGCTGTAGTGCTACGAAGAAGTAGTGCTACGAAGAAGTAGTGCTGCGAAGTAGTTCTCTGTGTGCACAATATCGACAAACACCTGAGGCGCAGATGTTCGCAAAGCTTTGTTAGTAATAGTATGATTTATCAGTTTTACATTTTCTTCTATAAAATAGTAAGGGCATCCTTCAATTCAATGAAATTTTACATTTATATGACGACTTATAAGGCTAATAAACTATGATACCAGACAAATCGGATGGTATCTGATGAAGTAGTTGCGGTTTAAATTTTTGGTGTTACAACAATAAACGTGTCTATTGAGTAATATATGTTTCCAATCGACTCAGACACTATGGGCTCGTTAGGATGTTCATTAAAATTTCAGGAAGGATGTATAACGGGCACACCTCTGAGAATCTATTCAACGTGTAATATTAGTAATCGTAAAACAAAGTGGCGGTCATTTTAAACGAGAATACAGAGTAAATTTAAGTTATTTTTCCCACTTCAGCATTTCAAGTACAGGCTAACTCATGATGCAAACATACATTTTAAAAGTGAAAAATTCATGGTGGTAGGTTTTCATGAGTACAACAATAGCAAATAGAAGAATTTGTGAATATAACATTTTTCACTGTGAATTCATACGGGTACCTTTAAATTAAAATTAAAGTATTTCAAGAAAAGATCCTTGTAGTATGGATAAAGTTCAATCCGATTCACCGAAGTAATAGCAATTTGAAAGCTCTTCGAGTGCAACAAAAACAATGTACGGTTTTTCTACTATTCGAGCTTTCCATCGAACAAGACACTTCACTTTTAATTGGATCTTCTAATTTCCAGATAAAATGAATAATTAAAAATATCTTTAAGGTTTCATTCAGTCAATGGTTGTTAGTGATATTGCAACAAAATGACAGCAAGTTAAAATTCCTTTTTAAAACAAGTTATAGATGTTGTTTAAGTTTTTCTTGAGTTTATTCATTATTGGTGTCTGCAGTTCGTAGGCTGAGTACAAACCCCTTCTGACATGAGTGTAGCTCTGTCTACCCAACTTTTTTAAACTTAATAACGATTTTCCTGTTTCATCTTAAACACGAGGTTTCACACATCAATTTTTTTTAGCTAGAAAATATCCAGACAGCTTTAATTTAGTCTGCTTTGGTCTAATACTTTCACCATTGCAGCCATAACTATCCATGCGCCATTAAAAAATTCGGACAGATTATCAAACTGTTATCGATATAAAGTTTTTTTAGTGCTGTGATTTAATTTTCTCGGTCTGCTGCTAATCATTATTGAGATTATTTTGTGTATTTAAGTACCTTGAAATGATTTAAAGTGGGCTATAAACGTTGGTTAAGTCAATGTACACTTGACTTTGCAAAAATACCTAGAAAATCGTTAGATCAACCAATTAAATCTAAATGACTTCCGGACTGAATTCCTTACATTCTTTGTCATCTTCAATCTTCATCATAAAACACAACCAATCGCCTAAGCCATTGAATCTAAGTTCTTAACGTAGTAATTAACATTCAAGAATGTTTACTTAGGAATTTCAACTAAGGATTTCTTTTTCTCCGCCAAGCAGCGAAATATTTTTACGCCATAATAATGCTCTTTGACGCAATGAAACCTTTCAAAGACTTATAATTAAAGTTACTTTAAGCTTATCCTCTTCTCTACTCGCTAATTTATGTGTATGAAAACACATAAGAAAACGGTCCAAGGTTTATGGATTGGAATTCGCTTTGCAATATGCAATCATCCATGGCGTCATAATAATAACACCCAGGACAGGACAATCGTTGATAAATTGCATTTAAGTTCTTCGTTGAAAGGTGGGCAAGGGAACAGCGAAGGAATTAATGACGGACAGCAAATGCAATAAGTATGTTTGCAGTTTGCACTTGATTAAGGGGTTGATCGGAGGATGAGTAATAGTTAAAAACCGTTCAGCACATAGTTTTCAGGCAGTGGTAAATGGTAATGAACTGCAAGTTATTCGGCTTACTTTTAACTACCCTTTACTGTATACTTATCATAAAGCGAATCAATTTCATCGTAATGGCTTTGCATATTTTTTCTTTAAGAGGATTCTTTCGGCATCATGAAAAACGTTTCGCGTAACATCGTAGAGATTAGTGTGTGTCTAATGGAAAGCATTGACCTTGTTTATGGTTGAGCTTGAAAGCATTTTCAGTGTTTTATTTCGATTTGCGATTTTTATTTCTCCCTAATCGAAACAGCCAAATCAGTAGACAGAAAGATCTTCCACTATTAGTTCTGCGGGCGTTGTATAGAAACTTTAAAGAGTTAGTTTGATAAAATTCTTATAAATTTTCGTATCTATCCATTTTTACGTGTGTTTAAAGGTCTATGACGACTTAGGGTTCGGCCACATTGCGATTTTACAGTCGTAACCAGCGATTTTTAGACGCAAATACGAACACACTGCGACAAGATCTCCGAAGGAACTTCAGGCATGCGCAGAACTAATATGCTCATTTGAAGGTATGTCTTTGCCAAGAACACATGCGCTAACTCATTTGTGCGCTATGCAAGAAACTTCCATGCACGTCAGCGTCAAATGTCTAAATGATGTGCGCCTGCGCGAGTATCATAAAAACTACCTACTAAACTGGTTTTAGGATAAATCGCAAATTCCTGCGACTGCCGACCTGGAAAAAATTGTCGAAAATCGCAGTGTGCGGGCTCCCATTTAACCATGTGTAACTTGCGACAGAAGTGCGGCTAAATAGTCGTAGTCTGATGCATCCCTTAAAGACAAAAGCATCAACAACAACATACTAGTCTAATCATAGATATCGGAACATTCTTTCAAGCGATCACAATATAGGTACGTGCAAAAGAGTAGAATGTGGAAAAAGAACCAACCAAAGTGAAATGCTCATAAAATGTGTGTTGAATAGTAAATAGGCAGTAAGCAATAGGCACGGCCATTTACAAGATTCAAAGCGCAATCATACAGTGAACACTCGAATCGAATGATGATTTTATATGGTACATTCCGATAGTCGCTATGCGATCCTTTATTGCTGCTGCTACAACCGTATTTGCTCGTTGCGTTTTATGCTTAACGTTACAGGGTTTTGAAGTCGAAGAAAACACATCAAGAAGAGTATCAATGGCAATTGAATGTTGCTGTAACGAATCACTTTTTGTTGGTAAATGGAGTGGAAAAACGCTCGTGTTGATGGCAAGTGAATTTTTGAAAGTTTCAGATGTAGTTCGGTTGCAAAGATGAAATTTTTTTTGGGCGTTTTAACTTTCCTCTTAAGCAACATCCATTGGAATAATAATAAATTTGGAATTACAAAAATCTATTTCTTTTAGTAAAATTTCGATGCACATCAAACAGCCCCACAACCATCGTATAGTAAGAACTCGTTTATCGAACGGCCTGTTAGCAAATACTTGCATCTAATGAACCAGCACTTACATGGCACACATTGGAATGGTACTACATATGAAAGTGGTAGACAACCGGTGACAATTGGAGAGTAGCTTAAGATGTTACTTTCTGCAGATACTCATCCATATACAGGGTGCGGCAGCATACCTTCCTTTTTTGAAATGCCCGCCCTTAAAGTGCTAACTGTTATAGCGCGGCGCTAGTAGTCTCATTCGAGAGACTACTAGCGCTACTTTGCTCATCCCTTGGTTAGTCGCTATCATGCGTTGGAACAGTGTGGAGCGTGCATTTACCGTTGAAAAATTGAAAATTTGTTTTGTTGAATTTTGAAAAAAGGAAGTTATGCTGCCGCACCCTGTAACAGTGGCCATTTCTACCAACAGATTTACCGGCAACCTAAGTATTGCCAGCTTAGATAAATCAACAAACTATCGTCCGTAGTTGCATTCCTGCAGAAATCTTCGACATTTTCCTAAATTGGAATTTTCCTAACACAAACTATGGCCATTTTTCTACAGCACCACCATTAGATCCCACTCATTAATTTTCTCATTTAATATCGTAATTATATTTCATTTTATCGAACTTAAGCAATAATCACGTTAATCGTTTACTCTCCTCCATTGACGGCATATCTTGGCCATATTGTAAACTTTCAACATTATAGAACGGACGTTCGATCCGTTTTATTTTGTATTGTTATGAGCTTAGTGACCTTCAAGTAAGTACTTGTGCGCTAGTACAGCGATGCAATATGCAGGCTACAATGATTGGCAATGGTGAAGAATTTTCTCGGTATAAATCTCAATTTATTATCCACGCTGTTGTAGGAACTTGAAGATTCTTCGTCAGTGTTGGATTCACAGAAACGTAGTTGAAGGAAACAGTACAAAAAACAAAAAAGGTACATAAATGAGCTTGGAAGAGGAATCTTATTGATTCGGTAAATGGCTGTAACAAATCTTAATCGTTGAAATTTCTTAAGACTTTGTTTGGATGAGGGGTTAAGTATGAAAAAAACGATGGAGGATACTGGTTGTAAATTTGAACATGCTGAGTTTGCACAATTACACCTATCATGGTTTGATTTTTCAACGAAGAAAAAAAAACCGTCTAGTTTGAGGATATCTTAAATGTAGGAATAATATAAATAAATTTTAACATTTGATCGTTTAGGATAATTGATGTTTTTTTCTCGAAATAGCTTTTGAAATATGTAAGTGCACATTTAAGGTACTTGGATCAATGGTTATTATATATTTAGATGAGTTAAAGATAGAGAAAAGCAATAAAAGCTGTCCTTCCATTCCGGGAAACAAAAAACTCAGGCGAGTAACTTGACCAAAATGGGTTGAGAAAAAAGACTTGGAATTTCCAATTCAAAGTCATTTTTGCACGAAATTTGATTAATTAGAAGAGAACATCATAAAAATTCGGATCTTCCAGGATTTACCTTGGCATCAAGTGCACCTGTCAATGAACTTTAAATCTAATGCTGATATTTGAATTTAATGCATCGATTTTTGGAATTGTTACGGAAGGACAAATTTGTATGAGATATTTTGATGAGATATTTTCAAATTACATTATAAAACTGTTACTTAATTAATATGCGTGAAAGCAAGATCTTTATTTGGTGATTTATAATTTTTTAAATCTATACAATTCAAAACAAGTTGGGTAAACAGACCTATGCTCATGTCAGAAGGGTTTTGTACTCAACTTACAAAATGCAGTAACCAGCAACGAATAAAATCAAGAAACATGTCAAAGACGATTTAATTGGAGAAAATGTGAAATCCGAGGATCATACTATTATTAACAAAGTTGAACGAATTTTGACTTCTGAGGTATTTGTTATAGTTCTACCCATAAATATCTCCTTTGATATTTTTTTCAGATTTTTTAGATCACTGGTGTCCATTCGCGAGGGAGGAAACACATTTTTCATGTATTTCCCCCCCTGCTCCCACTGAAACAAAAACTGTCAGTTTAAGAACTGTTTTGAAAAGCTCTCATAGAGAACTTTCAGTTGATACTCATATCGGCTACCTTTCATGAAATTTTTTTTCAGGGGCCACTCCTCTGTACTGTAATCATCGATTCATGGCCTATTTTTTCGAATCCTAGAATGGTTACAAAGCCCTTTTGCTAGGAGTTCTCTCCTGCCTCTTCGACTTGTTTCAATTGTATGCACTCATCTCCATGATACCTATCACTCCTGAAATTTTCCTGCAAATCCTAGCAAAGCTGTAGTGTCTAAGTCGGTAAAAAGCGCATATGGCTCCATAGCAATATGTTTCCATAGTAATACAGGGCATATTGCTCCATAGTAATATACGAAAATTCAAATCGCTATAACTTCGGTAAATACTATTCGATCTTTATGAAACTTTCAGAATAGATCAATCTTATAAATAGTCATCTGTTTGCTAAATTTTATTGAGTTTAAGGGTACCGTTTAGATTTTATTCAAGAAAACACAAAACCAATAAATCATACTATTACTAACAAAGTTGAGTGAATTTCGACTTCTCATGTATTTGTTGTTGTTGTACTCATTAAGGCCTACATTTATGATTTTTTTCAGATTTTTCGGATGGAAGGTGTCCAATCGCGAGGGGGGGGGGGGGGGTACGCGAAAAGTTCGTACATTTCCCCTTCCCCTGCCCCCCTCGGTACCTATAAGACAATTTTAAGACTTGTTTTGAAAAGATCCCATTGAGACCTTTCCAATGACACCCTACTCGACTACCAATGGTGAAAAAAATTTTTTGAGGGGTCACCCCCTTATATGGGGAGACCCCCCTTAAACGTCTTTGAAAAATTTTTCCACCCTAGAACTTTCAAGAGGTCACCACTTCTGACCTTTCTACAAAGTTTCATGGCTGTAGCCCTTATAGTTTCGGAGAAAAAGTGCTGTGACATACAGACGGACGGACGGACGGACGGACGGACGGACGGACAGACGGACACAGGTCGTGATTGCAATAGGGTTTTGTATTTTAGTACAAAACCCTAAAAACTTACCTAACAATATTCATAGGGGTTGTGCCTTAAGGCTTTTCCCGGAGTTTAATGATAATTTACTTAAATTAGATTACAATATTAATTTTTCGATAAAACAAAACTTTAAAATGTCGACACCCAAAACATTATCTAACACATAGATTATAAAAAGAAGTTTGGTGTAAAATTCATCTGCTCTAGCAACTGCAATTTTAAAAATTGATTTCCTTCAAATTAAGTACATTCTTTCTTTTTTTTTGTGGTAGGGAGGTGAAGGCATTTACGCCCGCCGAGTCTGGCAGTGTGGGACTCCCATGGAGGATACCCTTGGACTACCCACTAAACACCTCCCCTGTCAATCTGAGAACCTAGCCAGGAACCGTTTGACACATTACTTCGGGCCAGGTCTCGTTTTGTTACGCCGTGGGGCGCCTTCAAGCTGGGGAGTCCCTTTCCTAGCGGGAGGGGAGAGGGGAAGAGGAAATGCCAGAAGAGCGATCCCCCAGCCCCAGCGCCTCCGGCTGTTGTGAGTCCCTTTTATATTTCAGGACTGCCCGAGCATAATGTGCCACCTGGTTCCATTTGTCAACCGATTCGAGCATCACCGCAACTATATTATCCGGGGTGAGCTCTCCCGTCTCCCTGTAGAGTTCCCTTCGCAGCCTGGCCCATTTGGTACACGCAAAAAATGTGTGACAGGCATTGTCCTCCTCTCCTGGGCAAAACCGACAATCGGGAGACCGTGACTTACCGATCTTGTGCAGGTAAGACTGAAAACACCCGTGCCCGCTCAAAAGCTGGGTCAGATAGAAGTCAGTCTCACCATGCCTTCGATTTAGCCACGGCCTCACGTCCGGGATGAGGCGCGCAGTCCACCTTCCCTTCATGCAATTCACCCAAGATTGCTGCCAATCGTTGAGCGAGCGTTGTCTCTCCTCGCGGACAACCATCTCTCTCGCATCCTCGTTTCGGCGCAAGTAAATAGCGCGGCGCTCTCTAGCAAGGAGGGCGACAAGTATCACGCCTGCAATCACTTTCACCGCCGAGTCGGAGACTGTTGGATACGAAGATGCAATTCTCAGTGCTCCTCTTCTCTGTACCTGTGCCAATCGTTTTCGGTATACCTCCTTGCTGAGAGCGTCGCCCCATACCTCTGCTCCGTACAGTAGCACTGACCCTACAGCACTCATCAAGAGGCGTCTTCTTGATGGGCTGGGTCCGCCTACGTTGGCCATAAGTCGACTCAGGGCCGATATTCCCGAAGCAGCCTTCTCAGCCGTTGCCCTGATTTGCTCAGAGAAACTCATCTTCGAGTCGATCAGTAGCCCCAAGTACTTCACCGCTGGCTTCGATTCGATTTGTATACCTCCAATACTGATCATCCTTACTCTAGGGATTCTCTTTTTTGTCAAGATGACCACTTCGGTTTTCTCCAGTGCTAAACTGAGCCTGCGAGCAGTCATCCAGTCCCTCACTCGGCGCATTAGCATACCTAGCCTAAGTTGCGCTTGTTCAACGGTGCGTCCAGCGACCAGAGCCGCAACATCATCCGCATAGCCGACCAAGCGCGACTCATCTGGCATCTCAAGTCTCAGTAGCCCGTCGTAAGACACGTCCCACAGGTCCGGACCAAGGATAGATCCCTGGGCAACACCCGATGTAATTTCCATCCTTCGTTGGCCCTGTGTCGTGTCGTAGAGCAGGCTTCGGTCCTTTAGGTAGTTCCTCTTTCCTTAAGACTACCTTAAAACTACTTATTCGCTGCATCCGTTGATTGGTTTTCCGCCGCTCTCCTGACTATTCCCGCCTTGTATTCCTTGGCTCTTCTGATTCTCCATTCCACCAGCTTTTCTGCATACAATTTTATTGGCTCCATATCTGTCACCTGGTACAGCGCCTCGTTGGGGTGAGACCGCCCGTCCTCCCGTCTGTATAGGCCTGTACAAGCTCGAAGGATTTTTCGCTCCACTAATCCTATCTCGCCCCATTTTGTTTTCGGAGCTCCAATCCATATCATCACCGCATATGTGATGATCGGACGAATCAAGGTTTTATAAGCCAAAAACCTTGACGCGCTTGCTCGCTGTTGAATGTTTCCTGAAAAGATTTATAAGAAGATGGTACGCATAAGTCACTTTTTTCAAAATATTATCAATGCGAGCACTGAAGGTAGCTTTCCTGTCGAAAACCACCCCCAAGTACTTCGTTTGCCCAGAACAGTACACCATCTGCCCATTCAACTTAATTCTGGAGTCACAGATGACTCTTGCACGACGACCAAACACAATTGATTCACTTTTCTTTGCATTTACCTTGATTCCCCATTTCCAGTAAGAGATTCCAAATATTTTTGAAACCTCATCCTCGCAAAGCGCAAATTGTGCTCAGATGGCCCACACGAACAAGTCGTCAGCGAAGATTCCGGGCTTATATTCAGCTCTTACGCCCGGGACATCAGAGGTGAATATATTGAAAAATAATGGGCCTAATATAGACCTTTGTGGGATTCCCGAGTCAATACGAAACGGGTCGGACCTAGCTCCACCAGCCACCGCAAAGGCAGATCGTCCTTACATGAAGCTGCCATTAATTTTTACAATATGCGCTGGAAAGCCAAAGTTTATCATTTTGTAGAGAATTCCCCTTGATCCATACAGAGTCAAAGGCTTTCTCCGCATCGATCAAGCAAGCTACAACAAGCTTATTGTTGCCTCAACTTCTTGTTATGTCGGCTTGGAACACGGCCATAGCATCCACAGTGGAGTGGGCTTTTTTGAAGCTAAATTGTCTTTTGCCCCCGCAGAGAATTGTATGATGCCTTCAAGTATAACCCTTTCAAGCAGTTTTCCAATAGTTGAAAGCAGCAAAATCGGACGAGTGGGTATTGCAACTATTTTTGCGCATTTTTATTGCTGAGGGAAGTGGCAATGATTGGAGAACAAAGAAAACATGGGGACGCCTTTTAAGCATACAAGGTGCTTTCCAACATAAACGAGACTGAGCTAAATAGAAACGACGGGAGCTTTGTTCTGATAAATTCGAGTTTATTTATTCAAAGTAGTCCCTCCGGCCTCGATATACTGTTTTGCGCGATCCAAAAGCTTTTCGAAAGAGTGTTTCAGGTCATTGACCGGAATGTCCTTCAGGATGTCGGTACAAGCCTTTTGGATGCCTTCTCCCTTCCTTTCAGGGCCAAACGCAATTTTCCGAATAGTAGAAGTCACAGGGAGCCATATCAGGCAAATACGGTGAGTGAGTGATGGTTAAAATGCGATTTCTAGTCAAACAATGAAAAAAATTTATGACGAAAGTCGCGTTTATTTTGGAATGCACCTTGAATAATTGGAGATTCCATTAGCCCCTGCTTTTTTTGGGAATTTCGCTCCAGTGCCCACAAAGTGAGCCTCTCAGGGCTGGCAAACAGAACATGGCCAGTAAGTTTGTCAGAGGAGTTCAATTTCAATTTCCCGTCAAGGTCAACACTTACTACTGTCCAATCGATTCGTTTTTATGGAATGAAAAGGTTGAGGATCTGCAACCTCAAGTTTCACACCCTGTTTATCTCTTAAGGTCAGCTCAACCAAAAGATGGTCAGACTCGGCCTCAAGAACTCCACCCTTGAAATTCCTCCAACTATGGGAGAGATTTAATAGATTGGTAGACACACTGAAGAAGTCAAGAATAGACGAGCTTCGGTGGAAGGTGGGCTCTTTCGGGGCAATCAGTATGAGATCCATATTTAATTGAACCCAGTTGGAGATAGCTGTTCTATAGCCATTAGATGCAATATTTTCCCATATGATGATGTGTCGTGATGTGTCGCATTGAAATCACCTCCTGGCATAGAAATCGAATTTTTTGCACAGAGTAAGCACTGTTTCCAAGTCGTCAATGAGTTTCCTCACCGGATATACATGTCGAACAAAGATCCCTAGAACGCAAAGTTGCACCCTCCCAGCATGGAGCTTATTATTTCTGTTTCAATACATTTCCGGCTTGGAAGGAAGTGCCTTTGGACTTTCAGGTGATTTTGTGAGCTATAGAAACTCCAAGACTTCCCTCTGGATCATTACGCCTGATGATCTTGTATTATCGCAGGTGCACTCTGTG
This sequence comes from Odontomyia ornata, assembly GCA_963969285.1. Taxonomy (NCBI): domain Eukaryota; kingdom Metazoa; phylum Arthropoda; class Insecta; order Diptera; family Stratiomyidae; genus Odontomyia; species Odontomyia ornata. The sequence continues at coordinate 68,781,874 of OZ017741.1, read as the reverse complement.
CCTTTCTTTGAGTCTTGTTCCCGACATAAACCAGCAGTCTCGTATATGGGCGTTTAAGTATTCTTGAAGAAAATTCCTTTTATAGCGTGGAGTTAGTGAACATATGTTGAGTTTGGAGAGTTTAATGGAACTCATTACGACAGCATGCTTTAAAGGCGAATTCTAAGTACGGAGCTTTATTCTCACTAGGATTAGTGAGTTTTTTGTATGGTGGGGGATAAAAGACTCCACATTTTGAATGAGTATGAACAAGTCATATCCAAAATATTGTTGGCAGTCAGTACTCAAAACCTTATTTCAGTCATTCCGCGACTGCTATGGTTGCTGCATTGGTTGCTGTTGGTGTTGTTGTATCATATAGGCTGAGGTGCAGGCTACTTCTTTGCACCTTGCAAAAGGCTAGAGTACAAGACCCCTTCACGTAAAGTATTTTTTATAGAGGCGGTGATGAAATTCCTCCTATCTTCTTTTTTCTTTTGGAGATTCTTCCTCCTCTCTTCAACTTCTTTTGCTTTAACACAACCTCTGTAACTCTCAGGGTGCCCCTTAGCATTGTAGTTCACACAAAAGACCTCGTCTTTTCTCTCGTCCTTCGAGATTGGACATTCAATGGACTTATGCTGCTTGCAGCAAGCAAGTCGGTAGTTAGCGGCAACGTGGCCAAATTTGTGACAGTTGAAGCACTAGGAAGTGTAATTTTCCTGCAGACGCTTCCATTATATCTTTCAATATAATAGGAACTTTATGTCTATCGCTTTCTTCACTTAAAAGTCCAGTTTGAACTGGACTAAGACGGATGAAAGCGTCCTTCTTTCCCCCCTAGAGGTTATAGTGGAGAACGTTTTTGCTGAAAGGATATCTTCTCCGAGATGTTCTTTCAGCTCAGCGGACCCCTAAGCCGGCCCCAAACCAATCAGCATCGCTGAATATCAGGCCCGGCAGAAGAAGCCGCTCGATACCAAGGTGGTAGAGGACAAACCACCGGGATTGCGTGGAGGCTGGAAGGTGCTGTTACGAAAACACACCTGCGAAGCAAAACAACTTGCCAAGGTCGCAACAACTGGAATGGAGCGCGACAAATTCCGGCACCTGGTCAGCGGACTGCAGCAGGAGTACCGGCGTTGATCGTAAATATCCAAGACAATGGCAACGGCAATGAGCTAAAAATTAATTCTTTCTTACGTTTTAGGGAAAGACAGTTTTGCAGAGCAAGCAAAAATAACGTAAGTAAGCAGTGAAGCAGGCTAGGAAAATTGAAGCGACTATCATTCTTTGCATCAAGTGGTTGGCTTTGCCCACTCATTTTAAAAACCAGTTGACCTTGCGCCTGGTTTGGTCTAGTTGGCCTTGGGCCTAGACTAATTTCCTTCGAACCTTTTTGCTGGTTGGCTTTGCCTAACAGATTGGTTGAAAACCAGTTGACCTTGCGTCTGGTTTTTGATTAGTTGGCTTAAGTGCCCAGTCCCGTCTCTTCATATCTGGATGCTCTGGTTGGCTATTTGCCTAGAGTTCCAGATGCCACCAGGACCAAGTTTGGCAGAAGCCATTGCAGCGGACCCCCAAGCCGGCCCCAAACAAATCTGCATCGCTGAGTACCGACAACGCACCTGCGAAGCAAAACGACTCGCCAAGGTGGCAACAACTGCAGCGGAGCGCGATAAGTTCCGGCGCCTGGTCAGTGAACTGCGGGAGGAGTACCGGCATCGAAAGGAAATTCAACGATAGGCCGGGAAGGGCAAGGCGTCCCAACCTCGACACGCCGGACAGGCGGCCCCCGACCAACGAGGCAACATGTAAAATAGAGCAAGACGACAGCAGAAACCTCAGCCGTTTTAGTGTGGAGCGAAGTTCGTGAGGAGATGTTCACCGACACGTTGAACTCTGGCTCCTTTTCAGAGTTTCGTGCGCAAACCCTTTTGACGCTTTCCCTGAAAGTCTTCAGGTCAAGCCTATAGCACACTATAGGGGTCATCCTCTTTTTTTGGTAGCAACCACGCTTGGCTGCTGGGGCTTCGATTTCCCTTTATTTCCCTCAAAGCCCAGCCTTTCCTGGAAACTAGCGGAAGTTATTTTCACTACTTTTTTGAGCTGAGGAAAGTCCCGCTCGCTCACTTCAAGGGTCTTCGATACCTTTGAAGTAGGCTCCTGCGGGGGACACCCTATTGGCCTCTTTCTGGCTTTTCACCACTGTCCGTGGAACTTCCACCGACGTCTATATCCATGTCACTGGAGACATCCGGCACTTGCAGTTGCATCTTGTGACTAGCAAGCAAGTCCAGAATAAACTTCTCCTTTATATCCCCCGCCCGAATTTCTCGCAGAAACGCTGCAAGTTTGCGAAGCTAAATTTAGCGGACTCATTATTTTCCCCCATACCCACAGATTCCAAGACAGAACTTGAAATACTGTCGCGGGAGAATGTAAGAAAGTAAAAACTGAAACAATTGTTGCCTAGTAATTAAAAGACTAAAAAGCAAAATAATTACATTTTAAACAAAAATAGTAACATTTAAAAAGTAATTTGTCCAACGGTTCCACTTTCTTTGCTTTTGTGTTTTTTTCAATTACTTCAATTCCATTTCAACACCTTTTATCCTCTCCTATCATTCCACTTGTTTGTTTTAAAATCGGTAAAACGTTTACCGAAGCATTTGATTTGATGAAAAAGTTTATGGCGATGATGTCTATTTCGTGCCAGAGTTAATGAGTGGTTTACACATTTCAGGGATAGTCGTGAGGACATAAATGACGATGAACATACGGGCCGCCTAAAATCAGTGATCACCGAAAACTCCATCGAAATTGTGCGTGAATTTATCAAAAATGAGCCGAAATCATCGTTGAAATTCATGGAATCGGAGTTGAATATCTCAAAAACATCAATTTATCCCATTTTAACCAATCATTTGGGCTTACGGAAGGTCTGTGCACGTTTTTCATCCAAAATAAACGAGACCTTTGTCATAAAAATCCACTCTTGTGATTGATTTTTTGACCAGAAATCGCATTTTAACCATCAATCACTCACCGTATTCGCCTGATATGGCTCCCTGTGACTTCTACCTATTCGAAAAACTGCATATGGCCATGAAAGGAAATCGCTTTTCGTCCACAGAGGGCATCCAAAAGGCTTGTACCGACATCCTGAAGGACATTCCGGTCAATGACCTGAAACACTCTTTCGAAAAGCTTTTGGGTCGCGCAAAACAGTGTATTGGGGCCGGAGGAGACTTTTTTGAGTAAATAAACTCGAATTTATCAGAACAAAGCTCGTGTCGTTTCTATTTTAGCACAGACTCGTTTATTTTGGAATGCACGTTATACTTACGTTTCTTAGCCAAGCGAAATCTTTTTGTGAGGCGAAGAAAGCTCGTGAAGTTTACACTCCTGCACCTTTTGAGGTGACTTCAACACCATATAATCTGAAAATGCTGAAAATTCACATGAGAAAAGTTGCGTGTGCTACCAAGGCGTGGCGGTGAGAGTTATTGCAGGCGTGATACCTCCTTGCTAGAGAGCGCCGCGCTATTTACCTGCGCCGAGGCGGGGATGCGAGAGAGATGGTTGTCCGCGAAGAGAGACAGCGCTCGCTCAACGATTGGCAGCAGTCTTGGGTCAATTGCACGAAGGGAAGGTGGACTGCGCGCCTCATCCCGGATGTGAGACCGTGGTTGAATCGAAGGCATGGTGAGACTGACTTCTATCTGAGCCTGCTTTTGAGCGGGCATGGGTGTTTTCAGTCTTACCTGCACAAGATTGGTAAGCCACGGTCCCCCGATTGTCGGTTTTGCCCAGGAGAGGATGACAATGCCTGCCACACATGTTTTGCGTGTACAAAATGGGTCAGGCTGCGAAGGGAACTCTACAGGGAGACGGGAGGGCTCACCCCGGATCATATAGTTGCGGTGATACTCAAATCGGTTGACAAATGGAACCAGGTGGCACATATGCTCGGGCAGTCCTAAAATATAAAAGGGACTCACAGCAGCCTGGGGCTGGGGGATCCGTTTTCTGGCACTTCCTCTTCCCCTCTTCTCTCCCGCTAGGAAAGGGATCCCCCAGCTTGAAAGCGCCTCCCGGCGTAACAAAACGAGACCTGGCTCGAAGTAATGTGTCAAACGGTTCCAGGCTGTGTTCTCAGGTTGACAGGGGAGGTGTTTAGTGCGTAGTCCAGTCGCCTTCTTGCGAGCATGGGAGTCCCATACTCTGTGCATAAATGGCATCCACCTCCCTACCACAAAAACAAGGCATGGCTCTGATCCTGAAAGAACAGATGGTTAGCCTTGGTTCGTCATGACGTTGACCTCAGCGGTTTTGTTGAAATCGAATCATAATGAAGTGAGATATAGCCATTTCAATTATATGGAAACACAGCAACAACAACCTGTGGTGGTGTATGGTATATATTACAACTCGACCTAGACACTACAATTTTCCTTGGATTTTCATGAAAATTTCAAGAAAAGTGTTTATTTGAATATATACAAAAACTTTATTTAAGATGGAACAAAATGGTGGCTTTGTTGCGTTTGTGAAAGAAACCCTCAATCTTTTCTATATAATTAAACGATTGCTTGCATGTTCTACAAATTCATAATTCAATTCATTGATTCATGTCATCAGAAAAGTTGTTTTGAAAGCTAGGATGATTACGAAGTCCTTCTGGTAGGAGCAATCGACTTGTTTGAAATCAAAGAACGACAGTGAATGATTTTCTATTTTAATGGCTTAAATTGGAGAAAACCATTTATCGAACACATTCAGCATTATTCCTCTTTATTGGAGACAAAGAATATGTACTTGAATTATAATAAAAAGACATGTCGAGGTATCGAAAATAATAACTTCATTCACTGATTGTAAAGTTAACAAAACTTAATGGAAATTCAAGATAGCTGATGCCATTTATGTTAATAAGTTTACGGAGTACATTCGGTACGACCGAGCTCGACTAGATTTAGATGAAGAATGAGTTGACTTTGACAGCGATCCTGCAACACCGTTGCTGTGATCAGTGAGATCTACTTGTCGTATATGTCGTGAACGCCTCAGTACTCTTTCCTTAGTGATATTGTCGTGGAAACAGAATATCACGAACAAACTCACGATACGGTATGGCGGCACGTGACGACGTTTGTCGATGGGACGGCGTGCGGTTGGGGTAATGGCGGGTTGATGCTGCAGTGGTGACTGTTGATCGGATGCGGGTTGAGGCGACGACGGGTTGTTGCATCGTAAATATCGCTGATCGGGTATACGGCCTAGTGCGAGGTCGGGCATGCGACGTCCTGCGAGGTCGAGCATGCAACGTCCTGCGAGGTCAGGCATGCGACCGTAGTGCGAGGTCGGGCATGCGGCCGTAGTGCAAGGTTGGGTATGCAAGCGCAACAACGCTGTCGGGCACGTGATGTGACATTATCGGGTATCCAACGATGACGAAACTCTGCGCGTTACTGTACTCGGGGTCACCAATGTCGGGTTATCAAAATAATAGCTTTATTCATTGATTATAAAGGTAACACAACTTAATGGAAATTCGACTGAATACTATCGATATCAAGTTTGTTCCTATTGAATGTGCTTTTTGATTCACTTAATTCATACCACCGTTACTTTATATTTTCCCCATTTTTATATGCAATTATAATATTTTTGAACCAAAAAAAAGGATTAACCAAAAGACCCCTCCAACAATGAGCGCTCATTGGGTGAGTAACCTTGATTTTTGCTTTTTCTATAATATTTTTAAATAATTTTGTTGTCAATGATGCATAAATAATTTATGTATTTTAAAATCCAATTCAATTGTGCTAGCGTTCATTTGAACGGTCTCTTCAAGCAATCACTTTTTCTGTGGAATGTATACAACTATATTTCAAAATGTTATGAATTGAAAAAAAAACAGTCATCAATTCACATTACCAATTAAAATGCGACCAAAAGCCTGATTCAATATTGTTACATATAATATTTTCAATAATTTGTGATCTTAATTAAATTTTTAATAAATAATGCATTGCTGAAAAGAAGTTTCCCGGTCTTATCTTTTCTCTCCACCGGGTATGGGACCCGCAACATTGGCGGGCTTTTTCTAAACTAAATGAGCTAGCCATCGGGTGAAGCTCCCTCTTTTTAGGGTTTAGTACTAAAATACAAAACCCTATTGCTATCACGACCTGTGTCCGTCTGTCCGTCCGTCCGTCCGTCCGTCTGTATGTCACAGCACTTTTTCTCCGAAACTATAGAAGCTACAGTCATGAAACTTTGTGGAAAGGTCAGAAGTGGTGACCTCTTGAAAGTTCAAGGGTGGAAAAATTTTTCAAAGGGGTTTAAGGGGGGGTCTCCCTATATAAGGAGGTGACCCCTCAAAAAAAAATGTTCACCATTAGAAGTCGAGTAGGGTGTCATTGGAAAGGTCTCAATGAGATCTTTTCAAAACAAGTCTTAAAATTGCCTTTTGAGTACCGAGGGGGGCAGGGGAAGGGGAAATGTACGAACTTTTCGCGTACCCCCCTCGCGATTGAACACCTTCCATCCGAAAAATCTGAAAAAAAGCATTAATGTAGGCCTTTATGAGTACAACAACAACAAATACATGAGAAGTCGAAATTCACTCAACTTTGTTAGTAATAGTATGATTTATTGGTTTTGTGTTTTCTTGAATAAAATCTAAACGGTACCCTTAAATTCAATGAAATTTAGCAAACAGATGACTATTTATAAAATTGATCTTTTCTGAAAGTTTCATAAAGATCGAATAGTATTTGACGAAGTTATAGCGATTTGAATTTTCCTGCATTACTATGGAACAATGTGCCCTGTATTACTATGGAAACATATGGCTATGGAGCCATATGCGCTTTTTACCGACTTAGACACTACAGCTTTGCTAGGATTTGCATGAAAATTTCAGGAATGATAGATATCATGAGGGTGAGTACATACAAGTCGAAGAGGCAGGAGAGAGCTCTTAGCAAAAGGGCTTTGCAACCATTCTAAGATTCGAAAAAACAGGCCATGAATCGATGATTACAGTACAGAGGAGTGGCCCCTGAAAAAAAATTTCATGAAAGGTAGCCGATATAAGTGTCAACTGAAAGTTCTCTATAAGAGCTTTTCAAAACAGTTCTTAAATTGGCGGTTTTTGCTTCAATGGGGGCACAGGGGGGGGGGGGGGGGGGAGTACATGAAAAATGTGTTTCCTCCCTCGCAAATGGACACCCGTGATCTAAAAAATCTGAAGAAAATTATCAAGCGAGATATTTATGGGTATAACTATAACAAATACCTCAGAAGTCAAAATTCTTTCAACTTTGCTAATAATAGTATGATACTCAAACATGAAATGTTTCTTGATTTTATTCGTTGCTGGTTACTGCATTTTGTAAGTTGAGTACAAAACCCTTCTGACATGAGCATAGGTCTGTCTACCCAACTTGTTTCATTTTAGGAGCTGTTGCCAGGGATAATTGGCGTTCCACTTGGTTGGGAAAGGTGCGAGGGAGTACCGTTACCACCCGGATGTTCCACTCTTTTTGGGGGCTATAACTATTCTCGTATGTGACGGGTTTGTGTCCGACCTCGGGTACATAGTAATCGAGCGGTCTCCCAGGCAAACTGTTTGAAAAACCACATGATATTTGATCCAATTTTAATTGTAAATTTAAACAAATAAATATTTACGATCACAATTAAAATTCGATCACAGCAACACATTTGCAACGCAATGTATAAAATGAATTGCGGTATTATGTAATGGGAGATACCGGTTGGACGCTAGCAGAGCGCTCGGCAAGAAACCACCGTTGCGACACAGGGAAGTCTTTTCTGGATCGCAACACATGGCGCACGTCGCAAGGAACCGCACCGGCAACGAATGGATATAGCATAAAATGCCGAGTAATCGTCTAAACTACGTGAAAGACAGTCGGAAATGTCGCGACTTTACGCTGAATTTTTTGTCTAAAGAAAGCGTTATCTCGTGGTATTCTTTGGAAATTCAAATGAAGCCTATACGGTTTACATTGTGGAAAGAAATTTATGGGGCATAATCGTGAAAACCTTGTTAGGAGTGTGCGTTAGTGAAAAGCGTAATAAGATTCAAGTGCTTGGTCGAAATGTGTGATTGGCCCTTCAGTCGAAAACCTATTCTGTGTGTAAGGTTGTTAAACAGTAGCTGCAATAGGCCACAATATCAGAAAAGGGATATAAATGAAGGCGCTTTTGAGGTGCGCTTGAAACTAGGGACAGTTATGTAAATTAGTTAAAAATAGCATTTAGTGCTTCGCTTGGAATTTACTTGAAAAACGGCGATTCCACTTCGTTTATTTTTAAGTAACGGAATCGTTTCGTAATGAACAGATGTGAAAAGAGCAGTGCAGTTGTTCTCATTAATATCGAACTCAAACGGAGTTAAATTAGTTCTCATATGTCGACATACAATCGCGAAGCGCGGCCCGCTTTACGACATAGCCGCGAGTGTTGCATACATTTTGATGCGAGGTTTCACGAGCCATTTTAGGCAAATCTATTGTCAGTTAAATGAACGAACGTAGATGTCCCGTGAATTCGTCAAGCACTAATTATAACAAAGCAATAGTTAATCGTTTAGCGGAATGCAAACGTTACAAGTACAGTGCATGAAACAAAATTTAAATGTAAATGTAAAAATAATTATTAACGGAGAAAAGTGCACTTTGCTGGTTAACCGTATACGAGTAGTTTCATTCTGTTTCTCAGTCAATCGCGACTTCGTTTTTTAGGGTTTTGTAAAATAATTTTACACATTTCTACTAGTTTCGCGACCTGTCTGTCCATCTGTCTGTCCGTCCGTGTGTCACAGCACTTTTTCTCGCAAATTTCTTAAGCTAGAAACATCAAACTTCGTATACAGTTGTAAAGTGGTGCTCTCTTCAAAGTTCAACTACAAAAAAATTTTTAGGTATTTAAGGGGGAGTCTCCTCATAAAGGGGAGTGGCCTTAAACTGAACGAAATTCGATATTCACGTAGTCCTACTAAGGGTTCTTAAACTTTGTAAGTTTGATGACACACGGAAGTTATAGTCATTTGAAATTTCTAAAATTACAACAACAATAACACATGATTTTGGTATTTTATGGACTTTCCATCGAATCAGTCACTGCAGTTATGATTTGATCTTCTTGAAATTTTCTAATAAGCTCAATAACATTGGTATTTTTGAGAATTCATGATTTGAGTGATTTTTGTCGGTTTGCAACAAAATAGCGACCGTTGAAAGTAGAAAAACAATGGATTTTCCTTCGAACGTGCACATCTCTTTGACATATTTCTTGACGTTATTCATTGCTGGTGACTGCATTTCTGAGAAATCGGGTACAAAACCCTTCTGACATGAGCGTAGGTCTGTTTACCCAACTTGTTTTACATCTATTTTAATGGTGACTGTGTGGCACAGTCCCCGGTCCATAATTGCAAGGCATAAATAAAAGTGTAAATGTGTATAATTTTCAATCTCAAAAAATAAAAGTGTAGATGTGCATAGTTTTTCAATAAAAAAAAAAATTGTGTAAATGTGCATAGTTTTTCAGTTTAAAAATAAAAGTCTAAATGTGCATAATTTTTCAATTTAAAATTACAAATATATCATCTTCCCGTTTCGCCTTATCCACCCCAAAAACGAGCGCTCGTCGGAGAGGGATTTGGGTAAGTACCTTTTCGGTATTTTTAAAATAATTCAAATTTATTTCTGCTAAAATCTGAATAAATCCTAGTTACTATGGCTTTACTTTGCTAAAGGATCCTTGAACATAAATTAGCGTTTTACTGTAAATATCTTAATATGCAAATCAATTTTGAATTGAATTCAGAAAAATTAACGGGTCGGATCTAGCATTTGTAGTTCAACTCTGTTATGTGAAATTGCACATTGTAGTGAATAAGGTTTATAGTTTCAAATAATTTCGCTCATAATTCGAATTTACTGTTTAAAACTAAGTAAACAAAAAACGGGAAAGAGAACAAGAAAAAATGATGAAAAAATAAAAAGAAAAAAAACTTGGTTTTTCTATTTCGATTGACCTTAGACCGGGTATGGGACCCGCCACGTTGGCTGGTCCCTCCACTCATCAGTTAGCCATCGGGCGAGCTTACCCCTTATTCCTGCGTTACAGGTGCTCTCGTAGGGTAGATTGGCCTTACGCTTGCGTGCTTATTTATGTTATATTGTAGTATTATGTCATTCCATTATATAAGACTATAAAATAAATTTGAAACATTGATGTTTTTCATTTGAGGGAAAAGTTCATGCGAATTGTGCTTACATGAGTTTTTCATTCAAATGGAAAACATCTGGCCACGTCTACAAAGGATCTTGATCCGGATGGGGAGTTGCGATGGGGCACCGCTTCCACCTGGATACTCCACTCTTATTTGGGGGCCATAAGTATCGTCGCTAAAGACGACATATTCTCAAATCTCGTCCGTTTGTTGTTTGCTTTGGCAATCTTCTCCTTTAGAAGGGTTACCTCGGCCTCGACACCATCGGACCAAGTCGTGTTATCCCCTAATTCGAGAATGTGAATTTTTTCGTAGTGGGCCCTTGTACTGGAGAAAAGAACCCGTCCCACGACACCGCAACGCTAGCCTGCCAGTGCATACATTCATCGTCACGCAAGGCCAATCTCGGCGAGCACCAAAATCCTCGCTCGCCGGGCAGTAGACCATCGCTGCAGTTCTTTACGGACATAACTATCCATTCAATTCACTTCACTCGCATATGGTTAAGCTGGAAAGGTCGTCCCGTCTTTACGTACAATGTCCTTTGGTCAGTTACCACAGCCTTCGACACCTGTCGAATATTTCTAATGTGTCGCTTGTAGCAAATCGTAAACGTTAAACGTTTTCGTAGTGGGACTTTGCGCTGGCGGAAACTACCCGCCCCACGACACCGCATCGCTAGCTACCAGCAAGCTTACGCATTGCCAGGCAAGGGCATTTCAAGCTGAACACTAATTTTGCACTCGCTGAGGCAGCAGTCCACCGCTGCAGTCCTAAACGGACTTTTAACATCTTTTTTAAACACTACAATCAGCTGTACGTTTTTCGAATAGGATGCGTCGACGATGGCAGCTGTTGGTTGACGAACTTTTGACCGTGGGGACGAGGAAGTTTTTGGCAGGGTGATTTTGCGGTAGTGAGTTGAGTTGAGACTGTGAGGTGGCGTGCAGAAAGTCTGATTGAGGAGAGGGAAAAAGCGAAAAGGTTTGGCTGTGCGGACGGTTCTTTAAGTTCACAAATGCAGATTGCATTAAAAACAAGTGCAAGAAACTGTCAAGTAAAATGTTTATGAATTCTAAGTGTATGTCGTGTTCTCTAATCTATTTGCGTGAAGCAAAAGACGTATTTCGTGATTGACGGCAATTATTCTTTGTGTTCGATCGTACTGTGAAGACAACCTTTCTGACTCCATCATGCATGAGATTTTAGTCCTTTTCCTCACGTGTCAAAACGTGAGAAGTTCCAGTGACCGCTCGTACATGAGATTATTAACAGAAGCGTCTCTTAGCGTTTGCTGATAGATCGATTTCGTGGCGCTGCCTAGGCATTAATTGGTAATAAAAACTGAGCAATGGCTTGACTGCCCTAAAGATTCGTCCCAGGGCTCATTGGGCAAGAAGTGTCGTTATTGTGAAACTGAGATTGTTCGCTGTGAAACAGATTGACATCCTAAGGGACAAGAGCAGGATCTTTGAACTCGAAATGGAATAGAGAGTTTGAATCGGAAAAAGACTGCAAACACTTGAGATCGAAGTCCGTGTTATTTATTGAAAAAAATATAGATTGTATACAAAAAAACCCTAACATCCATGACCATGACAACTTAAAAAGAAAATATTTTATTTCTCTAGTTTTCTTTTTCTTGGTGATATGTTACTAAACATAGGGTGGCACAGCACGAACAGAGGGTATCCCTGAAGACCTGCGACATGACTGTGCGCTAGCCAACCTGAGTATGCCACCTCACGTTAAGCACCACTCTGCCAGATTCTAATGTCTGCAACTGCGGTGGATCTCGCGGGCGTTACAATCTTAGATTCAAGAGTATCAAATAATAGAATTTAGAATAGATAATTATAAGAAATTTATGTTCAACAAAACAAAAGACTTAAGACAGCAACTTGGTTTAGTGGATGAACTTAATTTGCTCTTTCTGAACCTAACGCAGAAGAATTGCAATATTTTCATCTGTAAATATAAAAGTGAAGTTGAATTTGATACTTTAAAGTAAATCTAATAGGATTGTCCATGAAAAAAGTTTAAACTCAAAAGTTGAAAAAGCTTGAATAGATCTCTATTCAGTAAAGCACTCTATTCATTAAAGGCTGATTTTCTTCATTTAATGAATGGATTACAATTAAAGATCATACAGTGGACAGATGGGTTATTGCAAAAACTGCTGCTGGGCGTGTTTTCAATAATTTGAAATGTTATATTAGTTACAAAACTACAAATTAGTCCGTAACGCACAAAAACATCGTTTTAAACTAAACTGCTCAACCAGTTTCGGCATATTTCAAACCACGAATCGACAACAATCACACCGTCATTCATTTTAGGATATTCATCTCATCGAATGAAATTTTAATTTCAAGCCCAAAATATTCGCTAATATGCAATGTGACCTTGTATCTTTTCTGCCAAAAGCAAGCAAAAATACAAATCAATCTATTTGAATCATTGCGATTTGCATGAATTTAAATTGGCAAGGGAAAATAAAAGAAAATAAAATCCAATAAAGAATGAATCAAATTAACAGCAAAAAGCCGATCCGCTTTTATCACTTAGTCGCTGAGGAGAAAAGCGTCATTTGATCGTTTCAAACAATTTCCATGAGAATCACAAACACACGCAATTACATGCGTAGCGACTTATAACGGCAAAACGATATAATCTCTATGAAAGGAATTCTTAACAGCCAACAAGCATCTTGTTTCATAAATTAGCTAAAGCTATAAATTTATTGCATATTTGAATTTATAGTTGTTGATTAGTATGCCTGATATAGAATATAATTTTATCATTGAAGTATTACTGATGCCCTCCAAGATTCGAAGATGACCACGATCAGAGCGGAAATGGAAAAATTTCTTTTGATAGCTGTAAAATAAATGGGGTGGGTATGGTACAGTCGCTTGAACATACGACAGAACGTTATATAGTGTTTGAACTCGTCAGTGTGATTCAACGTATAAAAATAATTCGTTAGGAAGGTTATAAAGTTACATAAATACTTTCTCAAAACATATTTACCTTTAAAGCAATTTCATTGTCATATTTATTCCACCAGCGTGAATGTGATTTTTTTTCATTCTGAAAGAAAAAGTGCATAAAATTCTATTATATATATATATGAATAATCGAAATGGTCAAATGAATATATAAATATCAATATTTAATACTATAAATTTTTAAAAAGATACTGAATTTTAAAATAGTTCATCACAATCATGTTATATTATTCAAAATGCTTCTAAGTATTACACACCGCCTAAGATTGAAATATGTGTGATTTTCTCTTTTCTAGTCGTTAATGAAATGCAAATGGCAAATATTTTAGTGTTTCTTTGAATATACAAAATATTTTTCTGTTAAAGAGTTCTAGACTAAAAGGCCATTTTTGAATGAATGCAAAAGTCAAACACATCCGCTAGGTTTATCTTTTGAAATTATTTTTTTGCTTATTTTTTTCTATTTCAATGTAGAATCGTGACGATTATTGCTATTTCGAAAATCGGTTTGGCACGAAATTTGTTGATAATATGCGTAAAATCATGAATTACGGTTTCCGTTCTATTGATATATGCAAATTTGCTGAATGGAATCATTATTGTTTGCTTTTGAAATGAAATTTCATTGTCAATTTAAAACAAAAGACTTAAGGCAGTAACTTGATTTAAAAGCGTGTTTGATTGTTGGAAGGAAACATATACGTACGCTTTTCTTCGATCTTAGTTTTCTCTTAAATTTTATAGATATAGTATTCTTTTCGGCTGGGGCTTAGTTTTTTTTTTAAAGGTAACAACAGGAAGTTGTTGTTTAGTGTCCTTTCAAAACTTCTACGATATTTGTTGCATTCATGACAGTATTTCATTTGTTTACTGCAGATAATTATCAAGTATTATTTCTGGGTGTGATGAGTAAATAATAAAGAATTGATGTTTCGGATCCAATTCCAATCCTAGTAATTTTACTAAGCGGTTCGGGTACCCCGGGAACGCCAGTTCCCGTCAGCTTCACTGGAATCGGAGACGATAACCCAACAATAGCAGTTTCACCCCTTTGAATTACCAGATCAGTTTCGCCCTGGGGGCAGCAAAATTGAGACAGTTCAATGTAATTTGTTTGCCTTAGTCAAATTACCGAAATACTTGAAGAGACAGCTGATTCAACTCAGAGTCTTTTTTCTACTCGCCGCTTATCCTCTGAAGCTGGTCATGATTGGAATTATTGAATATATGAAATGAATAAAATGCTGTTTTTATGTTTTTCAACTGCAAGAATCACCTGAACATAATGCGCTACATAATTCCATTTGTCAACCAATTGGAGCACCTTTCCGATTGTAAGTTCTGGCGAGGGCCGGTCTATTTCGTCAAGGAGGTCCTTGCGTAGTTTACCCCATCTTTTGCACCTAAAAAGTGAGGGTAATAAGCAGTCGGCAAACCATGATTTGTAATTTGAGAAGGTTAAACCTGTTTTCGCTCAGGAGCTAAGTTAGGCAGATGGCCGTCTCACCATGCCTTCAGTTGAGTCAAAGCTTCAAATAAGGCATGACCTGTGCGGGCCATTTTCTTTTGTCATTACTCTCCAAAAGTTATTGCGAATCCTGTCCTGTTTTAATGAGCAACAGCCTCTTTGTAATTCTTATTTTCAAGCAAGTAGATGTTTCTACGCCCTCTAGCAAAGAGGGCAATGGGTACTACCAGCACAGCTAACTCAGGACTGTCCGAAATGTGGATAAAATTTGCAACGCCCCTCATATCTGTACCTGTTCTTGCTACTTTTGGTGCAGCCCTTTGATGAGAGCGTGGACTCATAGTTATAGTTCATATATATACTTACAAAGAATTGTCTTCCAGTTCCTCATCAGTCAGCGCATTAATGTCGATAGACTGTGCGTTTAACGATTAGGGCTATAATATTGTTACATGTGCAAATAATTCTGCGAGCTACTGTCGCAATTATTTTCGTAACTATTATGAACATTATAATCAACGACTGTACCCGAAAGCACCAGAATCCACCAAGCATGATCAACATCTGAAAGTGACGTCACTGCGGCCATTCAATTGCTCGAATATTCCAGGTAGCTCTCGTTAGAACATTCGTTAATGCACGAGAAACGGATTGAATGACTAGAGATCGTATATAAAGCCAAGCTAAATGAATGGGGGGATTATTACAACCGCGATAGTAAAATCGATATAGTAAAACCGCGATAGTAAGAACTGCGATAAGTGTGGAGTGCGAATTAAAGGCGATATTAGTGATGGTTAAAGCAGTTCAACTAAAAATTTATAGACTAGTGAAATGTATAATTGGTGAAATAGTTAAATTAATGATTGTGCATTTTTAGTAAATAAACTCTTTTAACTTTATTTAAAAGACAGTGCGTTTTCACTTTCCCGGAACATTAAAATTATTGGCCGCGAACCATAACACACAACAGCGGTGTCAAGAAGTGAGAAAGAAAATTTGGAAGTGAAAATTTGTAAACATGCACAATAGTGAAATGTAACGTGGAAACTGGTGGGAAAAAAATGAAAGCCGAAATAATGAAAATACTACGAAGCTAAAATTTAAAAATTAATGAATTTACCACAGCGGAGCTTAAGGGAGTAGCGGAAACGCCAAAATCAAAGGAACCAGAAGATTCACTGATGCAAATGTTGATGCTGATGCAGCAAGAGAAGCGAAAACTGTCATCCAATTTAACTGCGAAGCTAAGTCAACAGTCTTTCAATTTAACATCTAGTTTAACTGCGAGGCCAGATGAACAATCAGCGAAGCTAAATGAACAATCAGCGCAGCTGGACCAACAAGCGATCGAAATCAAGGTAGATTTTCAAAAACAGTCAACCGATTTGACAGCAGATTTGCAAAAACAGTCAACCGAAATAAAAGCGGAGCTCGTTAGTCTAAACAAACAAATTAAATGCGTCGAGGAAAAGGTTTACCAGGTCGAGGAGAGAATCAACCATGAGATCAGCCAGGTCGAGGAGAGAATCAACCAAAATATCAGCCAGGTAGAGGAGAGAATCATCCATGAGATGGGAAACATGAAAAAGGAATTGGAAGCAGCGAAGGCAGTAGTAACCATCTCAGCAGAAAGCACATCCAGAAATGTGAAAGCACCAATATTCCACCGGCAACCGGTCTGGACTACTTACAACACCCAGTTTGAAGCAGCCACACGAATATATCACTGAAACGAGCAGGAACGAGCAACTGCTTTGATTCTTGTTCTTAGAGGCCCAGCTGCCGAGCTTTTGCAGACTATCCCCGTTGAGTTGCATTCAAACCCGGCTGCTATTATGAATGCGCTCGACATGCGTTATGGAGACGATCATCTGAAGCAGATTTATCGGTCACAACTACGGCATCGGATGCAGAAGTCTGCCGAAACCTTACAGCAGCTAGCACAAGACATTCAGCGACTGGCACTTTTGGCTTACCCAGAACATTGAGATGACGCAGCAACAGAAACATTCATCAGCGCATTAAAGGACCAGGAATTGCAACAAGCCGTGAGTTTAGCTCAAAAGCAAACATTAAATAAAGATATTGTTAGTGATCACTTTTCCAAATACAAAAGTGTGCTGGATAGACTTGGAATTGAATATAAACCTGAAAGCATTTACAACATTGATGAAAAAAATTGTCGGATATCTTTGCACCGTCAGCAGGCAGTTTTGACAGCCAAAGGGAGAAAAAGAGTTCATCAAATAATGAATGAGCATACTGAAAGAGTGACTGTGGTAGGCTGCGGAAATGCTATAGGATCAGCTATTCCGCCAATGATATTGTTCAGAGGCAAGAGACTAAAGCCAGAATTCCAACACAATTTACCTCCAGGCTCTCTGGTGAAGATGACGCCAAAAAGAAGTATGACGACAGAAACTTTCATACAGTTTATTAATCATTTGCATAAATACAGAACATCAGGGCCATGTTTCCTCATATTTGATTGTGCAAAATGCCACCTGGACTTTACTATTGTCGAGGAAGCTGAGAAATGTGGCATTACTTTATATTTTCTTCCGTCAAATACCACGCACGAGTTACAGCCCATGGATAAATCTGTTTATCGTTCTTTTAAGTACCATTGGGACCAAGAGTTGATTAAATACGTCAGTCAGCATCCCGAACGAACCCTTAACAAAACAAGCTTTAACGTCATTCTCTCGCAAGCATGGCCGAAATGTATGACTATTACCAATATCTCGAATGGGTTCCGCGCTACAGGGTTAAATCCATATAAACCAGATGCTATTTCTGAAGAGGCGTTTGCGCCCTCTTCGTTGTCAGAACTTCCAAATCCTACAAACAGTGACAATATTGCTGTCTTATCTAATGAATCGGGGGAACAAGAGATTTCAACTGCAAATGTGGAAGATTTAGATGGGTCAGGCACAGATACTGAGAATTTGCCACTGTCTTTGCTCTCAAAAAACAATCTGAATGCTAGAGCTCCACAGAAGATAGACAATCAATCAACCACGTGTGAGATTCATGAATTTTTACCAACTCTTAAGTTTAAAATTGTAGCGACTGCTCCACGCAAGAAGTCTTTGAATTTCAGGGCTCAGAAGGTAACAAAAGATTTGTTTGGTGACAGTGCTACGAATTCCACATCACAGATTACCGTAACATCGTCAAGAGAAGAAGATGTTCCTGGTACTTCATCCATGATAAAGATTAACGCAAAGACACCAAAATCAGTGTCAGTTACTGGCTGTACATCTGCACAACCAGCTGTTGCTGCAACGCGAAAGCGAACCTCAGTGAAGACTGCTTCTTTGACAGCAGATAAGCTTACGGAATCTAAACCAAAACATCACGATAATAAACCTTCTTGGTACTGTCCAGCTTGTAAAGAAGATCGAATTGATGATATGCGACAATGTCTAACTTGTGGCGTTTGGTATCATGAAGTGTGTGTTGGACTCACACCCAATGATAAAATATTTTAATGTCCAGGGAATTGTTTAAAAAAAAAGGTGAAAAGGCTGATTAATATAGTACTTTTGCATGATTAGAAACTCGTTAAATCTGATCTCAAATGATAAAATGAATTAATGGGATCTCATTAGATTTAATATACGTATTGACAACGTTTTGTATTCATTAAGAAGTTGAATGTTTACTTGTTTTTATTAAGGCTTTATTAAGACACAGGGTTCCCAATATGGCCAATGTGACATTTTAGTTATTTGTGTTCACAAAAGTGTGATTTTTGTTTGCAAAGCAATTTCGTTTGATTTATTACAAAGATTAATAAATAAATATAAGTATTTCAAATGTTATTATAAACCCGCTAGTTAGAAATTAAGGTAGGCCTTATTTGGGTCACCTACCTTATGTATTTATACAACAGACCATTTTACTTAAACTGTGTTTGGCATTCAAAATGACGGCCAATAAAATGATTATTTGCTTTTAAAAATAGGGGAACCTACGAGAAATTTGCCTTTTCGGTTGGTGTTGCCGACGGGATTTTTTTTTAATTTGTCGTTTCCTAAACCAAAGTGCATAGGGTGGCATGATTTTTTGCACGCAAGTGTATGTGAAGTAGAAGAAAATGAAATCAAATTCGTATTTAATTATAAAATGAATTCCAAATAGTAACATTGTGTCTTATTCCTGGAATATGTCACACAAAGAAGTTGACGTAGTCTCAGGAAAATTGGAAAAATAAAAATCCTTTAAAGATATTATCAAACAGAAATATTACCACCAACAAAACTCAATTGAAATAAATCAAAACTTAATCTGATTCCAACAGGAGAACTTTATTCTTCAACATATTTTAACGCATCATTAAAAACTTTTCCACCGCAATCAACACCCACCATAAACTTTTTTTGTCTCAAAACCACAAAATAAAATATAAAAATAACTTTAGAACCCAAGGTTTGTCAATTTTCGTGAATGCTCAACCGTTTCAACACGAAGTTATCTAATCACAAAAGATTTTTCAATCTTTCACCGCGGATAAGGCATACGAGTATACGAGTAAGGTACAAAGAAATACAATAGGAAATGACATTATTTCATTTAAATTCACCACAATATCTTGTTCTATTATCTCTAATAAATTTTGGTGAGACAAAGATATTATTTTCCTCTACGAAAAATCGTGAAATTTTATTTTGTTCATCTTAATGGTCATCTCGTGCATTTCAAATTATAGATACATTATCCGTTGGCCATCGTCGTGTATCGCGCATCGATTGTAGACACAAGCATAATCTGAATGTAAAGTATTCGTCGTTGGTTTTTATTAGTTTTATTTCTTCTTCTCTGAAGAAAATAAAACTATCATCATGCCTCACGGACCTACTTATGTGGGGATACCAAATAACTTTAGTCTGGTTCAAAAATAAAATCACGTCTAAATCAAGCTTTCAAATCTTTACCAACATGTAAAGCGCATATGTATGTTTTGAGGTGTGTTCATTCAAAAGGTACAAAAGAAAAAAAACAAAGGAAAACAAAGAAAAATCAAAGAAATCAGAGAATGATTGGGTGGAATAGATTGAACAAAACTTCAAACCCATCACAAGGCATGGGTACCTACAGGAATATTCCTTTAGTGCTAAGAATGAATGAATGTGGTATGAATCTCTGGATGGATGATGGTATTTTCGTGGTTGAGGAGTTAAGAGACATGACCAAATGCTAGGAAAAAGTGTGAGATTACCATTTGGCTATACACCTATGTTATGTTCGCTAGAAGAAAAACTGGTTCCAACTAGCAATTTCATTCGGTCAAAATATCCGTCTTTGACTTGCTGGTTCTTTTGGTGTAGTTTGGTAATCGTCAAAATCAGATAACTTCGTCCAATATATTCTAAGTTGTGCAGATAATGTGAACATTAAGGTGGCCATTGATTGCATGTTCGCAATTTCAAATCGAGGGTGAAATTTTTATTTGCTATTATCTAATCAGGTCTCGTTCTGGTCAAACTAGATTTGATTTAGTTTTATCTATTTCTTGCTTCTTCTATTCGCTCACTCGACTTGCTTGAAGACGTTAGCTGTATTATTTCTTCACCAGAATACATTATACTTTCTTCTCTAAATTTCAAGAGATTATCTTGGAGAATGACTTTTCGAATCTTTCCTAATAATAACTTGCGTCTTCCAAATCAACTATATCACGCAATTTTTAATGTGTAGCGTGATGAAATTGTGTGGTAAGGGTTCGTTACTTTCCTCTTCTGGCAGGTTAATACCCTGGATCTAAAATGAAATGTGAGCGATCTTATTATCTCTTAGTTATTTGGATGTTTATTCTAAGGAACAAAAAATAATCCAGGTAACCAACCATCAGCATTCAATCCAAATCAAAAGTCATTTATTTGATCATGGATTCTGCTTTTCTAGATAATCATAACCATGCAGGTTGCATGATTTTATGGCAGGAGAATTTCGATTTATTATTTTTTACAGGTCTTTTAGTTTGAAGAAGAGTCTTTTGTTGGGCTCCATGAAAAGGTATCTATCCAATCAAAGATGTCTGAAAGGTAACGTCATATTGTCCGTATCATATTACAATGTCCCTGTAATTTAGGCTCTTCTAATAAATTTTCCAGTCTAATTAAACGATTGTTTGATAATACACTAGATCGATAGACGGTGAAATTAAAGGAGTTATTTTTCTCAAATATAGGGGTGATGATGAACATTGTTCCTTGTAAAAGTTTCTTTCTTCATTCTTAGTTTAACTTCTTACGTTGCATGTATAAAACGTAATTTGCACTTGATCGAAGAATGATTCCGGCAATTCGACGTTATTAGCAACTTCAATTCTATTCGACACTACTTTTGCCCATATGCCTTACCCTTTGCTTCTGCAAGCAATTTTTACACTTTTAACAACTTTTTTGAAAAGTTATCGGTAACACTGTACATGGATACTTCTGATTAAGATATTTTCCAGAAGGCAGCAACTTGTAGGAGAGGTCAGGTAAACATTTTTTTTTGACTTTTGTAAGTGACTATAACAAAAGAAAAACTGCTTTAACACACTAACTTATCCGGAAAGCTCATACATACTTCAGATTCATTAACCTTATAAATTCTTTCTAATGACTTAATTAAGCACATTAATTTACATCTAAGAATTATTGAAGTACGAGTATATATATTCGAAAAATTCTAAAGATTTCTAGGAAAAGAGTCTGCGACTTTGTCTCAAGTTTTAACTACATAAAGAAGAAAATATAAAATTTAAATGATTGATGTCTGATCACCATTGGTATCTTTAAGCGGATAAGGGATACCATTTGGAATGACTTACAGATATAATGGTAAATGCATCTACCGAAGCACTTCTGATGCCGACAACTGTTCCCATTACCGACAAAATTAAGCCTAGAGAAATAATCAAAATTCTACAAAGTCTAAAAACAAGAAAAGCCCCTGGTATTGATCGTTTACCGAATATTGTTTTAAAAAATCTCCCACTAAAAGTAACTGTAGCTTTTTGTCATATTTTCAACGCTTGTTTCGAGCACTTTTACTTCCCAGTTGCATGGAAGCATGCAGTCGTTATTCCGCTAGGTAAATCTGGTAGGGACCCACATATTGCTTCTAATTATAGACCAATAAGTCTATTGCCGGCTCTGGGTAAGCTCTTCGAAAGGTTAATCTTGAATCGATTAGCTGATTTTATAGAAAGTCATGATATCTTCCCAAACTTCCAATTTGGCTTTCGAAATTGGTACTCAACCGACTTGCAACTCTGTCGTGTATCGAAAGACATTAAAAGAGCTCTGAGGCAAAAGCTCTCGGTTTGGACGATTTCTGTAGACATAGAAAAGAGTTTCGACACAGTGTGGCATCGAGGACTTCTCTATAAATTAATCAAGTTTGAATTTCCTCCTTATTTAATAATTCCTTAGCGACAGAATATTTTGTGTGAAGATTCGTAAGTCTTGTTCAAATGTTCGCAACATTCCAGCTGGAGTTCATCAGGGGTCATGTCTTAGTCCAACGCTGTTTAATATATTCACATCAGACATGCCAGTGCAGAACAACTGCCGAATTGCCACGTTTGCAGATGACACCCGTTTTTAGACAATTTCGTTAGACCCTTCAGAAATCATACTGAACTTGGAAAATATGCTTGAAAATATTTTTCAATATTTTCATAGGTGGAAAATAAAAATCAATATTAACAAAACTAAGGCAATGTACTTTAAAAAGAAAAGGAGTCCTAGAAACCTGCCAGATAGATGTCTTAACTTTTTAGGAACAGAAATCTCATGGTGTGAACAAATTACCTATTTAGGGCTTGTCTTCGACAAAAAATTAACATTCAGGGATCACATTGAATCCGTATGTATAAAAGTTTTTCAAACTTAACGTGCTTTATATCCCCCACTGAACCGAAGATCGTTCCTAAACTCTAAATATAAAACTCTTTTAATTAAAATGTTGATCCAGCGAATTATGCTATATGGAGCTCCTGCGTGGGGCTCATGTCCAAGTTATCTGAAAGCAAAGCTTCAGGTCATGCAAAACAGATGTCTTAAAATGACTCTAGACAAACCTTTTTGCTTTTCTACAAAAAAATTGCATTCGTCCACTAGAGTTAGTCATGTGGAAAATCTCGTGACTACGAGTAGAAGGAGAGAAAAACTTATTGCTGAAGCTCTGGCTACTCCTAACCCATTAATTCAACAATCGATAAATGATAACGAATGACAGCCATCGCGCCTTTGTAGCCTCTTCAACGTTGTCTAAATTAGTAAAGTTTATTGACAGTTTGTTACTTTTAAGTTGAAATAAGGTTTTTTGTTAAAATTTTTCTTTTCGAAAATGTAAATTAAAATAATTCAGTAATGCTAAATGAACTTTACTGTGGCAGTAATGAATAAAGATTCAGGTCTTCGAATAAGCTATTACCTAAAATTGTATAGCAAAATATCAATAAAGATTACTATTATTAAATGATTTTTACGATTTTATACATGATCATTACAGTTTTACAACACATTACAATTTTACAATACATAACAGGCCAATTGAAAAGTCCCCGGTCAAATTGGTCTTTTAACGACTTCATCCTTTAAATGATCCAATAATGCTATATAATAATCGCTGTTGATGGTCTGGCCCTTTTGGAGGTAATCAATGAATATTATACCTTGCACATCCCAGAATATTGATGCCATAGCCTTGCCAGGTTTTCCTCGCTTTGAATTTGGTTCATCGTGTGCAGTCCACTCAGCTGAGTGCCGATTAGACTCCGGAGTGAAATGATGGAGCCATGTTTCATCCATTGTCACATATCGACGCAAAAATTCAGGTTTATTGCGCGTAAACAGCTTCAAACACTGCTCAGAATCATTAACACGTTGTTGCTTTTGATCGATTGTGAGTTAGCGCGGCACCCATTCTGCACATAGCTGTCTCATGTACAAATATTCGTGAATGATATGATGTACATGTTCAGATGATATCTTCACAATGTCTACTATTTCGATCAACTTCACTTTACGGTCATTCAAAATTATTTTGTGAACTTTTTGATGTTTTTGCCGGTGATAGCCTCTTTTGGGCGGCCACTGCGTTCGCCTTCTTCGGTGCTCATTTCACCACATTTAAACTTAGCATACCGATCAATGATGGTTGACTTTCCTGGTGCAGACCCCGGAAACTCTTCATCAAGCCAAGATTTTGCTTCAACTGTATTTTTTCTCTCAAAAAGCAATATTTTATCAGCACACGTTATTCTTTTTTTTCCATCTTTTTTCAAATAACAAAAGTAGCTACACTCACAACGCAATATCTCACAAACTAATGGTCGGACTGCTGACTGATACTAACTAAAAATTATATGGATTTAATACTAGCACCGCCATCTGTGTATCACATCGGGGACTTTTCAATTGGCCTGTTATCTATGGTGGATTTTTTTTCAAGATTCAAGATCTTTATTTGGTGATTTCTAATTTTTTTACATATATACAATTCATAAATCATTTAACGTATCAATATTCATGCGGGCTTTTCCCGGATTCCAATAATACTTTACTTTAATTAGGATACAATATTAATATTTTGATAAAACAAAACTTTAAAATGTCGACACCCACAACATTATCAAACATTAATAGATTTTCCAAAAGAAGTTTCAAGCAGAAGTATAATTCAAGAAATGCCAACAATTTTGTAATACCTTACGCTAGAACTGATCGGCTAGAGAACAATGCAACGAATATAATCTTCCAGAAACAGTGAAAAACGTCAACTCATTATTGGTTTTTAAGAAAAGACTTAAGGAACACATAATAAATTCAGATTAATGATAAGTCCGGAGGATTGAAAATGCAGTATTTTAGGGCATTTTAGACCCTAATGTCGAGATACTTGAAAAAACAGCTAGTTTTTATAAACTCAGAGTGTTTTTTTACTGCGTCGTGTTTTAATATTTTTTTTTTATCTCTGAGAACATTTCACGAATCGGACTAGACTAGCAGGGAAGGAGTACTTCACAGCATTTGGTCTGCATGGAAGCACACCGAGGAATTGACGACGTGTGAAGTGCAGATCGCACGAGCGTTGTGCGACGATGAAAGAGTGATGGAGAGAGTGGTAGGGAATGGAGGTATTTAAAAAGAAGTTTGGGGTAAAATTCATTTGCTCTAACAACTGCAGTTTTAAAAATTGATTTTTTTTTAAACTAAGTACATTATTGTCTTTAAACTACCTTAATACTACTCATTAGCTGAGTCCATTGAGAGGTTACCCGTCGCTCTGCTGACTACTCCCGCTTGTGTTTCTTGGCTCTCCTGATTCCCGATTCCACCAGCTTTTCTGCATACGATTTTATTGGCTCCATTCCTGTTTCCTGGTACAGCGCCTCGTTGAGGTAAGACCGTCCATACTTCCGTCTGTATGGGTCTGTACAAGCCCGAAGAATTTCTCAATCCGCTAATCTTATCTTGCCCCATTTTGTTTCCGGAGCTCCATTCCATATCATCACCGCATATGTGATGATCGGACGAATCAAGATTTTATAGGCCAAAACCTTGACTCGCTTGCTCGCTGTTGAACGTTTCCTGAAAAGAGGTATAAGAAGATGGTTCGCACAAATCGTTCTTTTCAAAATATTATCTACGTGAGCACTGAAGGTAGCCTTCCTGTTGAAAACTACCCCCAAGTACTTCGTTTGCCTAAAGCAGTGCGCCATCTGCCCATTCAACTTAATCGTGGAGTCACAGATGCCTCTTGCACGATGACCAAAGTTTTTTTGGGGGTCGTTGAACATAATTAATTCACTTTTCTTTGCATTTACCTTGATTCTCCATTTTCGGGAATATACAATAAGAGATTCCAAATATTTTTGGAGTCTCATCATAGCAAAGCGCAAATTGTGCTCAGATAACCACACTAACAAGTCGTCAACGAAGAGGTTCACCTGGATTCCGTGCTTATATTCATCTCTTACGCCCGGAACGTCAGAGGTGAATATGTTGAAAAGAAATGGGCCCAATGTAGACCCCCGAGTTAATACGAAACGGGTCGGAACTTGTTCCACCAGCCACCTAAAAGGCAGTTCGTCCCCTCATGAAGCCGCCTATAATTTTTACAATATGGGCCGGAAAGACAAAATTTATCGTTTGGTAAAAGGTCCATTGATCCATACAGAGTCCAAGGCTATCTCCACATAGATCAGGCAAGCTCAAAAAAAACTTATTGTTGCGCCAACTTCTCGTTACTTCGGCTTGAAACACGGCCATAGCATCTACCGTAGAATGGGCTTTTATGAAGCCAAATTGTCTTTCCTGCACAATTCTTGCCCTCGCAGAGAAATATAGAAAGCCTTCAAGTTTTACCCTTTCAAACAGCTTACTAATATTCGAAGGCAGCGAAATCGAACGAGTATCGACTACGTCAGTACTGCCCGACTTCTTCGGTATTGCAAATATTTTTGCGCATTTCCATTGCTGAGGGATCGCCAGGAGAACAAAGAAAAGATGGGGTAGCCTTTTAAGCATATGATTGGGGATTCTATAAAGTGAGTCTCTCAGGACTGACAAACAGACCATGGCCACTATGTGCGTCAGACTCTTGCGAGTAGCTTTCCAAGCCGGCAACGTCTACGATGAAGCTCCAAGATGTCTTCTGGTAAATCTTGATAAAGGTAATTCGTCGAGGATTTCTTAATGGAGACGTCTGAGATGATCGTATCCAGGTTGAATTTATACAAGCAACTCCGTCATCGATTTCAGGAATAGAACGATTTTTCCATCTATTGATCGAGATTCCCTAAATTTTCCGTCAAAGTCAGCACTTACTGCTTCCCATTCGATTCACTTCTATGGAATGAAAAGTTGGAGATCTGCAACCTCAAGTTTCACACCCTTTTTCACTCTTAAGGTCTGCTCAACCAGAAGATGGTCAGACTCAGCGTCAAGAACTCCACACTCGAAATTTCTCCAATTGTGGCAGAGATTTACCAGATAAGCAGACGCAACGAAGAAGTCAATAAAAGACGAACTTCGGTGGGAGGTGGGCTCTTTCGGGGCAATCAGTATGAGATCCATATTTAATTGAGCCCAGTTAGAGATAGCTATTCCATAGCTATTAGATGCAATATTTCCCCATGAGGGATGCTTCGCATTGAAATCACCTCCCATGGCATAGAAATTGAAATTTTTGCACAGAGTAAGCACAAATGCCAAGTCGTCAATGAGTTCCCTCACCGGATACCCATGTCGAACAAAGATTCCCACGAACGCAAAGGTGCACCCTCCCAACATGGGGCTTATTATTTCTGCTTCAATACATTTCAGACTTGAAAGGTAGTGCCTTTGGACTTTTAGGTGATTTTTAAGAGCCATAGCAGCTCCAAGACTTCCCTCTGGATCATCACGCTTTCTTGTATTTTCCCAGATCCACTCTGTCTTTTTTTAGGGTTTTGTACTAAAATACAAAACCCTATTGCAACACGACCTGTGTCCGTCTGTGGAAAGGTCAAAAGTGGTGACTTCTTGAAAGTTTTGGGGTGGAAAAACTTTTCCAATGGGTTTAGCGGGGTCTACCCATATAGGGAGGCGACCCTCCAAAAAATTTTGTTCACCATTGGTAGTCGAGTAGGGTGTCATTGGTAAGGTTTTAATGAGATCTTCTTAAAACAAATCTTCAAATTGCCTTATCAATACTGTGGGGGGCAGGCGAAGGGGAAATGTGCGAGCTTTTCGCGTACCGCGATGTCAAGCTATATACCTTCTTCTTTTCATGTTGAAAATGTATGTATGTGCAAAAAACTTAATAAAATATCGACCTATTTATCTATCTAACGGCTATATTTTATTGAATGCTATTCATAGTTAAGAAAACTTAGTAAACTGGTTATCAAAAAAGTTCGATTTGAACAGTTGCCACTCAAAAAAGGGGTCTTTGAAGTTAAAATATGGTCGTAAATTATATGCGCACGTACAATTTTCGACATGACTGTATTCCAATGTCAATAACCTCCGATAACAAAACACTCTTATCACTGCATCTTTTTGTTCTAACCATATCCTTTATTTCACTTATTAATACTAGTTGCTTTGAAGCACTATTCATATGTGGAAAAATATGTATTTGTTTTACCCTAAAATTTTAAAGAAACACAAACGAAATTCCTCAGGTCGGCATAATTAAAAAAACTGTATAGAAAAACAAAACCTCTTACCTAATCCAACGCTAAAAGTAAATAAGTCGGTGTCACAGCCTAAGGGTAAATATCGCAGCGGTTTTTAGTTTTCTCTCAACACTAGTTACAACTGTTTGTACATTTTTGTTCTTATTTACTATTTTCTTTGTATGTTATCTTCATATCACAGACAAGCTCTCGTAGTAACAAGTAGTAATGGCATATTCCGCTACCTTTTATGATAGTATAATAAATAGTAATTTGTTTGAAGATAATTTATAAGGAACGGAATCTATCTTTAGTATTTTTACTGTTTTGGTAAGCAACCAAAAAACTAGGCTCAAGTTAATTCACATTTATGAACATGCCTCTTTGTACCAACTAGTCCATATGTATTTAAGCACGTACTAGCTAACTTAAATTGCACCTTGGACTCCTTTCGAATTATATGGTCTATTAAAGATCACAAACAACTTTTTTTCGAATCTGACCGATGCTTTTATCATATTGTGTTATTTTACTAGTACACACACCTGATAGAAATCTTCGAAATCTGTTCAAACACAGTTTGATTAGTTGTACGAGTAATTATGCAACGCGTACCGAAAAAAGAAAACATATTGCCAAAATACTTATTTACCGCCCTCAATTCATTGTCGTTCATATCGTATAGCTGCTCCAGAGCGCGAGCTTAAAATCGCCTTTTAATTGAAGCGTTTTTCTTTTCCTTTTCTTAATTACGGACTTTCGGTTGTAGAAAAAACGGCCAAAAAATATAACCACTTTTGGCCTTAGGTGTTGACTTACTGTTTTTGTGCGATTACAAGCTTTGGACTCGTGAATGAGTGGCGGGCGGCTATCGTAGCGTAATTGAAAAACCGTTTTGAAGAAAAAAGGGAAAGGTGCACGCTTGATTGATGGATTTGAATGTAACGCTCTTTTTTTCCTAACAAATGCTACTTTTTAAAGTAAGAAAGAAAATAAAACAACTGAAACTTGATGAAGTGCTGTTAAGTTTTAAAGTTGTAGATACATTTAGAAGTATCATTGAGAGGGGAGTTTGTTGTATTTACCGCTATGGGATTTTTGATGAAGAAGCAGTGAAAATTGGTGGTGTAGAAAAAATAACAGTGTTTTCCCTGTTAAATATTACTAATAAACAGTTATCGCAAAAAGAGAGAAATTAGTTTTCTCGCTGAATTTCACACTAATATTCAAGTCAAGAGGGCAGTTGAAAAAAAATATTCATTGGTTAGGTTTTATCGATCTCAGTGCAAGTATTTAACCATTCCTAAATTAAAAGTAAAAACATATTTTAATACATGGTAAAAAACCAGTCCTCAATAAAAAGTTGTAGAAAGTTGGCAGACTTCCGGGAGCAGATCAAGCCAATTTTCTATGTTTTCCAACCTGAGAAATTAGATATAGCAGATTTGAGAACAAATTTAACTTGCAATTAATATCAACAATAATGTAATGCACGTTGAAGGGTAGAGCGCAAGGAAACGTCCAGTTGGTAAACCGAGGAAACGATGGGAAGATTTCTACTGACAGCAGATTCTCGCTTGGGATTTCCAACTGGTGAACGATTGGAGGCGCGACTACTACTGGAGGCGAATGCCCGAATTGGAGCAATGCCATAAATGGTGATGATAGTGCGATTGACCATTAATAAACTTATTTTATTACATTTGTTAGTTCATTTCCGAGCAACAATAACAAATAAATTAACTAAGCAAGATTCATACGTCCAGATCTGGAGCTCAAAGATCAGTGAAGTCTATAGAGCGAAAATGGGTAACAACAATATTCAAAAATTAATGTAACACATTCCTAATGTTAAAATAAAGGTGGCACTTTTTATGCTCTAAATTTTGTATTGCCTATTGGCTGTATTTGAAGTTTCGGATTTTA
Source organism: Odontomyia ornata (assembly GCA_963969285.1). Taxonomy (NCBI): domain Eukaryota; kingdom Metazoa; phylum Arthropoda; class Insecta; order Diptera; family Stratiomyidae; genus Odontomyia; species Odontomyia ornata. The sequence goes on along the minus strand of OZ017741.1, from coordinate 68,752,040 downwards.
CTGTAGTAATTCCGCTTTTAACAATTTAATTCCTACGTTCTCACTAAAAATAAATAAGTGAAAAACTACTGTTTACCATTTAGCTTACACTAGTTTAAAAAGTCCCAAATATGCACCTTTCTATTAGTTACTGTTCACTATTTACATAAGTGATATTTATTTATCTATTAGAAAATCCTATTTACAGATTTAGTTAATCCAATTACAAAATAGGCGAAAATTAAGAAGCTACAAAAACAAAATTAAAAATAAAGTTAGGCTAGCATAATCATTAATGTTGAGAGCACTCCGTACTGCAGATTTAAAAATTCACAAAGAATGCGGTGGAGGACCAAGCTGAAGATGATTGTAGGCTCTTACAGATCGCACCAAAGGCGAGTGTTGATACGTGTCGGTTTTTGCAAATGGAATGACAAATTGATGGGACGACCGTGTCCTCAATGGCGCGCGTGTATGTAATGCATTGCATAGGTCTGATGCTAAGAGGCTCTGGAGAGCTTAAAAAGGGAGCATAAATTTAAAAATGGGTGGGATATGAACGAAATTTAGACGCTCACTGTAGGAGCGCTAGGAGAGAGTGCGATGAATTTGCACTGAATTGATTCAACAACTTCCGATAGATAAATGAAACGGGGTGACCATACTTGACAGGCATACTGGAGAATTTTCTGTTTGTGGTAGGGAGGTGAATGCCATTTATGCACAGAGTGTGGGACTCCCATGCTCGCAACAAGACGAGTGGACTACCCACTAAACACCTCCCCTGTCAACCTGAGAAACCTAGTTTGGAACCGTTTGACACATTACTTCGGGCCAGGTCTCGTTTTGTTACGCCGTGAGGCGCCTTTAAGCTGGGGGATCCCTTTCCTAGCGGGAGGGGAAGAGGAAGTGCCAGACAAGCGATGCCCCAGCCCCAATGCCCCCGGCTGCTGTGAGTATATTTTATATTTTTGGACTGCCCGAGCATAATGTGCCACCTGGTTCCATTTGTCAGCCGATTCGAGCATCAGCGCAACTATATTATCCGGGGTGAGCTCTTCCGTCTCCCTGTAGAGTTCCCTTCGCAGCCTGACCCATTTTGTACACGCAAAAAATGTGTGGCAGGCACTGTCCTCCTCTCCTGGGCAAAACCGACAATCGGGAGACCGTGACTTACCGATCTTGTGCAGGTAAGACTGAAAACACCCATGCCCGCTCAAAAGCTGGGTCAGATAGAAGTCAGTCTCACCATGCCTTCGATTCAGCCTCGGTCTCACATCAAGGATGAGGCGCGCAGTCCACCTTCTCTTCGCGCAATTGGCCCAAGACTGCTGCCAATCGTTGAGCGAGTACTGTCTCTCCTCGCGGACAACCATCTCCCTCGTATCCTCGTTTCTGCCGCAATATCATCCGCATAGTAGAACAAGCGCGACTCATCTGGCATTTCAAGTCTCAGTAGCCCGTCGTAAGACACGTTCCACAGGTCCGGACCAAGGATAGATCCCTGAGCAATACCCGATGTAATTTCCATCCTTCGTGGGCCCTGTGTCATGTCGTAGAGCAGGCTTCGGTCCTTTAGGTAGTCCCTCAAAAGCCGCAGTAGATATTTTGGAATTTGAAAAGAGTTTTCCAGCATATCCAGAATATCCACCCATCTAGCGAAGTTGAAGGCGTTCCTAACGTCGAGTGTCACCAACAGGACGATCCGTCGCTTGGTGCGATTATATGTCTCTGCCTTTTGGACCGCGTTCACCACCTCTACAATCGCATCAATGGTAGAACGTCCTGCTCTAAGGCCGTACTGCCGAGGAGATAGGTCCCAGCAGCACGAATCGCGTCAGTGAGTTTTCAATTGATGAGTTTCTCTAGCACTTTCCCAGCCGTGTCTAGCATGCATAACGGGCGGTATGCAGACGGCGATTCGGGATTTCCCTTCCCCTTGCTGATCAGCACGAGCCTTGCCACCTTCCATTGTACCGGGAAAACCCCGTCCGGTAGGCAAGCGTTGAATGTGCTGAGCAGCAAGTCGAGACAATGGTGATAGACAAGCTGCAACACCTCAGCCAGAACACCATCTGGTCCTGGAGCCTTCCTCACTTTCAACGAAAGGACTGCCTCCTCCAGTTCCGGCTGTGTGAAGAGTGGATACTCGACTGCTGTTTCACCATGGACAGTGTCAATACGGACGGGATGGGCGGGGAAAAGGCCCCGCACTATCGCGTTCATCTTTTCCGTGTCACGTATGCAAGGCTTCCGTAGGGCACCGAGCTTCCGCATAACTAGGTTGTAGCCAAGGCCCCACGGAACCTTGTTCACATTGTCCACTACCTCTTCCAAGCAGCGAGCCTTGCTGTTGTTGATCAATTTGCGAAGGCCTTTTCTGGCCGACTTATATGCTGCCACCCAATAGCGTGTCTCGTTACGGTTCCGCGCCCTTTGAGCATCACGTCGAAGCTTGTGACACTTCCTTCGCTTTTCAGTGATTTCAGTTGGCCAACAGTACACGGGGGTTTGCCATGCCGGGGTTTTCGACAGGGCAAGTAGTCGCAATGATGCTCATATTAGAGTTCACCACCTCTTGAGCTGCCAGTTCTTCCGTCTGCTTCAAAGCTCCCTGCAGCGGCTCACCTGCTGTGAGAACCTCGACGAACGTCTCGACGCCCATCCTTCCGATGTTCCATCCAGTTGTAGAAGGCCGAGAGCACGGACGTCGGGAGACAACATCGCTTATCTCAAGCAGAATGCACTGATGATCACTGGCTGAGTAGTCCTCTAATACTTTCCAATTGTGTATCCTTCGTACTAAGGACTCCGAGGCGAATGTAACGTCCAGTATGGTTCTCTCACAGCCAATACGGTGGAAAGTCGGCGTATTTCTGGAGTTTAGTACGATGAGCGCCGTCCTGGCCGCCATTTCGAGGATTCGTTTTCCCAGCGGATCTGTTTGAGGCATACTCCATTCGATTGTTTAGCGTTGAAGTCGCCCCCAAAGAGCACTTTGCCCTCTGCGCTCGAGACAGCGCCCTCCGAAGCATTAAGCTTGGCTTGGAAAGGTGATATCGATTCGTTTGGCGTTATGTACACACTAAAAGAGGTGGTCCTTGAGGTTTAGGTTTAGCTGCAGAATAGGGGTCAACGAAGTTCTGATTTTGCCTTGGCTAGGGCTTCCTGGAAAACCCGGCATTTTCCTGATCCCAAGACGTGTCCAACATCAGGCCTTAGATCAGCATCCTTGCAACGAATACAGTGTACCTCCTTCGTACACTTTTTTCTTTTATGTTCCATTTCACCGCATTTGTAACATAGGGAACTCCTATCGGGTCCTTTGCATAATTGTGTGGTGTGACCATAGCCAAGGCATTTGAAACATTGAAGAGGCGTTGCTCTTCGCCGTATCCTACAGACAACTATGACCACGCGTTGTCCCCTATTGTTTTCTGGTGTCAGTCTGGCTTTGATCCTTCACACGCTAGGGGACTCCCTTTTGATGGCCTCTTCTACCTAGGCCAGATCCGTCACGCAGTCAATGTCTTTTATTTGGATCGTTGCCATGGGTTGGAGTGAGGCTATAGTTGCGCATTTGGTGAGAACTTTCTTAACTGCATCGCTGAATGCTTCCTTGTTGTCGGCCTCTGCTCCGAGCTCGACCAGTATGTGGCCCGATCACGTTGGTCGTACCGCTTTAATGGCAGTGTTGGTGTCTTTGGGTCTTACGGTTCCCCTGATGTCCCCCAGCACATGCGTGTAGGATCAGCCATCTTGGAGTTTTACGAGCAGTGCCTACTGCCGGGATCTTCATCGGGGCTTCTGTCTCTCCTGTTTTGCATCAGGTCTTTTTTCTTGTTGTGCGTTCATACGAACTTTACTTTCTGGCACTTTTTGAAGGAGTTTCTTTGTGGCTTTCGTCGCTCCTTTCGTAAGCACTGTCTGGAACCCGTGATCTGGTGCTCCACGCCCATCAAAATCCTCTTCCTTGCTTCTTTTAGTCCAATCTCCTTCGATTGGACTGGACGCCATTCTTTTATTGATTTTTGATGGTGGAACTATCTGTACGTGGCCTTTAGATTTCGCCCCCAGCCTTTCTTTAGCCTTCTGTATTCTTTTCAGAACATTTCCCGCTTTTCGGAATAGCCTTTCTTCTTCATGTCACTGGACGGCTAAAAAATCGTAACGTTTCCATCCTCTAAAGTAGGAAATAGGCAAATGAGATTGTTGAATAAGGTTCAATATTTGGGAGTAACCCTTGACAGCAAAGTAACGTGGACTCTTCAGATAGCAATAGCAGAAAAGGAACCGTGGCGCAACTCTTAACAATGAAAAACCTGGTGAGGAGGACATGGGGATTAAGCTTCAAACTTGTCAACGAAATCAATACTAAAATTGTGATTCCGGTAAGTACCCAGGGAATGCTTGCGTAGTTGCCAGGACTATAAAAGAAAACCTTCATAAAGAAGCTAGAAAAGATTCAGTGAATGGCTTGCCTAAGCATTAAGCGTGTCCTGAAAACTAAGCTAACAAATAAGATGAATATAATGCTCATGCGGATGATCCTCGACAGACATGTCCTAAGAGCAACATCACTTTGAGAGAGTATTAAATTAAAATCCAGAAAAGTGCTAACCAACTATACTCGTTAACCAGGAGGGAAAGGGACAGAATTGAACCAGTTATGGATAAAGATATCCCTTATAAGGTCAATTTACCGAGTCAGGAATAACGTGGAATGGGGCAATATTTGACACCAAGAGAGGATTAAATTCATCATTTTTACCGACGGTTCTCAAATGGACTATTCACGATTCAACTGAAGCTACGCACTAGAGAGCCAGCCATACGCGCTTTTTTGTATGGAAGCTTTAGCAACTGAGGCTGCCGCAGTGATGATAGTGAGCAATAACAGTGGTAGACGGCACATCCTCTCGAAATAGCAAGTTAGCACTCTAGGCGCTTATCTTTAACTAGGTAGCTTCACAGATAGTACTGGAATACAGGCGAGACCTCAAAGTTACTAGAAAGTATAACTAACCACCGGTCTATGAACACAGAGGTGTTGAGGGAAACGAATGCGTGGATGAGCTAACAAGAGCTGGCTCAGTCAGCCAAAATGCAGCAAGAATAGATACAATTAAAGTGCTACAAGCAATGGTAAAAACGGAGTTAGCTGAAACTCAGTATAAAAAGATAGGTGCGGCTTGGAATGACAACAACGATTACAAGAAAAACCAAGTTTTTTGGGCTTATGAAACGAGGACAAACAACTCCTAAGGGAGAGCAAAAATAGGTTAAAAGCCTCAGTGACATTATTAAGGGCCACAATGTTCTGAATAAATACACAAAACCAAAACAAATAGGCATTCAAACTAATGACAACTAATGATAGGCATTCAAACTAATGACACCAGCTTCCAACGAGGAAGAGGAAAGCTTAGAACACTTTCTTCTGGATTGTCGGAACCTGATTCACAAGCATCTTAAATTGCTGGGGTGTAATCACCCAAAAATGTTGGAATACTTTGTGACTAAAGAACTAGGGCTTTTTTGGATTCTGTCCGCTAACCGGAAGAGCCATCTGTCAAAATAAACACTATATGCCGCGTTTAGTTTAACGCTAATAATGTGTTAGAGACATTGATACACCTTACGCAGTTAAAATGAATCGCGTTCCTTATTTCTTTGTAAGATAACATCTATAGATTTGTACTGATATTCTGCACCTTTGAATCATTAAAATAAGGTGTCATTAATGATGTAAGCCTGACTTTTCATAGATGTCAGAACCATACGTTCGACAAAACACTTCATTGACATGCTGTGTTGGTTGTGAACATGTGAATATGGTCGGGCTATTAGATCGTCAATGACCGATACAACTGATGCTAGATATGGTGGAATTTGAGTCGCGCCCTCAACTTCCGGATATTCACCGTTTCCTTGTTGAAGAATGAGATTGGAAAATTATCTAACAAAAACGAGGTTATCAGCCCAAAACCACGATCTGTCGTCATGACATCGGCAACATAATCGCTTTTGAAACCAGGGTCAAGAAAAGATGGGCATCATATTTCAAGAGCCTCCTATATCTCCCGCAAAGCTCCAGAGCATCGGAGCCTATAGATATTCCTGGAGAGCTTTCATTGGCTCCACTAACTCTGGATGAAGTTTGTTACACCATCAAGGCTCAGCAGAATAATAAAGCGCCGCGCATCAATGAGATTTCAGTAGAGCTCATTAAATACGGTGGCAGCAGCGTTCAGAAAGCTTTTCACAAAGTCATACAGCATATTTGGCATCAAGAAAATATAACGACGAAATGGAGCCAATCAGTTATATTCCCTATCCACAAAAATATGACAAGCTACAGTGCGAAAACAATGGAGGCATGGAGATCTTAGAAAATAAAATCGGATCATACGCCAACAGTATAATCGGGGAGTACCAAGGTGGTTTTAGAGCAGGTAGATCGACATTAGACCAATCGTTCACTATCAAGAGGTACTTGAGAAATGCTGGGATTTCAACATAACCAACTTTTCGTTGACTTTAAGTAAGCATACGACAGTATTGATCGTAACGTACTGTACTAAATAATACTTTGCTTTGGTATTCCAGCCAAATTAGTCCGTCTCACCAAAATAACAATGGCGTCGACAACCTCCCAAGTCCGCATCAATAACCAACTCACCGATGCCTTTGCACAAATATCAGACTAAAGGAGGGAGATGGACTGGATATGGATGCGAAACATGAACCCTAACCCAAGCATTTGTAAATATACTGAACCCCTTCGAGAGGGGGATCCTGAAGCGAACAATAGGAGTGAAGCTAGACGTGGGCCAATAACGAATTCAATACAACCATGAGCTGTATGAGTGACGAGCTGGAGGTTTCAATGATTGTAAGACTGCGAAAGCTGCAATAGGCTGGCCACGTAAATTGTATTGACGAACAACGGATACCCAAAAACGTCGTTCGGAGAACTGAAGGGTAGAAATCAGGGGGAAAACCAAGGAAACGCTGGTCTGACTCGGTCAAATCAGACAGTTCATCGCTACTCGAATTTCGAAATTTATTATTTGAGTCTGACGAAACGCTCCTAATATATTTTCATCGTTCCATCTTATATCTTGAAGAGTTCTGTTTAGTGCTTTGAAAGCCCCTTTATTTGCCATTGTGCTTATAAGTTACAATGATGTAGTAGAACCGGACTACGCAGATTTGAAATGTTGCAGAGTGGGGCTTCGATATTGATAAGATTTAAGAGCAACTTGAAAGCAGCGTGAATCGCCTTGCTTCCTTCGAACAGTGCTACTGAGATACTTGACGATGCGATAGTTAAGGCGATGCCACGACTACTGGTTATTTTCGCCAAAAGCAAAGTGATAAAAAACGTTTTCCAGAGCAATCCGGAGTATCCAGAAATAATTTTTCCGATTCTTTCCATAATGTTGCTAAGGACCTGCATCTCTAAAACTCTATAGGAGTGAATGGAAGATTAGCAAGTTTTATGGAAAAACAGTTTCCTGCGCGGGAAATAGAAAATTTCAAAAGAAGATTTACCTTTTGTTAAAAGCATTCTTCGAAATATTCTTCAACAGAATTTTGAATACACCGAATTAACTGGCGAATCCTCTTTAAAAATAATCACTAAAAATTACATGACAACCTTGACATGTCCCACCTCTATCAGCGTTCTCAATTTTATTGCAGCTCGAAATCAATAAATTTCTCTCAAATATGTGCCATGATCAATTTAATTGCCATCATATACAATTTGCGACACACATGTATTCTACTAAGCTTACCTGTAAAAGACATAAAGCTCTACTCGTATAACCTATCACATCCATAATAAATCGTTTTATGGTGGATTGAGTAAGATCCGAACCGACAGCTTGCAATTGTCTATTGTGCAATTTTTGCATGTACCGCGATAGAAACAATGTCACCGGGCTAAACGTGAAGCCGCTACAAACAATCTTTAACTTTACCAGCACTCTAATAATGTTATCCGTTAAACATTCGCATTAGCTGGAGTTGGACCAAACGCTAGAAAATGGATTTTTCTTCGTGGTAGGTATCAACTTCCAACACAGATACCTACTTAGCAAATACTGGTGACTTCATTCCATCGCCTGCCACCGTTTTTGAAAAAAGGAATGTCAAACGAACCTCAAATAACTTACTCCTGGCTAATGTCAAATGTATAAATTTTTCTTAAGACTTTTGTCGTATTTTCTTTGTCGTTTGTCTTTCTTGTGATTTATTCAAAGAACTCCAAGCCCGCACACCATTCATTTATGCATGTATATTCAATTTATCATATCCTCGTCAACGGGTTTTGTCGGCAGCATGACACGCTCAGCAGCACCAGATACAGATACTAGAGGTTGGTACTTTCAGATTCGCGCGCATGAACATGAATCCACCACGGATGAGTTTCGTTAAGTTACTTACGAAGAAACTAAACTTAAAGTAGTGAATGAGGTTTCATCACATTTCTCATTTAGTATAGTTTTATGTTCGCGTGTTGCCTATTAGATTAGCGGATAATTAGCATAAGCGAAAAGTTCTGTTATTTAGAAAGCAACTTCTACTCTGATATATACTAGTATTCCCAAGTAAAGGCGGAGGTGCTATTTGAAACAGTAATTAGTAACAAAGAATTTTAACACTCCGCTCAACATGTCAAAGTCATTAAAACGAAACAATATTGTACATACAAGAATGTCCGAATTAATCAGAAAAGATTGTTCGCCTCAATTACATTTATTAGTGTTTGCGTGGAATCAAAATATCTTAATTTTAAATATTAGATACACGAGTCACATTCATATTAACGAGAAAACAGATGAAGATCATTATGAATGACCAATATTAGTAGCAGCATGTGTTTTCTTCAAGAATGTCTACACATGTCCAAGGTAGATTGATGAATGGTTCGCAATATGTGTGTGTTACGCAAAAGGAGCTTAAGCGCGAAAAAATGACTGGGATATGCATGTTTACAGCCATTTAAGATTAATGTCTATTAATTTTGGTAAGTTGGGAAAACATGAAAAATAAAAAGGAAATCATGTGTAGCCTTCGGCATTACGTAAGATATTTGAAACATATTAATTCGAGAAGGTTTCATCATTGACAGTAACGAATTCATCAATTTAAATAGAGTTACGCCGTTGAAATTGAAAGTGAAATTTTTAAATTACTTCATTACAATTGGGACCACTGGTATAACTTTTTATACGACGCAAAATTAAAATTCGTAAAGATTCATTTGTTTGCTCATTTTACCTATGGTTAGATGACTCAGTTTATCGACGAAATTTGCCTATTGCGGAGAGTACTTTATATATATATATATATATATATATATATATATATATATATATATATATATATATATATATATATATATATATATATAAATATATATATATATATATATATATATATATATATATATGTATATATATAAATATATATATATATATATATATATATATATATATATATAAATATATATATATATATATATATATATATATATATATATATATATATATATATATGTATAAATATATATATATATATATATATATATATATATATATATATATATATATATATATATATATATATATGTGTATATATATATATATATATATATATATATATATATATATATATATATATATATATATATATATATACTTGTATATCTATGAAGGGTTTCCATTAAGGACATAACAATTCTATCTATTGATAAAACATAGAAATATTTGATATATTGAGTTCAAATTTATTGTGGGTGTAGTGCAAGCATTGTATTTTATGAATGAAATCCGATTTCGATCATATGACCACCACGAGCCCGATTACAGCGGTTGATTCTTGATCCAATTTTCCACCACTCTGGCACACATTTCGACCGGAACGTTGGCAATTTCGCAGTGGATGTTGTCTTTGAACTCATATAAAGTTGCTAGCTTGTTGGCATAGACCAGTGACTTGATATAGCCCCATAAATACAAATCCAATGGTGTCAGATCGCATGAACGAGGCGACCATTGGACCGGATCATTTCTCGACATAACACGTTCACCAAATTTTCCTTTCAATAATTTGGATTTTATAAGGAAAAAGTGGATGTCTTTTCCAGCCTTCTCAAAGAAATTTAAACTATAAAGTAACTATCCAGCTAACCGTATATACAACTTGCATGAATCTGGTCTCACAATTGTACAAAGACGATACCCCAGATCATTGGGCCCAGAGGGAAATGGCAGGTAGTACCACATACATCAGCTGAAATAGGATCTTTTATAACAATAGTTATTTGCATGACTGCTACTAGCCATTTTGTGCCCCCTTTCATTATTTTTCCGAGGAAAAATATGAGCGCTTAGCTACTCAAAGGCTGTCCACCAGAACCTGTTCAAGTTGCACATCCATCAGGGTGGATTCAAACGAACATTTTTACAGATTGGTTCAAACATTTCATTCAACACAACAGCCCGACTACTTAGTCAAAGGTTTTACTGATTTTTTTTGTGGTAGAGATGTGAATGCCATTTATGCACAGAGTGTGGGACTCCCATACTCGCAACAAGGCGAGTGGACTATTCACTAAACACCTCCCCTGTCAACCTGAGAACCCAGCCCGGAACCGTTTGACACATTACTTCGAGCCAGGTCTCGTTTTGTTACACCGTGAGCAAGGAGGGCGACAGGTATCACGCCTGCAATAACTCTCACCGCCGAACCAGAGACTGTAAAATATGAAGATGCAATTCTCAGCGCTCCTCTTCTCTGTACCTGTGCCAAACGTTTCCGGTATACCACCTTGCTGAGAGCGTCGCCCCATACTTTTGCTCCGTACAGTAGCACTGACACTATAGAACTCATCAAAAGGGGTCTTTTTGATGGGCTGGGTCCCCCTACGTTGGCCATAAGTCGACTCAAAGCCGATGCTCCTGAAGCAGCCTTCTCAGCTGTTGCCCTGATTTGCTCAGAGAAACTCATCTTCGAGCCAATCAGAAGCCCCAGGTACTTCACCGCTGGCTTCGATTCGATTCGTATGTCTCCAATACTGATCATCCTCACTCTATGGTTTCTCTTTTTTGCCAAAATGACCACTTCGGTTTCCTCCAGTGCTAAACTAAGCCCGCGAGCAGTCATCCAGTCCCTCACTCGGTGCATTAGCATACGTAGCCTTAGTTCCGCTAGTTCGAAGGGGCGCCTAGCGACCAGAGCCGCAACATCATCCGCATAGCCGACCAAGCGCGACTCATCTGGCATCTCAAGTCTCAGTAGCACGTCATAAGACACGTTCTATAGGTCTGGACCAAAGATAGATCCCTGGGCAACAGCCGATGTAATTTCCATCCTTCGTGGGCCCTGTGTCGTGTCGTAAAGCAGATAGTTCCTCAAAAGCCACATTAGATATTCTGGAACTTGAAAAGAGTTTTCCAGCGTATCCAGAATATCCACTCTTCTAGCGGAGTTGAAGGCGTTCCTGACGTCGAGTGTCACTAACATGACGATCCGTCGCTTGGTGCGACTATATGTCTCTGCCTTTTGGACCGCGTTCACCACCTCTGGAATCGCATCAATGGTAGAACGTTCTGCTCTAAGGCCGTACTGCCGAGGAGATAGGTCCCCAGCAGCACGAATCGCGTCAGTGAGTCTTCCCTGGATGAGTTTCTCTAGCACTTTCCCAGCAGTGTCTAGCATGCATAACGGGCGGTATGCAGACGGCGACTCGGGATTTCCCTTCCTCTTGCTGATCAGCACGAGCCTCGCCACCTTCCATCGTACCGAGAAAACCCCGTCCGGTAGGCAAGCGTTGAATGTGCTGAGCAGCAAGTCAGGACAATGGTGATAGAAAACCGCAACACCTCAGCTGGAACACCATCTGGACCTGGAGCCTTCCTCACTTTCAGTGAAAGGACTCGACTGCTGTTTCACCATGGACAGCGTCAACATGGACGGAATGGGCGGGGAAGAGTCCCCGCACTATCGCGTCCATCTTTTCCGCGTCATGTATGCAAGGCTTCCGTAGGGCACCAAACTTCCGCCTAACTAGCTGTAGCCTAGGCCCCACGGAACCTTGTTCACATTGTCCACTACGTCTTCCCAGCAGCAAGCCTTGCTACTGTTGATCAATTTGCGAAGGCATTTCCTGGCCGACTTATATGCTGCTGCGCGGTTGCTTGCCTCACAATGGTTTCGTGCCCGTAGTGCCTCACGCCAAAACTTGTGACACTCCGTTCGTTTTTCAGCGATTTCAGATGACCACTAGTACACTGGGAGCTTGCCGTGCCGGGGTTTTAAACGGGGTATAGAAGCTTTGCAAGCAATCGTGATGATGCCCATAGTTGAGTTCACCACGTCTTGAGCTGCCATTTCTTCTGTTCCCTCCGGATCTCCCTGCAGTGGTGCATCTGCTGTGAGAACCTCGACGAAACTTTTGACGTCCATCCTTCCGATGTTCCATCCAGTTTTAGAAGGCCGAGAGCTCGGACATCAGGAGACAACATCGCTTATCTCAAGCAGAATACACTGATGATCACTGGCTGAGTAGTCCTCTAGTACTCTCCAGTTGTGTATACTCCGTACTAAGGACTCCGAGGCGAATGTCACGTTCAGTATGGTTCCCTCACAGCCAATATGGCGGAATGTCGGCGTATTGCCGATTTTTAGTACGATGAGTGCCGTCGTGGCTGCCATTTCTAGGATTCGTTTTCCGCGCGGATCTGTTTGAGGCATGCCTCATTCGATTGCTTTTGCGTTGCAGTCTCCCCCAACGAGCACGTTCCCGTCTTTGTTCAAGACAGCGCCCCCCAAAGCGTGAAGCTTGGCTTGAAAAGATAATATCGATTCGTTCGGCGCTAGATACACACTAAAGAAGGTGGTCCCTGAGTGCCGAACCCACATAAAACCATCCCCACGTCCTACATAAAACCATCCCCACGAAATATTGATTTCCAGGCTCTCCGCCTGGAAATCAATATTTCGAACCCAGATGGCGGCAGTATCAGTTTCATCAGGATACCATGATGCTGAACTTTTATTATGATGTCGCTCACTCAGCAGCAAGAAGTCGGCTTTCATGTCCCCGCAAACTTCTCAAACAGATTTTGGGTGGTTGAACTGCGGTGTAGGTTTAGCTGCGGAATTCGGGTCATCGAAGTTCTAATTTTGCCTTGGCTAGGGCTTCCTATAAAACCCGGCATTTTCTTGATTCCAAGACGTGTCCAACATCAGGTCTTGGATCAGCATCCTTGCAAAAAATACAGTGTGCCTCCTTTGTACACTCTTTTCTTTTATGTCCCATTGTACCACATTTGTAACCTAGGGAACTCCTATCGCATCCTTTGCATACTTGTGTGGTGTGACCATAGCCAAGGCATTTGAAGCATTGAAGAAGTGTTGCTCTTCGCTGTACCCTATAGACAACCCACCTATTTATACTTTGCCCTTGTTCAGGAATTGTGCGGTGTCCTTTTCGGTTAAGTCAACTATGGCCATGCGTTTTCCCCTATTGTTTTCTGATGTCAGTCTCGCTTTAATCCTTCCCACGCTAGGGATCTCCCTTTTGATGACCTCTTCTACCTCGGCCAGATCCGTCACGCAGTCAATGTCTCTTATTTCGATCGTTGCCATCGGCCCGAGCGAGGCTATAGTTGCGCTTTTGCCGAGGACTTTCTTCACTGCGTCACAGAATGCTTCCTTATTGTCGGCCTTTGCTCCGAATTCGACCAGTATGTGGCCCGACCGCGTTGGTTGTACTGCTTCAATGGTTGTGTTGGTGTCTTCGGGCCTTACGTTTCCGGTGATGCCCCACAGCACGTCCACGTAGGATCGGCCATCTTGGGGTTTTACGAGCAGTGCCTGCTGCCGGGGTTTTTGTCGGGGCTACTGTCTCTCCTTTTTTGCATCGGATCCTTTTTCTGGTTGGGCGTCCGTGCGAACTTTACTTTCTGCCACTTTTTGAAGGAATTTTTTTGCGGCTTTCTTCGCTCCTTTCGTAAGCACTGTCTGGAACCCGTGAATCGGTGCTCCATGCCCATCAAATGCCTCTTCCTTCCTTTTTTCATCCCGATCTCCTTCGATTGTGCTAGACGCCATTCTTTTATTGATTTTTGCTGGTGGAGCTATCTGCATGTGGCCTTGAGATTTCGCCCCCAGCGCTTCTATAGCCTTCGTCTCGTCTTCGGCCTTTAACTAGCTCCTTCGATAATGCCCTATGTGGTCTAGGAGCTCTTCTAGTTCAAGGAGCCCAACCTTTACTACTTTGCTCATTTTTGGGGAGTCGAATGCAGATTATGTTCTTTTAAGCACATCTCCCGCTTTTCGGGATAGCCTTTCTTCTTCGTGTCGCTGGGCGGCAATTGTACTTTGCGATCATCCTTGGGAGAGGTTATCGCTTTCGGTTTCCGAATGCAGTACTTTCGCCATATTTCGACCACATCACACCACATCGCTTTATTTGCATGGTTACTCGTTTCTTTCGCTGCCATGATCTCCTCGTTGGCTTCAGGGTGATTCTTTAATATGTTGGAATTTACGACCCTTGCATCGGTCGCTTCGGTAACGATCGCACCAGTGACCATCGAATTCTCAATGTTCTTTATATTTTCGTCCACCGCTCAAACACCTGAAGCGTCCTGCAGATTTCCCGCTTTTCCTTTATAGGACACTCTGGCATTCGCATAATTTTTTTGCTGCGCCCGAACGCCGCAGGAATCTCAGTCTGGACCAGACTGTCTACTAATCTCCGTTTTTCGTCCGTCTTCACTATCATTGTATTATTCGTCGTTTTTGTCATCGTTAGTATCGCTCTGAATGTACTGTCAACATCGTGGCTGCAACCGCTAGTTGCGTCGTCGTTGTTATTTTTAGGGTTTTGTACTAAAATACAAAACCCTATTGCAATCACGACCTGTGTCCGTCTGTCCGTCCGTCCGTCTGTATGTCACAGCACTTTTTCTCCGAAACCATAGAGGCTACAGCCATGAAACTTTGTGGAAAGGTCAGAAGTGGTGACTTCTTGAGTTATAGCGATTTGAATTTCCCTGTATTACTATGGAACAATGTGCCCTGTATTACTATGGAAACATATGGCTATGGAGCCATATGCGCTTTTTACCGTCTTGGACACTACAGCTTTGCTAGGATTTGCATGAAAATTTCAGGAATGATAGGTATCATGAAGATGAGTACATACAATTGAAACAAGTCGAAGAGGCAGGAGAAAGCTCCTAGCAAAAGGGCTTTGTAGGCATTCAAGGATTCGAAAAAATAGGCCATGAATCGATGATTACAGTATAGAGGAGTGGCCCCTGAAAAAAATTTCATGAAAGGTAGCCGATATGAGTATCAAATGAAAGTTCTCTATGAGAGCTTTTCAAAACAGTTGTTAAACTGACAGTTTTTGCTTCAGTGGGGGCACAGGGAGGGGGGAAATACATGAAAAATGTGTTTCCTCCCTCGCGAATGGACACTCGTGCTCTAAAAAATCTGAAAAAATTATCAAGCGAGATGTTTATGGGTATAACTATAACAAATACCTCAGAAGTCAAAATTCTTTCAACTTTGTTAATAATAGTATGATCCTCAAATATGACGTTTCTTGATTTTATTTGTTGCTGGTTACTGCATTTTGTAAGTTGTGTACAAAAACCGTCTGACATGAGCATAGGTCTGTCTACCTAACTTTTTTATTTCTGTTTCTGGGTTTTTTTATCTTTTTTATATGTTTTCGATGGCTCCAGTGGTATGGGTGCCCCCTCGGAGCCGCTATCTCCGTTCGTGCGTCTAGTCGCCTTTTTGGTGCCATGGTTATCTTTGGAGAGCAGGGGGGCCATGCGAGGGTTGGCACAAGCCCTTATGGGGACAAGTGCTCAGAGCCAGAACAGCGCTAATCGGGAGTCCATCTCAACCGAACCTACACCATCAACCCAATGTTGCGAACCTCGAACGTACTCCGAGGCCAGCCAAGGTTTTACGGGACGGAGACGGTATGATAGTTGAATTGGAGCCGTTCACGCACGAGTGTCACCTCGGCACTACTGTGCAAAGCAACTAGGTCCAAACCATCATATCCGCCAGCCCAAAGCATCAATTCTAGTTTGTTGTCCGAAGCGAAGTCCAGATCCAATCAGGGTCGTTATCTGTCATCCCAGGAGGTAACCTCACGGCGCCCCCATATCCTCGGGTCCGTGTGGGTGGTGCTCTGCATAGAATGCTAGCCTTCAAGAGTGCTCTTGTCGACCGACTTTCTCAGATCGCATGAACGAGGCGACCATTGGACCGGATCATTTCTCGACATAACACGTTCACCAAATTTTCCTTTCAATAATTTGGATTTTATAAGGAAAAAGTGGATGTCTTTTCCAGCCTTCTCAAAGAAATTTAAACTATAAAGTAACTATCCAGCTAACCGTATATACAACTTGCATGAATCTGGTCTCACAATTGTACAAAGACGATACCCCAGATCATTGGGCCCAGAGGGAAATGGCAGGTAGTACCACATACATCAGCTGAAATAGGATCTTTTATAACAATAGTTATTTGCATGACTGCTACTAGCCATTTTGTGCCCCCTTTCATTATTTTTCCGAGGAAAAATATGAGCGCTTAGCTACTCAAAGGCTGTCCACCAGAACCTGTTCAAGTTGCACATCCATCAGGGTGGATTCAAACGAACATTTTTACAGATTGGTTCAAACATTTCATTCAACACAACAGCCCGACTACTTAGTCAAAGGTTTTACTGATTTTTTTTGTGGTAGAGATGTGAATGCCATTTATGCACAGAGTGTGGGACTCCCATACTCGCAACAAGGCGAGTGGACTATTCACTAAACACCTCCCCTGTCAACCTGAGAACCCAGCCCGGAACCGTTTGACACATTACTTCGAGCCAGGTCTCGTTTTGTTACACCGTGAGCAAGGAGGGCGACAGGTATCACGCCTGCAATAACTCTCACCGCCGAACCAGAGACTGTAAAATATGAAGATGCAATTCTCAGCGCTCCTCTTCTCTGTACCTGTGCCAAACGTTTCCGGTATACCACCTTGCTGAGAGCGTCGCCCCATACTTTTGCTCCGTACAGTAGCACTGACACTATAGAACTCATCAAAAGGGGTCTTTTTGATGGGCTGGGTCCCCCTACGTTGGCCATAAGTCGACTCAAAGCCGATGCTCCTGAAGCAGCCTTCTCAGCTGTTGCCCTGATTTGCTCAGAGAAACTCATCTTCGAGCCAATCAGAAGCCCCAGGTACTTCACCGCTGGCTTCGATTCGATTCGTATGTCTCCAATACTGATCATCCTCACTCTATGGTTTCTCTTTTTTGCCAAAATGACCACTTCGGTTTCCTCCAGTGCTAAACTAAGCCCGCGAGCAGTCATCCAGTCCCTCACTCGGTGCATTAGCATACGTAGCCTTAGTTCCGCTAGTTCGAAGGGGCGCCTAGCGACCAGAGCCGCAACATCATCCGCATAGCCGACCAAGCGCGACTCATCTGGCATCTCAAGTCTCAGTAGCACGTCATAAGACACGTTCTATAGGTCTGGACCAAAGATAGATCCCTGGGCAACAGCCGATGTAATTTCCATCCTTCGTGGGCCCTGTGTCGTGTCGTAAAGCAGATAGTTCCTCAAAAGCCACATTAGATATTCTGGAACTTGAAAAGAGTTTTCCAGCGTATCCAGAATATCCACTCTTCTAGCGGAGTTGAAGGCGTTCCTGACGTCGAGTGTCACTAACATGACGATCCGTCACTTGGTGCGACTATATGTCTCTGCCTTTTGGACCGCGTTCACCACCTCTGGAATCGCATCAATGGTAGAACGTTCTGCTCTAAGGCCGTACTGCCGAGGAGATAGGTCCCCAGCAGCACGAATCGCGTCAGTGAGTCTTCCCTGGATGAGTTTCTCTAGCACTTTCCCAGCAGTGTCTAGCATGCATAACGGGCGGTATGCAGACGGCGACTCGGGATTTCCCTTCCTCTTGCTGATCAGCACGAGCCTCGCCACCTTCCATCGTACCGAGAAAACCCCGTCCGGTAGGCAAGCGTTGAATGTGCTGAGCAGCAAGTCAGGACAATGGTGATAGAAAACCGCAACACCTCAGCTGGAACACCATCTGGACCTGGAGCCTTCCTCACTTTCAGTGAAAGGACTCGACTGCTGTTTCACCATGGACAGCGTCAACATGGACGGAATGGGCGGGGAAGAGTCCCCGCACTATCGCGTCCATCTTTTCCGCGTCATGTATGCAAGGCTTCCGTAGGGCACCAAACTTCCGCCTAACTAGCTGTAGCCTAGGCCCCACGGAACCTTGTTCACATTGTCCACTACGTCTTCCCAGCAGCAAGCCTTGCTACTGTTGATCAATTTGCGAAGGCATTTCCTGGCCGACTTATATGCTGCTGCGCGGTTGCTTGCCTCACAATGGTTTCGTGCCCGTAGTGCCTCACGCCAAAACTTGTGACACTCCGTTCGTTTTTCAGCGATTTCAGATGACCACTAGTACACTGGGAGCTTGCCGTGCCGGGGTTTTAAACGGGGTATAGAAGCTTTGCAAGCAATCGTGATGATGCCCATAGTTGAGTTCACCACGTCTTGAGCTGCCATTTCTTCTGTTCCCTCCGGATCTCCCTGCAGTGGTGCATCTGCTGTGAGAACCTCGACGAAACTTTTGACGTCCATCCTTCCGATGTTCCATCCAGTTTTAGAAGGCCGAGAGCTCGGACATCAGGAGACAACATCGCTTATCTCAAGCAGAATACACTGATGATCACTGGCTGAGTAGTCCTCTAGTACTCTCCAGTTGTGTATACTCCGTACTAAGGACTCCAAGGCGAATGTCACGTTCAGTATGGTTCCCTCACAGCCAATATGGCGGAATGTCGGCGTATTGCCGATTTTTAGTACGATGAGTGCCGTCGTGGCTGCCATTTCTAGGATTCGTTTTCCGCGCGGATCTGTTTGAGGCATGCCTCATTCGATTGCTTTTGCGTTGCAGTCTCCCCCAACGAGCACGTTCCCGTCTTTGTTCAAGACAGCGCCCCCCAAAGCGTGAAGCTTGGCTTGAAAAGATAATATCGATTCGTTCGGCGCTAGATACACACTAAAGAAGGTGGTCCCTGAGTGCCGAACCCACATAAAACCATCCCCACGTCCTACATAAAACCATCCCCACGAAATATTGATTTCCAGGCTCTCCGCCTGGAAATCAATATTTCGAACCCAGATGGCGGCAGTATCAGTTTCATCAGGATACCATGATGCTGAACTTTTATTATGATGTCGCTCACTCAGCAGCAAGAAGTCGGCTTTCATGTCCCCGCAAACTTCTCAAACAGATTTTGGGTGGTTGAACTGCGGTGTAGGTTTAGCTGCGGAATTCGGGTCATCGAAGTTCTAATTTTGCCTTGGCTAGGGCTTCCTATAAAACCCGGCATTTTCTTGATTCCAAGACGTGTCCAACATCAGGTCTTGGATCAGCATCCTTGCAAAAAATACAGTGTGCCTCCTTTGTACACTCTTTTCTTTTATGTCCCATTGTACCACATTTGTAACCTAGGGAACTCCTATCGCATCCTTTGCATACTTGTGTGGTGTGACCATAGCCAAGGCATTTGAAGCATTGAAGAAGTGTTGCTCTTCGCTGTACCCTATAGACAACCCACCTATTTATACTTTGCCCTTGTTCAGGAATTGTGCGGTGTCCTTTTCGGTTAAGTCAACTATGGCCATGCGTTTTCCCCTATTGTTTTCTGATGTCAGTCTCGCTTTAATCCTTCCCACGCTAGGGATCTCCCTTTTGATGACCTCTTCTACCTCGGCCAGATCCGTCACGCAGTCAATGTCTCTTATTTCGATCGTTGCCATCGGCCCGAGCGAGGCTATAGTTGCGCTTTTGCCGAGGACTTTCTTCACTGCGTCACAGAATGCTTCCTTATTGTCGGCCTTTGCTCCGAATTCGACCAGTATGTGGCCCGACCGCGTTGGTTGTACTGCTTCAATGGTTGTGTTGGTGTCTTCGGGCCTTACGTTTCCGGTGATGCCCCACAGCACGTCCACGTAGGATCGGCCATCTTGGGGTTTTACGAGCAGTGCCTGCTGCCGGGGTTTTTGTCGGGGCTACTGTCTCTCCTTTTTTGCATCGGATCCTTTTTCTGGTTGGGCGCCCGTGCGAACTTTACTTTCTGCCACTTTTTGAAGGAATTTTTTTGCGGCTTTCTTCGCTCCTTTCGTAAGCACTGTCTGGAACCCGTGAATCGGTGCTCCATGCCCATCAAATGCCTCTTCCTTCCTTTTTTCATCCCGATCTCCTTCGATTGTGCTAGACGCCATTCTTTTATTGATTTTTGCTGGTGGAGCTATCTGCATGTGGCCTTGAGATTTCGCCCCCAGCGCTTCTATAGCCTTCGTCTCGTCTTCGGCCTTTAACTAGCTCCTTCGATAATGCCCTATGTGGTCTAGGAGCTCTTCTAGTTCAAGGAGCCCAACCTTTACTACTTTGCTCATTTTTGGGGAGTCGAATGCAGATTATGTTCTTTTAAGCACATCTCCCGCTTTTCGGGATAGCCTTTCTTCTTCGTGTCGCTGGGCGGCAATTGTACTTTGCGATCATCCTTGGGAGAGGTTATCGCTTTCCGTTTCCGAATGCAGTACTTTCGCCATATTTCGACCACATCACACCACATCGCTTTATTTGCATGGTTACTCGTTTCTTTCGCTGCCATGATCTCCTCGTTGGCTTCAGGGTGATTCTTTAATATGTTGGAATTTACGACCCTTGCATCGGTCGCTTCGGTAACGATCGCACCAGTGACCATCGAATTCTCAATGTTCTTTATATTTTCGTCCACCGCTCAAACACCTGAAGCGTCCTGCAGATTTCCCGCTTTTCCTTTATAGGACACTCTGGCATTCGCATAATTTTTTTGCTGCGCCCGAACGCCGCAGGAATCTCAGTCTGGACCAGACTGTCTACTAATCTCCGTTTTTCGTCCGTCTTCACTATCATTGTATTATTCGTCGTTTTTGTCATCGTTAGTATCGCTCTGAATGTACTGTCAACATCGTGGCTGCAACCGCTAGTTGCGTCGTCGTTGTTATTTTTAGGGTTTTGTACTAAAATACAAAACCCTATTGCAATCACGACCTGTGTCCGTCTGTCCGTCCGTCCGTCTGTATGTCACAGCACTTTTTCTCCGAAACCATAGAGGCTACAGCCATGAAACTTTGTGGAAAGGTCAGAAGTGGTGACTTCTTGAGTTATAGCGATTTGAATTTCCCTGTATTACTATGGAACAATGTGCCCTGTATTACTATGGAAACATATGGCTATGGAGCCATATGCGCTTTTTACCGTCTTGGACACTACAGCTTTGCTAGGATTTGCATGAAAATTTCAGGAATGATAGGTATCATGAAGATGAGTACATACAATTGAAACAAGTCGAAGAGGCAGGAGAAAGCTCCTAGCAAAAGGGCTTTGTAGGCATTCAAGGATTCGAAAAAATAGGCCATGAATCGATGATTACAGTATAGAGGAGTGGCCCCTGAAAAAAATTTCATGAAAGGTAGCCGATATGAGTATCAAATGAAAGTTCTCTATGAGAGCTTTTCAAAACAGTTGTTAAACTGACAGTTTTTGCTTCAGTGGGGGCACAGGGAGGGGGGAAATACATGAAAAATGTGTTTCCTCCCTCGCGAATGGACACTCGTGCTCTAAAAAATCTGAAAAAATTATCAAGCGAGATGTTTATGGGTATAACTATAACAAATACCTCAGAAGTCAAAATTCTTTCAACTTTGTTAATAATAGTATGATCCTCAAATATGACGTTTCTTGATTTTATTTGTTGCTGGTTACTGCATTTTGTAAGTTGTGTACAAAAACCGTCTGACATGAGCATAGGTCTGTCTACCTAACTTTTTTATTTCTGTTTCTGGGTTTTTTTATCTTTTTTATATGTTTTCGATGGCTCCAGTGGTATGGGTGCCCCCTCGGAGCCGCTATCTCCGTTCGTGCGTCTAGTCGCCTTTTTGGTGCCATGGTTATCTTTGGAGAGCAGGGGGGCCATGCGAGGGTTGGCACAAGCCCTTATGGGGACAAGTGCTCAGAGCCAGAACAGCGCTAATCGGGAGTCCATCTCAACCGAACCTACACCATCAACCCAATGTTGCGAACCTCGAACGTACTCCGAGGCCAGCCAAGGTTTTACGGGACGGAGACGGTATGATAGTTGAATTGGAGCCGTTCACGCACGAGTGTCACCTCGGCACTACTGTGCAAAGCAACTAGGTCCAAACCATCATATCCGCCAGCCCAAAGCATCAATTCTAGTTTGTTGTCCGAAGCGAAGTCCAGATCCAATCAGGGTCGTTATCTGTCATCCCAGGAGGTAACCTCACGGCGCCCCCATATCCTCGGGTCCATGTGGGTGGTGCTCTGCATAGAATGCTAGCCTTCAAGAGTGCTCTTGTCGACCGACTTTCTCCCTGCGGAGAGTGACGTGATTGGAGCTACTGGTTATGCAAAAAAGAATATTTTTTAAATGAATTTACGAGTGCATTCCATCGATAAAAACATGATCCAAAACATAAGAACTTGTACAGAAGTAGAAGCACAGTGCGTCCTGAAAAAGAATCAGACATTTTCCATTGTCAAATTGGATGCTTTCATTGCAATTTTATATGCACGAGGAGCTTACAAAGCAAGTTCATTGAAAGCAACCTATCTGTGGTTCAAGAAATGGGGCGCACCTTTCTTTACACAAGCGATTTCCAGAGATCGATTTCTCGAGATTTTTCAATTCATACGATATGACAAGAAGACACCAAGATCTCAGTGCTTACACACAGATAAGTTTGCCCTGATATTCGAGACACAGGATAAATTTATCGACAGTAATCAAGCTTGCTTTAAGCCTCATGAGAATATTTCCATTGACGAGCAGCTTTTTCTTACAGAAGCTCGATGCCATTTTACGCATTATATACTAAATAAGCCTCAAAAATTGGTGAAAACTAAATGTATCATATATCGTTTTCCATATTTGGGTAAAGTCGAAACCCGATCTGCGACACCGTTAGGGCAATTTGTTGTTTGAAATTAGCCGAACCGTATCTAGGTGAAGAATGAAACACAACTATAGATCACTACTTCACTAGCGTACCACTGCAAATAAATTATATGCAAAAAATACAAATTCAATGGGGACCATCCAAGCAAACAAGAAGGAGTTACCGAAATCTTCAAAAGACCAGAAAGTTAAACCGCCCTTTTTTTCTTTATTGCGTTATACTTGTCAGTCAAATAATTGCGTACTGACTATTTACTGAAGCAACTTAAAAGTAAAAGTATTGCTACAAAGTTCCAAACATAGATTTGCAAACGTTAATGATAATTCCAAACGTGTTCCGGAAACAATCGAATTTATAATAATACCAAGTGTGAAATACAGTGTAAAAGCAGGGTCCTTACGGTGGCCTCTTCATGTGTTTTATAATATTTTAGATTTGGCAGTTATAAATTCATGGATATTATACATAGAATGTACCGGTTCGAAAATGTCTAGAAAAAACTTCATGTTTCAATTGACTGAGGAACTTATTGGCAAAAACAAACAAATTGAATCAAGTATCAATCTTCCGACAACTAGTAGGGCACTAATCCGCAAGTAATGCCAAATCGGTCATTGCAATAAAACGAAACAGTTATTTATGCATTAGTTGTAAGAAGAATGTTTGTGGAAAGTGTATATAGCCAATGACATATACTTGCAAAAATTGCATTGAATAAATAAGTAAAATGTAAAATATTTTATTTATTTATTTATTTATAGAATATAAAACACCCTGACCGATTTAATCACAGTAAATCATACCATTTTTATATTGAATAAACCCTTTATTCTATTTTTTGAAAGAAAAACACGTTTTCCTTAAACCGTCAATTTGATGTTCGTAGAAATAGGTATATACGAAACGTCCATAAACCTAGTGTTAAAAATATGAGAGCTAGTATCCTATATGAAGCAGCACTTGTGGTCGCTACAGTTGGGGAAACAAATAATTGTATAAAACATATTGGTTACTTTAAAAAATATTGAGCCTTTTTTGTCACTAGATGGTGTTCGTTGTGATATATCGGGCAATACTAATCAGATTGAGTCAAACTGACATGCGTTTGAAACGTGACATTCCAGTCTACAATTTTCATATGGATAGTTTTGTATTTCGTTATTCGTGTCAAAAGTTGTATTCATTTAAAAGTGAGTGAAATTTCTGAAAAAAATCGTTATGTTTTACAATATCACTACGATCAAGGTGAGAATGCATCGCAGGCTCGTGAAAAAATTTGTGGTGTCTACAGTCAAGATGCTTTATGAAAAGCCCCAGCCAAGAGATGGCTCGCTCGCTTTCGTTCTGGAAATTTTGATGTCAAAGATGCACCTCGCTCAGGTCGACCAATTACTGAAAAAGTCCATGAAATCTTACAAAAAATTGAAGAAGACCAACACATAAGCAGCCATGACATTGCTAAGGAACTGAATATCCATCACCAAACAGGTTTGAACCATTTGCATAAGGCTGGATACACAAAGAAGCTCGACGTTTGGATGCCGCATGAGTTAACACTAAAAAATTTGATGGACTGAATTTCCATTTGCGAAACGCTAATAAAACGCAACAAAATCGAGCCATTTTTGAAGCAAATCATTACGGGCGATGAAAAATGAGTAAGATACGAGAATGTCGTTCGAAAAAGATCCTGGTCAAAAAAAGGTGAATCATCACAAACGGCCTCAAAGCCAGGATTGACACCAAATAACGTTTTGCTGTGCGTATGGTGGGATTGGAAGGGAATTGTTTATCATGAGTTGCTAGAACCTGGCCAAACACTCAATTCGGCTCTGTATTGTCAGCAATTAACCAGATTGTAGCAAGCAATTCAAAAAAACCGTCCAGAATTGATCAATAGAAAGGGCGTTGTCTTCCATCATGACAATGCCAGACCACACACATTTTTGATGACCCGGCAAAAATTGACAGAGCTTGGCTGGGAAGTTTTGATGCATCCACCGTATAGTCCAGACCTTGCATCATCAGACTACCATTTGTTTCGGTCTCTGCAAAACTTCCTTAATGAAAAGAAGTTCACTTCAAAAAGGGAGTGTGAAAATCACTTGGCCAAGTTTTCGCCGATAAACCACATAAGTTCTACACAGATGGAATAATGGCTCTACCCAAAAAATGGCAAAAGGTAATAGATAACAATGGACAAAATGTACTTAATCCATTTTAAATAAAAAAAATATTCAATGGAAAAATGACAAAAAAAGGCTCAATTCTTTTTAGAGTATCCAATATATTGAGCTGCTGACAATATATGAGGTCTACATAATACCAGTAGGCTATGCGGCTCAAAGTGTAGGGATGAAGTGTTCAATTTTTTTTTTGCTTTCTTGGAATTATTGTATCCATCTTGGGTTTACGTCAATCCGGCTATTTTTTTGTTTTTTGCTTTAGCACCACAGCCTGCCCCTTTCGAGCCTTTGCTTAGAGATAGTTAGAGTATCTCATTTCCTTGATCGAATGTATCGGCACTCGAGAAGGTGATATGGTCTGTATCAATACCAGTTATAATGTCTGGATCGTAATAGAAGTGGAAAACAGAAACATATTTTTTTTCTAAAATACTGCAAGCGTCCTTAGAAAAAGCAAATCTGATTTAGCGCATCCTGGAGAAAATCATGAAATTGCTCAAGATGAATTACGGTCAGCATACCGTTAAACCCTTGTAAATTTAAAAAGATTGCTGGAAATACAAGACGTTTCAGCTTTAAAACCTTTTTTCTTAAGGCTTTAGGAAATGATATCGGAGGACTTTTTTTCGCTTAAGGGTAGGAATGGCACCTGATCAAATAATAGTGTGAAAAATCTTGAAGCGCTGTTTCAGCTACATGATAAAATTAACTAAGCTACGAAAAAAAATATTTTATTCTTACTTACGTCTAAAATATTCTACCATTTTGAAAATTGAGGGAATGATGTCTTAGCCCTGAAAACTGTAAAAATCACCACGGCTTATGCGGGAAACCTTAGACTGTGACAGCGTATACATGCTAGATGACTTGTTTTTATGAATTTGTAGGCAGTTCATATGCCACATGTAATGTTGAACAAATAAAAACATGCTGGGTAGACAGAACTACGCTCCTGTCAGAATGGTTTCGTACTCTGCCTATGATATCCAGGCAAGAATATCGAATGACATCAAGAAATATTTCATTGAGGTGTACATAAACTACTCTGGTAAAAAGAATCCATGATTCCTCCACTTTAAACGACCGCCATTTTATGCTAGTATAACCATTATAGTTGACTGGAAAGGATTCGCAAAATATTTATCTAATTCATCTTATCTGAGGGTTTGGCGAAGATCCGATGAAAATTTTACAGAAAATTTTTTAAAGGTATAGAACTTTGAAGGAAAATAAAATACGGATAAATTATTTTTATTGCCGTTTTAGTGGAGGGATAATTCTCTGCCATGTTTATTTTAATATTATCTCGTGCATGTAAGAGCCATAACAGGTGCGGAGGAAGTCCAACTTTTGACAACTCTAACCAATAATAAGGGCCGTATCTTGCTAATAACGTGGCGAATGTTGCCTTCCATTCCATTCTATTCATGATAAAACTAAAAATAAAACGCATGATAGCTTTAACACCATACGCAGCATTAAAAAATGTTGCCAACTTAAAGTTCTATACCTCTAAAAAAACAACGTTTAAATTCCACCATTCGAATATGATGTCAAATGACACTCACGGAATATACCAGAAATATATACCATCGGCCCATAAAACCTATTCGTGATAAAATGGCAAACCAAACTAATCATAAAACACATGACAGCTGTCACACCATACGCAGCGTTAAAAAGTGTTGCCAACTTAAAGCTCCATACCTCTAAAAAACGCCCTGTTTTATCTAATTCGACAGAGAGCCTATCTGCCTGAAAAACGGTGTGTTACTATAGTAATTCCAGAAAATTTAAACGGCTATTAATTCCGTAAATATGATTCGATTTTATGAAACTTACAGGATACAAGCACTTAATATTGGACTTCTTTAATATCTGATTTTATTGAATTTAAGCGTACTCATACGGTTTCTTTGAGAAAAACGTAAAATTTACAAATTATGCTAAATATTAACAAAGTTCTGTGAATTTCGACTTTTAAGGTATTCGTTGTTATTATTGTGCTCATAGAAAATTCCCTCCATGATTTTTTTCAGATTTTTCGGTCGGACCAAAGGGCACATACTTTTTTGGTACATTTCCCTTCCCGCTGTGCATTGCTACAAATCTTTCTGTTTTAAGGCTCTCATCAAGACCTTTCATTTTTTTAGACTCAAAACTTTTGAGAGGCAATCTTCTTCTTCTGATATATCTACCAAATTTAATTACTATAGCTTCTATTGTTTTCAAGATAAACTGCTAGGATACACAGGCGGACGGACGGGTAGATGAGTAAACAAGTTTCGATTTCTTTAAAGTCTTGTAAATTAGTACAAAACTCTTGAAAATCATTTCCTTTCAACTAATCAAAAATTTTTGCATGCCAAATAATCTTTCGATGATGATGATTTCGCTTCCTCTTTTGTCATTTTGTCTTAATGACATTTAAAGTGCAGATTGGAAAGTTCTTAACCTAACGTTTTTGTAATACCAGGGATTTTAAATCCGACAGCTAATAAAATTGATCTGTCCACTTTTATAATTTTCATCCGAGTTGCTTGTATGGAACAACGAGGTGTGAACTCTATAACTTAATTTGAAAGTAACCTTGACGAAATCAATTAATTTCATCCGATCTACTACACGATGAATTTCATGCCTTTTTCTTTATTTTTTGCAGATATTCAGTATTCATATGATGATATGGGGAGCCATGATTGACAACGGACAAATTTAGTTCCCAGTAATAATAAAGTGAGTAAACATTTTTATTTAAGGCTAAATTATTAGAATATGTATGCGTCTTTATTATTTGAAGAAAATTAAATTGGCGATTCGTCGAATTCTTGCGATTTGATCAGCGATAGTAAAAAAACAAAATTCAAACCTGACTGAACTAGGACCACTTAACAATCTGGAAATATAATATCTTCACATTCCAATACTTGAAATCAAATATTTTTTCAAATATTTAAATTAAAGACCTAAATAAAATATTTGTGGAATTTTGTAATGAGATTGAAATTCCTAATACAATTTAATCATTCATCTCGATTTCTCAACTTTTAAGTGTAAATAATCAATTAGAGACAAAAGCGTAATAAATTGAATCCATATATGTATGTCATCTATGTGTACAAAATCACACTAACGAACTTATAATTTCCTTTTTAATTTCATTTTATTCAAATTTTTCGCGATCATCTTTCCTATGATGTAACTTGATGAATGTCTAATTAGCAAGTATAAGACGACGACTGTGAGAAATAACATGACAAAATTTTTGCATTAATGAACTCAAAACATATTAAAATACTTGAAAAACAATAGGTAACAGCAGTTAAAAAACTGTGATGCTCATATAATATTGTATATAGTTAGTGAGTGCTACGACCGGACTACCTTGTCCCAAAGATCTCAAAGATACATTTATCTTTTCTTTGCACTATTACGAAATCCAATTATAATTATGCGGCTGCATAACTTTTGCAAGATTTAGCATGTTTAAAAAATTAAAAGAAAAAACAACACAGATAGCAACATTCATAATTCATGGTCAAAAAATGTAGCATGCGTTAAATTGTGGGAGATTAGTTTTTTCGATCGTTTTAACAGTTTAGTGGGTTTTCCCGCGAAGTTTTTTAAGTAAGCTTATTTTGTAAACTGGGAACGATTAGATCTAGGCTTGATGAAGTTGTGAAATTTTTTTCCAATACACTTTTATGGACAGATTGTAATTTAATTAATTTATTAAAATCGTTTTTCAGTTTTATTAATTTTTTTTTATAGTTTTAGTCTGAGTAGACTCAAATGGAGGGACGTGTAATCTTATTTAACTATTAGTGTAGCTTATCAGATTTTGTTTGAAATTAATAATATAAGAACTAACCCACAAAGAAAATTAAATGTTATTCAATTGGATTGAAATCCAAAAATTGATTTCAAATAAACTTTTTCTGATACTTCCTCTTAAATAAAGCTCCTTTATTGGAAACTTTCAGTGATTATAAACGTTAAACTATTATAAGTATCTTTCGAGAAGCGACGAAACGAACAAAAACAATGTTGTTAATCATTACCATTTATAAAAAAAGAGAAAACATTTCTATTATTTTAAAACAAGACTTTTTAATACCTTGCCTGGTTTTGGGGTGGCGCATCCTGCGTTGATGGTATTAGGGGCTGTCTATAAATCACCTAAGACGATTTTCCAAGTTATTTTACCCCTTTACCCACATTGTAAACATTCTTAAGATTTTTTAAAGAAATACTGATTGAATCGAAATTATCAGTAAAATATCTGTGGTTTCTGATTGACTCGAAGATGAGTTTCTGCGAGTAAACAAAGGCGACGGCTGATAAAGCAGCTCCAGGCGTATCGGCTCTGAGCCAACTTATGGCCAACCAAGGGGGACCCAACCCACCAAGAAGGTGATTTTTGATGAGGTCCTTAGAGTCGGTGCTACTGTAACTATACGGAGCCAAAGTATGGGGCGACGCTCTCAGCAGGGAGCTGTGCCGAATTTTATATTAAGGTGGAAAACGCTTGGCACAAGTACAGAGAAGAAGAGCATCTTCATATTCGACAGTCTCTGATTTGGCGGGGGTAGTCATCGCAGGCGTGATACCTATTCCACTCTTTGTCAGAGCCCCGTACTATCTACCTGCATCGAAACGAGGATGTGAGGGATACAGTTGCTTGCGAGGAGAGACAATATTCACTCAATTATTGGCAGCAGATCTGGGTGAACAGCACGCAGGGAAGATGAACTACGTGCCTCATCCATGATTTGAGATTGTGGCTCAATCGAACGTACAGTGAGACTGACTTCTACCTGTCTTAACTCTTGGGAGGGCATTGGTGTTTTCAGTCTTACTTGCACAAGATTGGTAAATCGCGGTCCCCTGACTGTAGGTTTTGTGCAAGAGAGCAAGACGATGCCTACCACACAAGATAGGACATGCTGCGCTGGGATCTCTACAAGGGAACAGGGAAGCTCTCCCCGGGAGTCTAATCGGAGAGAAACTTGCATGGTTTGACAAATGGAACCTTCCTCTCTCTCTCCTCTCGGTAGAGGAGGGATCCTTCAACTTGAAGGCGCCCCATGGCAAACCGGCTTAGTAATGTGTCAAACCGTTCCAGGCTAGACTCTCAGATTGACAAGGGAGGTGTTCGGTCGGTAGTCCAGATCCCTTACGCATTTGGGAGCCCCACACTCAGGGCGTAAAAAGCCGTCACCTTCAACAACAAAAGAAAAAAAATAAGAATAAAAAGCCAGTGGCAAACGATGAGTAGTGTAATCTTCAGTGGTTATTAAACTTGGAGATGCCAGAACCCACAGGCGGACGAAAAGGATATTTACAAGGACAGAACGGATAAAACTACATACTTCTCATCAACTCGCAGTGAGGCAGTGTGATAAAGCTTGCCTCACCCCCCACCCCCCGCACATGGATAGGAAACCTGCAGAAACTGCGCTCATTCTTCGTAGGAGGAGTAGCTCCCAGGAACAAACCATCAGAACGGAGAGCGCTAGGAATTTATGGAGGTTAAACCACTATCCAAACAGGATGACACTCTACGTAGTGATATATAACTGCTGTACACTATGCAGTCAGGCTGAATTCATAAAGCTGGAAAACGATGCAGCAAATATCAAACGGGACGTTATTGGCATACGTGAGGTAAGAACGAGGAAGAAAGAATGTACCGAATTCAACTCTGGACACACACTAGTATAGGAAGGAAATGACAGCGGGATAACAAATGGAAAACGTTTCCTGGTACACAAAATATGAAAAAGCAGGACAGTCAGACTCAAGGGAATCTCAGATAGGGTAGCCAGTCAACCCTTGAAAACCTTCGAAAGAACAACATCCGATAGACTAGCTACAAAGATCTGGAGGTTGAAGGGTTCTGCAGCGATCTAACAGATGTCATAGGTAACCATAACAGCCATTATTAGTATAAAATTGGAGACTTCAACGCAAAAATAGGGAAATGCAGTTGTGATAAAAAATAAGTAGGACTGTACGATTGGGAGAAAGGAGAGAAAGGCTAGTACGATTTGTTAAAAAAAATAGATAATAGACATGGGACGCTTCCAACGCAATGACAAGGAATGAAATAGATTTCGTACTTGCTAACAAGCTTAAGACAGTGAAAGATGTGAACGTGCTAGACATATTCAGAATAAGCAGCGACCACCCGCTAATTAGAGCAAAAATAAGCCTCAACATAAAGAAAGAAAGGCAAAAACTAATAAAGAGGTCAGTGACGATTGGAATAAATACCGGAAAAATAAGAGAAAACGCATACTACTTCCAGGAAACACTAGAAGAAAAACTACAGGACCTTAATGATAACATCGAAATGACAGAAGTCGTTCTGGAAAAGCTTCTATGGAAACTAAAGGACTACTCGAGTACAGAAGCAACATGAAGAGAGAGAGGACAACGTACAGTGCACACAGTAGGCAGAATTGTGAAAAGCTATTTGGAAGAAAATGAGAGAGGACATCAGAAAGTACAAAGAAAAATAACTCAAGCATCTGCAAACATATTAAACGCCTTCAAAAGACGGATCCTATGGCGAATAATTGGAGCAAAGCCAGACGGGGACCAATGGCGAATTCAATACAAGCATGAGCTGTATGAAATGTTTGGCAAATCAGAGGCCTCAACGATTGTAACACAGCGGAAGTTGCAATTTGCTCGCCAAGTGAATCGCATAGACTGGCAATGGATAGTCAAAGATATTAGTTGGGAGAACCGAACGCTGCTCGGATTTCAAAATTGGAGGACGCAGTCAATGAACCGAAACAGTTGGATACGCTTTTGGTATGAAATAACGGTCCTAGAGGAATATACTCGTAGTGCTTTGAAGAAAAGATGGCATCAAAAAGACATATTCTTGTGTACAGATTCAAAGCCTGCTTAATATAGGGCAGCGTATAGGATGGAGTTTGAAACGAAGAAAGTAATGATACTACTTTAGCACTTCCTGTCCTAGAAGTTTAAGCAAAATGTGAATAGATCTGCAGTTCTTACAGATACAGCTCTCCTGAATAAAACAGAATATTGCAGCATATATGTCACTCATATTACTAGGTTAACTACTTGAAAAGTTTTTGAGGTGGGAATGAAACAATCTAAATTACTTTTTGTATCATAATCTCTTCTGACCTCAACGTATTTTTTCCAATACTATTTTTGAAACTATTTCCTGGAATGCCTTCAAACTACCTACCAACAGCAAATATTTCCTCTTAGTTGGTGCCTCTCACGTAAGAATTTAAGTTTGGGGAACAGATACAGTCAAAAGGAAACAGATTTGATGAACAGAGTGGATTTTCTAACAATTCATAATATAAATCTTGCAATTTCCTCTTTGCCAAAACGCCTTCATGGGACGATGCAATCTTGATCTTATTCGCTAGTTTTCTGAGATTCTCATAATGTTCTCTCTTTGTCCTGATTTTCCTACACAAATATTGTTTGTACGCCTGTTTGTTTTTTGTTTCACGCATTCTGGCACTCATCATCGAATCAATCATTTGAACTCCATATCTACAATAAATGCGACTCCGAATTCTCACTTTACAGCAAGACTCCTCACATTTGAAAACTGTTGTGATCTCATCTCATTTTTCCTGAACCTTCACAGCGAAGCAAAACTAGTAGGGCTACAAATCAATGAGAATAAAACAAAGCTCATGACGCAGTCGAGGAAAAATATCTCACATCCCCAAAATATCACACTTAGCGAATACAACATCGAAAATGTGGGCGAATTTGTGTATTGAGGCGCGAAAATAACGAGAACCGGTAATGAAGGAGAAGAAATACGCCGAAAAATACCGCTCGCAAAAAAAAACAAATTTTTATTCAGTTTTGACGATCTTGAAGACCAGATGTATGCATAGGGAAACAAAGCCCTAAGTATATAAATCTGTGATAAGACCTTTGGTATGTATGCTATGGGCGTGAAACAATGGATCCTAACCTAAGCATTTGCAAACACATTGAATACCTTCGAAAGACGGGACCTCAGGCGAATAATTGGAGCGAAGCTAGACAGGGACCAATGCCGAATTTGATCCAACCATGAGCTATATGAAATTTTTGACAAGCCGGAGGTCTCAACGATTGTAAGACTGCGGAAGCAGGAATGGGCTGGCCATATGAGTCGTCTAGACGAAGAACGGATCAGGTAAATCTAGTACCTCCTGAAGCCGAGTGCCACACTGATGAAGACAAAATAGCTGAGCTAGAAGTGGTTGAAGATGATGTACAACTTCTGGTGATGAGAGTGCTCGCGCTGCTGGCTGTTGAGATGATCACTTTTCAGTCAGAAAAAAGGGAATCCGAACAATCGTTACCGATTAGTCAAAGAACTACACTCTCCAAAAAAATTATTGAATGGAGACTTTTACCTTGATAAAGATGGTTTGATGAAAACATTTGCAATTTTATTTCTATCGGACCATGTGAAATGGCTGAATCGTCGTCTGCATTGGGAGACAAAAAGTAACGTTGGCAATGCCGCAATATCGGGGTCTATATCACGTGAACGATCTCTGCAAACAATCCTCTTCTGGAAATTTTAAACAGCAATTTCTTGAAACATTTTCAGCCTCTACCTTTAGTGTGGTCATCAGACGAAGCAATGGAACCATACTACGGGGGGCATCATCTGAAGCCATTTATACGTAGAAAGTCGTTCAGATTTGGTTTTAAATTTTGGTACCTCTGCACACCTGAAGGCTACTGCGTAAAGTTTGATGCGTATCAGGGCAGGGCAGAAAAAGAACCTATAAGTTTATGAGCTTCGATTACAAAAAAAAATTGTTGAAGATGTAATTCCTTTGAACAGTCAGTTCTACATTGATAATTGTTTTAATTCATTGACCTTATTGAAGAAAAAGCAAATATTTTGCACTGGAACTATACCAGGTAATCTTATCGAGAAAGCACATTTAGAAGAGATAGATAAAAAACCTCGAGGTTCAATGCATGTCTACGAAGACAAGGAACGAGGGATTACTCTTTACAAATGACATGATAATTGACCAGTAACTATCACTACAAACAGGACGGATGATTTAGCTAAGACAAAAATAAAGTGTGTCAGATACAGCGTACGAGCTAAAATGAAATTTTCACAACCAACAGTAATGAACTTATATAATAAAGGAATGGGTGGCGTAGATTTATTTGATATGAAACGAGGCAAATATCGTATATCAATTCGAAGCAAAAAATGGTACTGGCCAATAGTACGATTCTTTTTGAATGGAGCCATAGCCAATGCTTGGATACTTTATCGAAAACTTGAAGCTCTTCAATTCACAAGGAGATGCATTTTGCCCACATTGGAAGCACCAGTGATGAGCCACCTAAGATCGGTAGTCCCTCATCGCAGTGGCAATGTTTTGAGCGAAATTAGATACGACGGACTGCATTATTGGCTGGGCAAAAGTGCAATCCAAAGACGGTGTGGAGTTTGCAATAAATAAGTGATCCAGATTATTCATACATATGAAATTTATTATTTATACTTGAAACAGCTTATTTTTTTTTGTTTTTTATGGTTGTAAAAAAAGTTAATGAGTGAGTTGAACATTTGTTTCTGACGCGTTGAAATGATTGAAATGAAAAAAGTCATTTGCTAATCTTCCTTAAAGCCCAGGGGATGAAGAATCATACGTGAAACAATGTTCACTACGATTATTGAAACAAACTATTTTTTTACAGACACTAGTTTTGGGACCTGTCTGTCCGTCTGTCCGTGCGTCACATCAAATTTCCTCAGAAACTATAGATGTTAGAAAGCTCAAACTTAATGAAAAGGCCTGAAGTGGTGGTCCATCAAAGGTTTCGGTCTTACCAAACATTTCAAATCCCCCCTCTTAACGAAGTAGCCCTTAAAATTTTTTTTTAATTATAGGAAGTCGAGTGGGGTATCAAATGAAAGGTCTTGATTAGAACTTTTAGAATCTGAATTTATAAAGTCATTTTATGCATCAGGGGTCTAGAGAGAGGAAAAATATATCAATGACTTAAGCATGCTTGTAATTTTCACCCTTTAGCCTTATGCCCAAATTAGGATTTTCCACGTTCCGGTGAGATTAGGAGTTACTCACTTTTTCCTTATTAGCATGCTGAATGTGGGTCTAATATAGAATGCCTAAGTTAGGCATTGCCTGATGAGGGCCTAGCATGTCTAGCTTGCTTCGGTTCAGAAATACTGCATTCTGCATACCCAATCAGAAATTCAGTTTAGGAAGTGATTAGGCTTGCCTAAATGGGCATTATATCCACCAAATCCTCAACAGATCAATTTCAGGCTTTGATAGAATTTTCCGCATTAGGATCTAATGGGGTTTTCCTGAACCAATTCTAAATACAGCAAGTTTATTTTATTTGTTTCCGGGGGCCAACTTTATTTTTCATTTTTATTGTCCATCGGGTCTGATCTGTGTTTTGTGAGGACGCGTATTGGCTATCTTTAGCCACATTGAGCTCATTCGAGAACGAGAAAACAAAATAGGAAAAAATGCTTTTTTTTTGCGAAAAACCTGAACAAAAATAAATTTCTAATTTCTGAGCAAAAACTTATAATAATGTGGAACATAAGAATGCTAAGCTTTAAATATTTTTTATGTTACGATGTGATAAAGAATTTCCCACTTTTTCTTAAATTAGGTCATGCCTGATGCGGGCCGAATGGAGTACACCTAAGATAGACATTGCCTAATGCTGGCCTTATGTGGAGCTAATGCGACATGCCCAAGTTAAGCATTCCTTAATGGAAGCCTAATGAGGACCTAATGTGGCATACCCAATTTAGAAAAATTCAAGTTAAAAAAGTTCACCATATATAACTTATACCGGAGTCGTGTTGCTGAATTTATGTATGAAGCTTTAGTGAAACTCTGGATTTTATCAGAAAATGCAAAAAATTTGTGTTTTTTATAAAGTGAATGAACTTGTGAGTACTTTAAGTTCATACCGAGAAATTTACGATTTGTTTAGATTTTTCGCCTTGATACAAACACAACACAATATGTAGCAATAATGAGTTGAAACACAATAACTAAGTAACGAAAAACACAAAAACTGAAAATAATAATAATTTAGACATTGTCATGCAGCCACCAATACCTAAATTGCTCCGTCTCAGCTCGACCAGCCTCAACGAATCTAGCAAATGAGTATCTCCATTCGAATTGTTGGTATCGTGAACCCAAACTCGGAGGATATTTTATCTTCTTATCGGTGGCCCGTCGATTTATATGAAATATGATTGAAACACCGTCAGAATCAAAAATATATTGATTCATGTCCAAATATACGAGTGCTTCTGGAGGTACAAAGCCAGTAGCGAGACAAGCCTCAATGCACCCGTCTGGAGGGTGGAACGGCTGTGAAATTCAGGAGTTTTCACTCAGAGTTGCAGACCTTGCGATATGATTCCGAAGAATGTTCAATATGTTTCTATTCGATGTATAGTGTTTCCAATCCGTCTCACGCATTCTGTACTAACCAGTACATGCACGCTGACATTTCCTTTCGAAAACTCTTAATTTTTACATAGTACTAGCACTCTGGTTGTACCAGATCTGACATCCATATGTCAAAACTGGTCTAACCAGGGTCTTGCAACAGATAGTTTTGACCTTTTGATCAATGTATTTGGAATGAAAGAGTCTTCGTAGGGCCATGATTACTTTAAACGCCTTACTGAGCATGATTTTCACATGTTCAGTATACCACAGATATTGATCGAGATAAACACCGAGGTATCGAACACAGGATTTATGTGGAACCCATTCTAGACTACCCTCGCCAGCCATGATGTGGAAATCTTTCCAATTACGTTTCAGGTCTTGACTGACTGGCCTGACTAACTGGCATTTATAAAAAATTATTAAATTTTTGAAAATTATTGACAGGAGCAATTAAAAGCACGTCTGTTCGCAGCCACTACTAGACCTAGAATTCTACTTGCACTATATACAGCCAGAAGGCACAAATCGTTGATATTTGATGTTGCAAATCACGATTGAAATAAGTTTTCGTTAATACGTCAACGTTTTACCATTCCGAAGGCGACACAAAAAATGTAGTACTCCGGGAAATAAGTGTTGGGATGGCAACACGGATTATGGCAGGATAGGACTTGTCACTTGTCATCGAGGAGTCGTAGAGCCAAGTCTAAGCTCACGGAGCTTATTTTGTAATAGCAAAGGATAGTAAACTATTCTATATATATTTAAACTAGTCTTGTATCATTATCTGCTGAAGAGATAGGACTACAACAGTGGTGACTAGGTCCGAATTCACGCATGAATTAAAGGCAACAACTGACTCAGTATCAGCCATTGGCAGCCCCAGAGACAGGGGAATTATCAACATCAGATTACCAGAGGTTCGCAAAAGCTATTCTCCCACAGACGAAGGCAACGATCCCCTTCGGTGACGCTGCCAACTGTTTTGGGTGATTAGCCCTGTCGATTACTCAGGGTATGCAGCACCAATCGTTGCCGTTAAAAAAAAGGATGACAGGATAACATTTTGCGCCGATTATTCGATGGGTTTGAATAACTCGCTTGAGCCGAACCAGCACTCACTGCCAACACCCGAAAATATCTTCTCAAAACTGTTCCAATATCGGGTGTTCAGTAAGATTGACCTTTCGGATACGTTTCTGCAGATGGAGCTCGACAATGAAGCGAAGAAAATGATGACGATCAACACACACTGTGGCCTCTTCTGAGTAAATTGCCTTTAACCTGGCACTAAAACCACTCCAGGAATTTTCCAGCAACTAGTCCACACAATGACGAGCGGATCAAAAGGTGCATTCCCCTTCACTGATGATTTTATCTTGGGAGGGACTAACGAGGCCGACCATCGTGAAAATCTATTTGAAGTATTAAGACATATCTAAAGCTACGGGTTTCACCTCAAGAGCGAGATGTGCTCATTTGGTCAAAAGAAATTGGAATTCCAGGGGCACGTAATCGACGAAAACGGGTTGAGACCGAGTAGAGAGAAGATCGAAGTTCTGAACAAAACGCCGGCACCGAAAGACGTTCAACAATTGCAAGCTATCCTTGGGGCCATTATATGGTACGGTAAATTCATTCATCAGCTGAGTAGCTTCGCGGACCACTGGACGAGTTGCTGCATAAGGATGTCACGTTCGAGTGGAAACAATTACACCAAGAGCTGTTCGAGAAGCTCAAGAATATACTTTCCTCGGATCTTGTGTTAATCCACTATGACCCAAAGAAGAGAATTATCGTGGGTGCAGACGCATCAAGTTACGGTATGGATGCTGTTCTTATGCATGTGATGCCGGATAGGACTAAGTGACCGAAAATGCATATGGCGCGAACATTCACAAGCGCCGAGAAGAACTACTCACAAGTTCATCAAGAAGCCTTGACATTGACATTTGCATTGTTCAAGTTTCATCGTTATATCTATAGTCGAAAGTTCGAGCTTCAGACCGATCATCAGGCATTGTTGGCAATTTTCGGTGCAAAGAAAGGTATACCTGTCTACACAGCCACTCGTCTACAAAGATACGCACTAATGATGCCTGATTACAATTTCCAAATCAAGTTCATTAATACGGAAAGTTTTGCATATGCAGACTTCATCTCGCGGTTCAGTCTAACGAAGATGGTGTTATTGGTGGGATTACTCTATAGCTTGCTTTGCGATCGACACAGCACGAATGCTGCCCATAACATTTGAAGCTTTCAAACAAGAAACCAGTAGATGCCAAACAATGAAGTAGCAGATTACATCGAAAATGGGTGGGCACGAACTTCAACACAGATCGATAACGCAGACGTTGCAACATTTTTTGCCCGACGAGAATCACTCACTATTATTCAAGGGTGCATCTATTATAGACATCGCATCGTTGTGCCTGCTTGTTATCGGGGGAAAATATTGAAGGAGCTGCATCAAGGCCATCCAGGCGTCGCTCGACTGAAACTGTTGGCACGAAACAAAGGTGACTGA
Organism: Odontomyia ornata; assembly: GCA_963969285.1. Classification (NCBI taxonomy): domain Eukaryota; kingdom Metazoa; phylum Arthropoda; class Insecta; order Diptera; family Stratiomyidae; genus Odontomyia; species Odontomyia ornata. Next base: position 68,712,736 of record OZ017741.1, on the reverse strand, counting down.
CCATCTATTGACGACAATGTCGACAGGCTGGTCAAAAGGTGTGAAAGCTGCGCAATGAATTCTAAATCGCCAACCAAGTGTTCACTTCAATCATGTCCCATACCGGACAGACCATGGTCTCATATCCATATCGATTTTGTGGGACCCATAAATCGATTTTGGTATTTAATTTTATTGATGCGTTTAGCAACTGGCCAGAGGTATACAAAATGCAATCCACAACGACAGCAAAGACAATCGAACGATTGGAGGAAGCCTTTTCGTGGCAAGAATTTGCAATATACTGGTTTTTGACAACGGTTCGCAGCTGGTTTCAAAGGAGTTTGAGAGTTTCTGCAGAAAAAACGGTATCGATCACATCAGAATGGCATCTTTTCATCCCCAACTAAACGGTCAAGCAGAGAAATTTGTCGACTCACTGAAAACTGGATTAAAGAAGCTGCAGGGAGAAGAGAATGCCAATCAAATTTTGCGCAAGTTCTTGCTATGCTATCGTTACACACCACCGGCAGCCCTTGGAATGAAGTCACCCTTCCAGGTCATGACCGGTCGTACTTTGAAGACTAAGTTGGATTTATTGAAAGCAGAGCATGACCGGTCTTGCAAATGTAACAGGAATATGGAGCCGCAATTTAATCAGCACCACGAAGCCAAATGGAGGGAATTTGATCTTGGCGAAGACTTCTTTATCAAAACGTACACCGCCAACAAATGGAAATGGCCACCAGCAATTATTGTGAAAGGATGCGGTGCAGTCAATTACTTGGCGCGGTTGATCGCAAAGTAAACGTCTATACAAACCAAATCAAAAAGCGGTTTACTTTCCTCGATACCGAAGAAACATTCTACTTAATGGTCTTGATATCCCTGTGCGCAAACCCTTAGAGAAGTGGTGAGCCTGCCAACAAACAACCAGTGGACCAAACAGCAATGCAGGAGTACTACCACAACGCTATAAGGATTATGACATGGCGCAACTTGTACATCGGACCGTATAATCTATCCGGGGAGAGATGTTGGGATGACAACACTGTTACGACAACAATCATTAACATATGCGAGTACTAATTGCTCCGAATTGTACAACAGTTGATCATGCTCTCATGCCTCGTTTACGACATGTTACGACAACAATCATTAACATATGCAGGTACTAATTGCTCGGAATCGAATAACAGTTGATAACGTTCCCCAAGCCTCGCTCGTAGCACGTACCGTTTTTTTGCGAGCCAACAAGCAATGTATGCTTCACCGCCCATATTTAGGGAACGGCGACACCCTATACAGAATACATAATCGCAATTTATAGTATATAAGAACCTTATATCTTACGGTCAAGTCACTAAACTGGCTCTTCGGCGAATTCCACACGCATACGTGGTAGTCCATACTATTACCATGTTGAGAGCACATGGGGAACACGAACACAATTGAATGTGTGTACTATGCGCAATCCGCTCAACTGAGTATCAATTCGCCGCAACAACCAACTCAGAAATCATATGAGGAGAAGTATTCGAATACTCAGATATATGATTACTGAAGACAAAAAGAGCAAAAATATAAGATCGGATCTGGCGTTCCTTTTTATGCAACAAGATTGTTCCCGAGGAACGAGAGAGGAATGAATTTGTAAAGCAAATTAAGGAGAACTAGCACGTTAACAAACTCAGTATTTTACAGTTAACTGGAGCGAAGGTCTACGACTCCCACTAGCAATGCAAGCAATTCGTTTGTATTTAAGCTACTGGTGAATTGGACAAGGAAGCTAGCATTAACACAAGTCTCGAGGAGATGTTCATATATAAGTTCGCTGCCAAGAGGAGATATTTTCGCCATCAACCATACTTCAACACCAGTAATTTCCAAGTGGAGGCATCCACAGGAGTTGAAATAGCCATCTGCAATAGTTGAATTTAGAGTTTCTTTAGGCCTAAGCCAGTGAAACTCTAGTTCTAGCCCCCATCCATGCACACCGTAGAATTAAACCATGGTACGAGGGTCGCCATCAACAGTGCTTCAACATCAATAATTTTCAAGTGGAGATTGTTTTGAATTAATTTCTTTAGAATATATCTATATTAATAATGGAAATTAGGAGCTCGTAAATGACACCTTTGTGATAAAGAATGTGAAATTCAACAATAACCAAAGCATTTTTGTGTGCAAAATAACGAATTGTCAAACGAGAATAAAGATCTTTTGTATTTAAATGAAAGAAAAAAGGTTCTTCTTATTTCTAAAGGACAGCCCCCTTCCCCTCTAGTTATCAAAGATTGTGGTAGGGTATGGTGAGATGCAATCATCACGCCAGCACAGGCAGGGTTGTTGCTTATACGTTCCGAACAGCTCCAGTACAATGAACTGTTGTGGAGCGACCAGTTATTGAATAGAATAATTGGTGTTTCAGACGGTATTAGAATCTTTCCTTACGACTCTTGAGGTTATAACACTCATTCACACGATTTGATACCTGGGAGGTCGTCCTTTAGATTTAGATTGTACCTGGGAGGTTTTCCTTGAAATATCCGAGTCTTGAAGGAGGATGTAGGTGGAGTAAAAAAAAACAAGAAAAAAGGAATTCGTTAGTTACTTGAACGAATGAACGATGAACGTCAGAAAACTAGGGAGGTACATCAATCAACTCCGGAAAAAAAACAGCGGGCTCGTGCTTCGAAGTGGAAGAACTCTTTTTACCCCTAAAAATAAATTGGAAACTCTTTCTCCTGGTTTAGACTCACAGGTTAAGCGAGAACCTGCATCTACGAGTATAGAGTCAGTTCTTGAATTCAGGCACTGTTGATCAGTTATATTTGAGCCATTTGGAGCAGACAATCAATTCCGTGAACAGACAGCGCAGTTCAGGGAAGAGATCAAACATTTTAGTGGGAGTGCGTTTAGCCATACCAGTTTATTGGATTTTTCGCAGTCTTTAAAAACTTTAATTGCGTCAGATGACTGGAAACTGACATTGGGAGCAAGCTCGTCCTCAAGTGTGTCCGTGGATTTGACTGTTGACCAGAAATCACCTCCTATGACCGATAAGGAAGCCGAAGTTAAGGATTTTACGAACACTATGGCAGATTACTTGAAGGTTGCAAAGTAATGGGACAGATGATTCCCTTATTTTCTGGGGCACCCAGTCCAAGCATGGTGCTTGATCTGCAAACATTCATTGGTTGCAGTAAGCAGGTATGGAAATGCCTTAGCAATCAGGAGCGCGCTGCGTTTATGCAGATTTTCCCTACCGGTCTGCGACGTGAAGCTTATCAGCTGATATCCTCGAACTTCCCGTCCACTTTGGAGGTGGCGGAAGAATTACTGAACTGGGTATACTTACCAAGAGAAACTTATCAGGAGCTGGTAAATAGTCTAATAACAGCAAAGCAAAGTCCTTCGGAGTCTATTCCGGCCTACACATCTCGTCTTAGGCAAATTCTTAAACGTTGCCAGGAAGCAGCCACAGTTAAATAAGGATTGGAAGCGAGTAAGATTGCGAATGCACAATTAGAGGACTTTACGATGAATGCTTTTAGAAGTGGAGTAGTTGATCCTCAGTTTTGCCAGTACCTTTTGACATTAGAGAAATGCACCTTTAAGGAGCTTGTAACTAAGGGACTGAACATTGAGAAACTTCAACAGGGAGTTTTCTTTTTGCAGAATAGTGCATCACAAGCAATTTCACAAATGACGCAAGTTCAACCCCGTTTTAAGCCACAGGTCGACTACAAGCGGTGGTAGCACCAGAAAAGGATCCTCAATCGAAATCATCAAAATATACCAAGGGTCCGAGAATAACTTGTAACTTTTGTCATAAACGGGGCCACACATACTCCGATTGTTATTCTCGGAAGAATACTCCCTATTGTCCCACTTGTAAGGAATACAGTGTCCTGGTGAAGTGTGATTTTCGTGGCCGCAGAGGACATGATTTGGAAGCTTGTTTCCAAAAGAAATGCTGGGATTCCAAGCTCCAGGGAAATGAGGGGCAGTCGGGTCGGAAATCTCCGGCTCGACTTTAATTAAACAATCAAATAATCAAACATCGGAAATGAAGATGAAAGCTAGGGTTACAGACGAGTGGATGGACAATCAAAAAAAAAAAGCGAACACATATCGCGGTACTAGTCTGGCAACAGCTGCACTGACTTTAGATATAGGAATACAAGAGAAGACCACATTTACTATAGACACGGGGGCTGAAGTCAGTATTATAAATAAGTCAGCTATTAGGGACACGTGCCCAATAAATGTTCAGCGTAAGCTCACTTTGCAAAGCCCGTTTGAGGAAGGTGAAACCCTTGGTACAACGGAAGGCTATTTCGAACTCCCTACTAGGATTCCATGTACTTTCCAAGTGGTCGAGAATATTCAGGGACTATTTAATGATGGTCTTTTGGGAAACGACTTCCTCTCAAGGAAGTAAATAGTTATGATTTCTCGGTCCCTATTGAGAGCCAAGTAGAGGTGGAAGGTTCACATCACGTACAGGTTTTGGCTGAGGTGTCTGATAACGACGACGCGTTGTCGTTTGGAGCGACAGAGAACGGGACATTTTTGACGGATCAGAATCATGTGGTGACTCATAATTCTGCCAAAGAGGATTCAAGGGTTACAAAATCTGCTGATGGAACCTATGAGGTCGTTTTTAAAGAAGCTGTTACATTACCTCCACGAACACAAAACGTAATGGAAGTTTCTATTGAGCTGGGTCAGAAAATGCTGTGTACAGCAGATTCATTAGTTGATGGCATATTCCTGGCAAACGCTCTTCTTAACCCAATGAGGCCAGTGGTAGGTATACTGAATTCAGGTGAGACTCCGTTCACACTAAACCAGCTTAGTTTGAAACTAGAGAAGTTGAATAGATACTCTGTTAGTAGCTTAGAAGTTTCGGGCGAGGTAGAACATCAGCCTAAATCCAGTTTAGACTCTATAGTTAAGCATGTAGGCTATTTAGCATTGGGGACAATAGCGGGTCCATCAAACAATCACTTGGAGAGAGAAGCTTCTAAGTTCTTATACTCCGACTCTCCGGGAAATGTGAAGCGCAATGCTTTGTTGAAGCAGGAGCTCACACTATTCGAACATAGTAATCCTGAGGAAAGAACCGCCATCACTTAGTTGTGCCAGGAGTTCAATGATATTTTTTTTCCCTCCTGGAGACAAGCTGAGTTGTACGAAACCAATCACCCACAAAATCCCGTGATTGACTGACCAGGCCCTGATTAATAAAAAAATGTACCGATGAGTCAGCCACAGAAGGACATAATCAACGACTAAGTGAAGGTAATCTTGGAGAGTGACATCGTCTAACCAATTAAGAGCCCCCGGAACTCCCTCTTCTTGGTCGTACCTAAGAAGACAGGAGCCGATGGAGTAAAGAAGTGGCGAGTAGTTGTTGATTTCAGGAAACTGAACGAAAAAACAATAGGTGACGCTTTCCCATTACCTCGCATAGAAGATATACTTGACCAGCTGGGTCACTGAAGGTATTTTAGCACACTGGATTTAGCTAGTGGTTATCATCAAGTTCTGGTTGTATCCAAGGATCGACAAAAAACAGCATTCAGCACGAACTATGGACACTATGAGTTCAAGGGGATGCCTTCTGGTTTGAAGGGAGCACCCGCCACATTTCAGAGACCGATGAACTACATCCTTACGAGTTTACAAGGTTTCGATTGCTTTGTGTACTAAGATGACCTCGTTATGTATATTAAAAACTTACAGGGCCACATCTGTAAGCTAAGAATGATTTTTGAAAGACTAGGGCTGAACAATTTAAAGCTACAGCCAGAGAAGTGCCGATCCCTCCGTCCTGAAGTAGTATATTTGGGACACATATGTTCTCAAACTAGCTGTGTGCGCGATTTTTCCGTACCCACAACTGTCCGTAGGCTTCTGTCGTTTTTTGGTTTAATAAATTACTATCATAAGTTCATACATAACTTTTCTAAGGTGGCTAAGCCTCTCACGAATCTTTTACGGAAAGATGTTCGGTTTACTTGGACGGACAAATGCATGGAAGCATTTCAGTCGTTAAAAAATTCTTTGGTAGAACCTCCTTTGCTAGCCTATCCGGATTTCTCTAAGCCATTTAATCTCACGACTTACGCGAGCAGTGAAGCTTTGGGAGCTGTTTTGTCCTAAGGAAAAATTTGCAAAGACCAGCCAATAGCTTATGCTAGCCGAACCCTGAACAAGACCGAGGGCAACTACTCTACTATCGAAAGTGAATTACTTGCTACGGCGTGGGCAGTAAACGTTCGATGTTATCTATGGGAGAGGCAATTTACGATCTACACGGATCATAAACCCCTTAAAGGCGTATTCAATGTGAAGGATTCCACTACATGGTTGGTAAAATTTCACCATAAAGTATCCGAATTCGACTATCGGGATTCGGTTGATCAACCCAAAGCGAGTTCAGTAGAGGAGCCAATACCGAGTGTTACTCGGGCCGTCAACGGGGAAACTGTAAGCAACACAGTAACGAATTTTAGCATGGAATTCCCACAAGAGAGCAGATTACCGGGAATCATGACTCTCACCGCGCTGGATGAGATAAAGGCGGCACTCGCCGAATTTCATGATTCTCCTTTTGGTGGGCATCAGGGATATTAAAAAATATATTAAAACTTGCAAGAAATGTCAAGTTATGAAGACTTCACCCCAAAATCGTATGCCAATGGTTACCACCGATATCGCGGAGAGGCCATTGATAAGGTATACCTGAATATCGTGGGACCTCTGATTGAGAGCTCCGGCGATAACAAATACATACTGACATTCCAAGATAATTTAGCCACAGCAGCAAGGGGAAGGGAAATCCCGAATCGCCGTCTGCATACCGCCCGTTATGGATGCTAGACACGGCTGGGAAAGTGCTAGAGAAACTCATCAAGGGAAGACTCACTGACGCGATTCGTGCTGCTGGAGATCTATCTCCTCGGCAGTACGGCCTTAGAGCAGGACGTTCTACCATTGATGCGATTGTAGAGGTGGTGAACGCGGTCCAAGGGGCAGAGGCATACTCGTATAGTCGCACCAAGCGACGGATCGTCCTGTTGGTGACACTCGACGTCAGGAATGCCTTCAACTCCGCTAGATGGGTGGATACTCTGGATTCGCTGGGAAACTCTTTTCAAGTTCCAGAGTATCTAATGCGGCTTTTGAGGAACTACCTAAAGGACCGAGGCCTGCTCTACGACACGACACAGGGCCAAGGATGGAAATTACATCGGGTGTTGCCCAGGGATCTATCCTTGGTCCGGACCTGTGGAACGTGTCTTACGACGGGCTACTGAGACTTGAGATGCCAGATGAGTCACGCTTGGTCGGCTATGCGGATGATGCTGCGGCCCTGGTCGCTGGACGCACCGTTAAACAAGCGCAACTTAGGCTAGGTATGCTAATGCGCCGAGTGAGGGGCTGGATGACTGCTCGCGGGCTCAGTTTAGCACTGGAGAAACCTGAAGTGGTCATCTTGACAAAAAAGAGAATCCCTAAAGTAAGGATGATCAGTATTGGAGACATACAAATCGAATCGAAGCCAGCGGTGAAGTACCTGGAGCTACTGATCGACTCGAAGATTAGTTTCTCTGAGCAAATCACGGCAACGGCTGAGAAGGCTTCTTCGGGAATATCGGCTCTGAGTCGACTTATGGCCAACGTAGGGGGACCCAGCCCATCAAGAAGACGCCTCTTGATGAGTACTGTAGGGTCAGTGCTACTGTACGGAGCAGAGGTATGGGGCGACGCTCTCAGCAAGGTGGTATACAGAAAACGTTAGGCACAGGTACAGAGAAGAGGAGCACTGAGAATTGCATCTTCGTATCCAACAGTCTCTGACCCGGCGGTGAGAGTCATTGCAGGCGTGATACCTGTTGCCCTCCTTGCTAGAGAGCGCCGTGCTATTTACCTGCGCCGAAACGCGGATGCGAGGGAGATGGTTGTCCGCGAGGAGAGACATCGCTCGCTCAACAATTGGCAGCAGTCTTGGGTCAATTGCATGAAGGGAAGGTGGACTGCGCGCCTCATCCCGGATGTGAGACCGTGGCTAAATCGAAGGCAAGGTGAGAGTGACTTCTATCTGACCCAGCTTTTGAGCGGGTATGGGTGTTTTCAGTCTTACCTGCACAAGACCGGTAAGTCACGGTCCCCCGATTGTCGGCTTTGCCCAGGAGAGCGGGACAATGCCTGTCACACATTTTTTGCGTGTACAAAATGGGTCAGGCTGCGAAGGGAACTCTACAGGGAGACGGGAGGGCTCACCCCGGATAATATATTTGCGGTGATGCTCGAATCGGTTGACAAATGGAACCAGGTGGCACATTATGTTCGGGCAGTCCTAAAATATTAAAGGGACTCACAGCAGCTGGGCCTGGGGGATTGCTCTTTTGGCATTTCCTCTTCCCCTCTCCCCTCCCGCTAGGAAAGGGACTCCCCAGCTCGAGGGCGCCCCACGGCGTAACAAAACGAGACCTGGCCCGAAGTAATGTGTCAAACGGTTCCAGGCTGGGTTCTCAGGTTGACAGGGGAGGTGTCTAGTGAGTAGTCCAGTCGCACATGGGAGTCCCACACTCTGTGCATAAGTAGCATTCACCTCCCTACCACAAAAAAAAGATAATTTAACCAAATACGTAGATTGGTATGCTTTAACAAACGCGGAAGCCGAAACCGTGGCCAAGATATTCTTTGACGAGATAGTGACGAAGTATAGAATACTCAAACATCCCGTAACGGATCAGGGGGCTAATTTCGTGGGGAAATTGTTTAAGCGAGTGTGCAAGCTGCTTAACATAAAGAAAATGCAGACCACAGCGTACCATCCCCAATCTAATGGCGCATTGGAAAGAGCTCACAGACCCCTTACAGAGTATCTACGATCCATGGTGGATGATAACCCGCAGGCCTGGGATCAATACCTGTGTACTGCTGCTTTCGTGTATAACAACAGTTAGCATGACAGCATAAAACTTTCACCAATGGACTGTCTTTACGGTTTCACTTCTGATGTTCCGTCAAGTTTAAAAAGGGAACCCGTGCCCTTGTACATACAACCATGAAAACTATTACTTCTTATTGAAGCACAAACTACATGTACGCTTTAGCACGACAGAATACATTAGAAACTAAAACTGAATCCAAAGCTAACTACGATAATAAAGTAAAACCTGTTAGTTTCCATGTTGGCGACAACGTTTTGCTAAACAATGAAAGTCGTAAGCACAAGCTAGTACAAGTATGGATTGGTCCATACGAGGTTAAGAGCGTGGCTTCTCCGGTGAATACAAATATTGCGATTGGAAAAAAAATCCTCAATGTCCATAATAATAGACTTAAGCACTACTTCGCGTAAACGGTATTAATTTCTTTTTTTCCTCTTCCCCCGCTTTTAGCAATGGCCACTCTTTTCATCATTTTATCCCTGATCAGAGTTTTACCAAGGGTCATCGCGGATCAACTTCCATACTCCGTTGAGAGACTAGACAACCAAGGGATCCTGCTTGAATACAACGGCAAACTCTAAAGCTACCACAGTTCTTGGAATATTGGGATGGAGCTCAGTTTAGACGAGATTCAAGATCAGATAAATGCGGCCGAGCGTGCCGAACACCTCGTTAAAGCACGCTGTGTTGGTAGAAACCCAGGTTGCGCTGAGCAACTCAGAAATGTCCATAGCCTCTTCGAGAATCTCAAAACTCGTTCGCAAGCGCTACTCGACTCTCCTGTGAAAGGGAGATCAAAGAGATCATTTTTCGACGGAGTGGGCAGGTCTCTACATGCTCTGTTTGGTACGATAGACGATGAAAATGAGAAGCAGCTCTACAGTCGTTTGGATACATTGGAGGATAGGGAGAAGGAATTGCTTAAATTGGAAAAAGAAAGGATCAGCATTGTAAATAGTTCTTTGCTAGAGATCCACAAACCATTGGCCAATATACTGAGCAGGCAAACAGAGCTAGGAATGCAGATCAAGGACATTTCAATAACGACCAACAAGCTTCTTGCAGCTGAACGTAGGAATTTGGTTCTAACCTTTTTGCTGGCACAACTTTTGGAAATTGAGCCTCGCCAACTGACAATCATTGATATATTCGTTTCTGTTCAAGATAACCAAATTCATCCTCTTTTAATTTCGAACAAAAACTGCACGAGGTATATACCAAACCGAGCAATAAATGCCCTGATTTTTGTGAGTAAATCCTTTCGCAAACTGCAGTTCTGCAGCATTTCAAAATTAAAACTAAACTTAGTAAGGAGAACCCATCGTGGCAGAAGAGGATTTGTCACTTGTCATCGAGGAGTCGTAGAGTCAAGTCTAATCTCACGGAGGTTATGTTGCAATAGCAAAGGATAATATACTATTCTATATATATTTTAACTAGTCTTGTATGATTATCTGTTGAAGAGACAGGACTACAACAATAAGACTTCAATTTTTCTATTTGTCAACCTTTTTATCATAATAAACTTCTTAAAAATGATTATATTTGAAAAGTTATGACGTTTAGGGAAGTACTTGACATCATTGTGCTGTATGGGATTGCTCGTCGTACTTTGATGGACGATTTTCAAATTTATCGAAGAGCACGAGTTTCGATAGTAAGATTCCATAATTTGTGAGAGTTATTCGGATATAAATTTTTTCATGTTAAAATGCTAATCCTGACTGAAGACTTTTGACTTCGACTTACACGTACGTACCAAGTTAAGTGTGATCCATCCAAAAATTAAATTATGGAAAACAAAACAGCAAAAAAACATCCCTTATATATTAGAGTGAAGGAATTCATAACTTAAATACGTCAATAGTCTCTTTATGATTCAGTAAATAATATCAAGTAAATAATATATTGGATATTCTAAAAAGTATTGAGCCTTTTTTGTCACTAGTTGTGTTCGTTGTCATATATCGGGCAATACTAATCAGATTAAGTCAAACTGATATGCGTTTGAAAGGTGACACTCCAGTTTAAAATTTTCATACGGACAGTTTTGTATTTCGTCATTCGTGTCAAAAGTTGTATTCACTTAAAAATGAGTGAAATTTCTGAAAAATATGTTATATTTTATAATATCACTACGATCAAGGTGAGAATGCATCGCAGGCTCGTGAAAAAATTTGTGGTGTCTACGATCAGGATACTTTATCAAAAGCCACAGCCAAGAGATGGTTCGCTCGCTTTCGTTCTGGAGATTTTGATGTCCAAGATGCACCTCACTCAGGTCGACCAATCACTGAAAAAGTCGATGAGATCTTACCGGAAATTGAAGAGGACCGACACATAAGCAGTCATGACATTGCGAAGGAACTGAATACATATCACCAAACAGTTTTGAACCATTTGCGTGAGGCTGGATACACAAAGAAGCTCGATGTTTGGGAATTGCATGATTTAACACAAAAAAATTTGATCGACCGAATTTCCATTTGCAAAATACTAATAAAACGCAATGAAATCGAGCCATTTTTGAAGCAAATCATTACGGGCGATGAAAAATGGGTAAGATACGAGACGTCGTTCGAAAAATATCATGGTCAAAAAAATGTGAATCATCACAAACGACTTCAAAGCCAGGATTGACGCCAAATAAGGTCATGCTGTGTGTATGGTGGGGTTGGAATGGAATTGTTTATCGTGAGGTGCTAGAACCTGGCCTGTTTTGTCAGCAATCAACCAGATTGTAACAAGCATTTCGAAAAAAACCGACGAGAACTGATCAATAGAAAGGGCGTTGTCTTCCATCATGACAATGCCAGACCACACACATCTTTGATGGCCCGGTAAAAATTGACAGAGCTTAGCTGGGAAGTTTTGATGCATCCACCGTATAGTCCAGACCTTATACCATCAGACTACCATTTGTTTCGGTCTCTGCAAAACTTCCTTAATGAAAAGAAAGTCACTTCAAAAAGGGGCTGTGAAAATCGCTTGGCCAAGTTTTTCGCCGATAAACAACAGAAGTTCTACACATATAGAATAATGGCTCTTGTCAAAAAATGGCAAAAGGTCATAGATAATAATGCACAATATGTACTTAAATAGAATCGATTTTAAATAAAAGAAATATTCAATCGAACAATGACAAAAAAATGCTCAATACTTTTTAGAATATCCAATATATAGGCTGGCTGGGAAAAACTTAACTGGTTAATATCATAATAACGTTGACCGCCTTCAAAACCTTGAATATTACGAACATTTCCCTCACATTTTCTACAAAACCCTTCGTGATTATTTGCTAAGCGGTTTCATAATTCGCGTCCTTGACTTGAGTAATTGGTGTTTTGCACGCTATTCGACCAATAATAAATTTCGAATCGCAGCTTATGGAGCGAGCCAAAAATTTCAAGTGCGCTCTTTTCTCAAGGTTCCACTGAAAAGGTTTGAAGACAAAAAATTCATAAACAAATTAATTTTCAAAACAATAGATATCTCTAATGTGAATAACTCATTCAACCTTGTCGATCATTAATTTTTTTCCTCCTTTGCATTACACTTGTGGCTGGGTGCCACATTTTCAAAACACCGACAAAATATTCCCTGCTGAGGTCATGACTTTTTCATTCAAAAATATCCATTCTCTCGCAGCCGAACCATGAAGACAAAATTAAATGTTCCATTCTTTTGGAATACAGTTGAAAAAGATTTTCATTATTATTTCGCCGAAAAAAAGAAAGAATTCCAGAGAATACATTTTCTTCAGAACAACATGCATAACGTTAAGGTATTTTTCTCAAAGCAGTATTTATGCTAATTACCTGTTTGATGCCGATTTATAAAGTCTCTTCCACACGGTTGTTTTCTGTTAAGTTATTCCTTTAAACATGAATATGAATTAAAAGAGAACTATAAAAGATGCTAATAAACACATCCGACAATAATGGCGCGGTGGCGGCCAAATACCAGCGGCTTCAACGTTATGCAAAAAATCCAACAGAAAAATCAACACGAAAAGCGACAACAGCGAAATATTCCAAACTTTGTTGGAATAGTACTTCACTTTTATACGCGGCAAGTACTCGGTATCTGTACAGAAAGATATATGGATGGATACACGTCTTGTTTACTGAATGTACGTACTCTCGTATGGTATGGGCAAAATTATGGGGAAAAAATCACCACGGAACGTTGATAATAATCACACATCTCTGTAAACATCCTGCACTGGATCGCGGTTTCGCGCTTTTCTTTTGTTACATGCTACACACTCCACCTTTTTAGCAATTTTCTTTCCTTTTTCCTTCATATTTTTTCACGGCCATACATCCTGCCTTCATTCTTCTTCTTTTGATTTTATTTTCAAAATTTTCATATTTTTCTTAGCCTTTTTTATCGCTTCACACAAGACGAACGAGTAATATGACGATGCCCTTGCAAGGGCAAAAGATGTTTGTCGCCACGCACAAGAAGTATTTAAGATGCAACATGTAGGTTACACTAATATATGATTGGAGTATAAATTTGATTTTATGGTCGCTAATTGACTTGAGTAATTTCCATGTACAATTTAAACAAATTATAGGGAAATGAGTTGGTAGCAGCGAGTGATTGAGTTCAAGATTAACGAAAATAATTCATAACTATTATTCACTTGATGCAATCACAAAGTTGGGAAAAAACGCAAGTAAACATTCACCAATTTTCGGGGCAAAATATTCAAAAGGAAGTCGAACTCGATATGGACACGGCAAACGACCACTCAACCAAACTATAGAATCGCGAATAGTCCACGAATGTGAAGAACCTTCCGCCGAATGAAGGGTCAAATCAGCGACTATCTTGGAATGGAATTTAAAATTCTGAGACCTCTTTTCCTGAGGCGGCCCACAACCACATGTCTCCTCGCGGGTTTGAGAAACTCTTTTTTTCCTTCACTCTATACCAGTATCGATGTATGAACGTTGCCAGCCGTCCAAATCAACGTTAAACCGAGCACAATCACCTAAAAGATATTCGACTCCCTATAACTCCAGGAGGTTATTTTACTTTGAATGTTCACCATACACTTAACTGCTCTGAGCCAAACAGCTTGAGATCAGGCGAGAGGCCAAACAGAGACCAGCACCATCACTAGCAACAAGTACCAGCAGCAGCAAAAGCAAAGAAGTGATATCCAAGTTAGAGTCTTCGAGTTAGTCAAGTCTTTGAGTCTCAACGTCTTCCAGGCTCGGAGGTTTCGAGCTTAAGTATTCAGCCGAGCAACAAACACCATACCCGATTTTTCGAATAAAGCGGCCAACATACAAGCAACACACATATACTCTTACGTACATACCACGCGATCTATCTATAGTGAAAACAACAAAGTATTTATAGGTAGATCTGGAAGGTGGCTTAAGGTGTGCTATCGTGGGCACGCGAATACCAAGCTTGTCGCTCACAATATTGACGATCGTGGCCGATTAATTTCGACTTTACACACGATTTGCTTCTGGTTTCCTCGAGAGAAAAATTTTTGACAAAGATTTTACGTTGCACGAAAGGAAATTGCTGGTGTGGCTGCGAATACACAGAAGCATTTTGTACCGTATCATGTATCTCTCAAGTGAAAATTAAACCAGTTCGTCTATCTTAATTGTGTGGTAACCAACCATGCACCGCGCCGAGAACGGAATCCTTTCAACTCTAATTGAAAATAAAAGACCTCGTTGCCCATTAAAGAAATCTTCAACCATCACAATTAGTACTAATAATGATGATTAATTAAAACAAACATTAGATATGATAAACGCTGCTATATTTATGGAAGCAACGGTTTTATTGGTTGTTTTCCATCTAATCCATTCATCACCGCAGCCATCCATCAATTGCGATGACCAGTTTTACTTGAATCACCTAAAATAGATCACACGCCAGTTATAATTAGGAAAATGAGCCTGTTTGTTGTCCGTTGTCCAAGTGACTTAGAAACCTGTCGTTTTCTTTTCTAACATATGCCCAACAAATATGTCCATGCGCGCTGCTTAGGCGTTGATGAAGCAAAAACAGAACGTGCAAAAAAGCACAACATAAAACACTTGAAATTCCTTTTTTTGCGCAATTAGAAATTTCTGCATGACTCGCGATCGGCGCCCAATAAGGAGTTTTTTTATATGGTTTACATTGGTTGTTAAATTGAGGGTAAGTAATTGCATATTTAACATGTTTTCATCTTCTTTATGGTCATAGGTTGCTGGGCGTATGATGTAATGCTGTGATTTGAAATCAATTGGACTGTATGCTTGGGGAATCGCTTATAATAAACAAGTTGCTAAACACAGATGCCATGAAGTGGCAACGGTTTTGAAATTCATTTGGAAAGCCGCGTCTCAAGGATTATTCTATTGGTTTAAGTCAAATATTTTCTTAATTATTGCCGATGCTAAATAATTGCTTAATGGGACTGATTAAATACGAGTATGTTTGTGAAACAAGCATTCGTATGCTCTCGATAAATCCTGGATGGGTTCCAAATTAATTTGACTTTATTGATGACCAATATCAACGCAATATCGATAAATTCAATGTAGAATGGATGTTAATTGAAGTTGTTCTTAAATAAAGATTCTAAACAGAACCTGGTCGGGAGACGAAAGCATTTCCAGCTATCCAGACAAACACATAAATGTGAGAAAGAGGTCAAATTCGGTAGAAAGTATTCGGATTTTTCAGTAATGAAATGATAAGCAAGATTTCTCTATAAATTCACTTTATTTCACTGATTTTGTATTTAATGTACACACGGTGACATGTTCCACGCAACTGAACTGATTCTTTGTTTTATTATGAAAGTACAAGTACAGGTAATTACATATAAAATCACAAAATCAACTTCAATACTCCCGCTGAATTTTATAACGGAAACTTTCAAGCTTGCCTGTTTTAAAAAAATTATGTAACGAAAACATTCAGTAATATATCTCTTATATGAACAAATTTATGAGATTGTAGATTCTACAATGAATCGGCCCTACGCCACTGGCAATTATTAGTCAGTCATTATCAACGTTGACGGAATCGGAGCGCACCATCTAACATTTGGCTGTTCCTAAACCGCCTTTGGTCAGCTGCTCCTAAACCGCCTTTGGGCCAACGTATGGCTTCCCATCCTACGTCAGTTTTGTCGAAGAGTGTCACGTCATTCTTCTTGCGACGGAGAACAGTTCTCGCATTCCCGAATTCTGTTGAAATTTCACTATCGGAACCGCATTGATAGTTCGAAAAAGAAAACAAAAAAAAGACGGGCGGGGAAAGTAATTACGCGGTGGTTTCTGGTGATAAGTGCGGAGAACGCAATGAGTGCTACGGTTGCTTGGCATTGAGCCTGAAAATCCACCGTTATCTTTTGGAACCGCGATTGAGGTTCACGTGGGGCGGTTAAGTAAAAGGAGTTTCTCATGGTGCTGCAAACCAGGAGTTGTGAGGTAGGGAAGTTGTTCTCGAGTTTCCCATCTTTAATTTAGTTAATTTGAAGTACCTCTGCCGTGGTTTTGAATGCGCCACCGCTTTCCGACGAAAGTTTACCAGCTTCAGTTGTCGGTATATTTTTTTAGTTTAGTCGCGTGTACAGTAAGTGCAACCCTATGTGATTATATTTTTAAATAACTGTACTTTCGAACAGGCAATTGCGGGGAAATGGTACAAGGAAGGAACGAACCATTTTTCGCTTTTGCGGTGTGGCGCTACTTCTTGCCCAATGCAAACAAAAGTTTGCAGTCGGACGAATGCAACGACAACTGTTTGGAAGTTAACAAGTAAGTTTTACGGTGAAGAATCGGCAGTGCCCACGTCATAAATTTAACGGAATAAGTATCTGAGCTAGATATGATTTGCATACCATCTGGCCATTAATTTCTTGCAACAAATTAAATCTAATTTTGGAAACTGTTTCCAAAAGTTAGAGTAAATGATAGCGTCCCAGAGTCAGAATCCTGATATAGCTTATCATCTCGTCAGTAAAGGAGCAAGACTCAATTTACAGGATCATGAGGGATATACAGCACTCTACTTTGCCGCAATCACGAACAATACATCGCTGGCCATGTATCTTCTCCAATGTGGCTCACGTTTATTTGTAACACATTACCTTCTTCATCATTGCGTTCGTCACAATCAACAGCATATGGACAAATTGTTAATAGATGCCGCTGAAAGTATGAACGTTGGCGATTTCGCCAGTTGTATGCCTCTATTTCACGCCATAAAACATTGTAATGAGAGTATGATCGAATTTTTTACTGAAAAACGGTGCTCAACCTTTTGGTCGTGATGATAATGTTGTTCAGGAACTTTATGTTGCCGTACAAAATGCGGAAAGTTTCGAACAGTTTACAAAAGTCTCGCGCGTTTTAATCGCTCATGGTGGATCGATAAATGACTATAATTGTTGGTGTAAAATGCCTACAATGTTGGCTATAATGTTGGATAAATATAAAATCGCGGAGTTTTTAATTAAAAAAGGCACGAAAGTGAATAAAGGACGCAGTGAAAATATTGTGGATAATTTTTTGTTAGCACGTCGAACGACGAATTTAAATTTGGTGATATTACTTGTTCATGCCGGTCTTAAAATAAATCCAGTACCACGTAATTTAAAACCACCACCGTGGAATAACATCGATTCGGATTTGGAGTATTAGCTTGCGTATACATGCAGTAATCCTTTCTCTCAACAACAGCTGTCAAATTTATCTATGGCCATATCATTACCTCGCTTTTCATTCATCTATTATTATTATTATTCGATCAGCATTACCTATAGTTAGCCATGTTCACTAGCAATCATAATTAGGCGTAGGAACTCAACCCATACGCTTGCGAGAGCAGTCTGGTGAATTCACATCAATGAAGACTACGTTTATAGAATTCTTGGGAACTGATCGACAAGGAATTCACACATTTGCAATATATGCCTGCTATCTACCAGCCAACCTACAACTTTTTGTAGAATTGAGCAAACGACTTATGGAACCATATGTCCAAAACGATTACAACATAGTTTTTTTCCATTAAGGTCTCAAAGATAGCAATCGGCCGCCCATTTCATTCCTTCGGAATTCATGCAAGGAATTGGACAGAAGTTTTAGAAAAAACCTTCAAAATTTATGTGTAGCGCAACCCACGCTTTTTACTAAAATCGTTTGGAGATGCTTTCGTCCGTTCATTATTGAAAAATTCAAAAAGAAATTGAGCTATTTGTCAAGCATAAGTGAACTGCGTCCAATTCTTGTGAAAATAAAACGCGGAATACGACAATCGGTAGCGTTGTCGCGTAAGAGAATTTTGGAGTTTTGTACGCCAGATTGTAGAATAATCGCCTAGTGAAAACGACCTGAGAATAGTTGTGGCACCCCGCTCGAAGTGGAGGCACCGCTAATTATACAAGTGAAAAATTTGGAACTTATTGTGTTACCTGTTTGCGGATCGCGAACGATTGGATACAAACGGCCTTCGTTCACTAGTATGACTTGGATTATCGGATTACAGTGAAAGGTGATTCTGTGAAGTGATGGAAGACTGAAAAGACACGGAAGTTGGTGCAAGAAGTGACGATGTTGAAAATAAGAAAGGAAAAGAAAGTGCCCTCTATCTATTAATTATAAATTGTTTGAAAGAGGTGATGTTCAAATGGTTTATTGGATTGTTCAGGGGACGAATTGTTTCCTAGCTGGAATCAAGAGTAATTGAAACCTATAACCCTGAGAAGCTTCTGCCACCAATATAATTTGCTACTGCATGAGATTATCATTTTCTATGGCCGCATTTGGGATGAACATGAACTGCGACAATTGCTCCGTGGATTTCGCAGACGGCAGTACAATTTATGGAGTTCATGGTGATCGATGTCGCGAGGAGCGAACGCGCAGATCAAGTTGCAATTGAAGTGTCGACATTGAAAGACTTAATATCCGCGGCTTTCCCCGAGTGAGGAAGACTGGGTTCTCGTCTTGATATAAAAAGTTGAACTTGTGAGCTATTCGAGGAATCCGATTTCCGCAAATTAGTAGTGTTCGACTTTAAAAAAAAGAAAGGGTAATTCTGTCGATGCTGAACAGTGATGCCTGTGTGAATATTGCCTGCCATCATCGCGTCTTTTCGTCTGTTGCCTACTGTAGTTCTGAACAGCTAATTTTTTGTGTTCTATTGTGTCAAGAAAAACAGCCAATTCAAATTTCATCTTTTACCTATTTTTCAATGATTGTTTATAAATCCAGGATTTACATATCATTAGCGGAAATAATTACGGATATACCCACCCCATCTACGAGCGCTCGTCGAGGAGGGTGAGTAAGTACCCTTATAGTTTCATTTCTTTTCTTTTAAATCTGTTCTTTTTCTAAATGTGTTTCATTTAATATTGGTCATACCATATAATAGCAAATGCAGCTACAAATTATTTTTGTTCCAGGATAAATTTTATTTAACAGTGCTGTTATTATTAATATTAGCGTCCCTTCTAAATAACACATACAAATCTGTTTAGTTACAATTCGGTCATTTTGTTTTAGTTTCCAAGAATTGAACTATCCGAATAATAAAATGAATTGCTAAAATATACCCTTCAGTCTTTCCATCCTGCCCCTCTGACCGGGTATAGGACCCGCTACGATGATAGGCGGTTCACTGAAAATGAGCTAGCCATCGGGCGCGCTTCACTTATTTTGTTGTTTTCAGGGGCTCTTGCCGGGCTGAGTGGCCTTCCGCTCGCGTGTCTTTTTTATAGGATAGGGTTATGTGACCCGATCACATAATTCTATGACATAAATCGGTCACATCTATATTTCTCGTCGATGGGAAGGCTCATGCAAAGTATGTTTGTATGAGTTTTTCGCTCAAACGGGAAATATATGGCCATGTCAACATTGTAATCATTTAAATTTCTATGTCCGTACGAGGAACCGATCTTTCAGCGGTTCTAGACGTTAAGTCTGAGTAGTGCCAACGGATGGTACCAGCCGGTCAACCAATCCGTGCACCGTAATCCATTCACGTGGTGGCTGCTTGTCGGCCAGCTAGATTGGAGAGGATTTCGGTCGCGGGTCTCCGAATGGATTACGCTCATCTACAATCTTCAGCCACCAATACATGCCCGTTTTCAAACGCGTCACAAAACAAAACCATACGGAGAGGAAACCTACTTTACGTTACTCCGTATTTCTTCATTTAATCAGTCAAGGACAAAAATTTAATTTTTACTTCGCGTTGCCAAATTTCCGACGCGGTACCGAAAAATATGCTACGCTAACTCAACCCGACGAAGGCTACGCTAATAAAAGGCAAAACAACAAAGGCACCGCGTACCGCGCGCGACGCGACACCGACCTCAGCGGATTTTCTCAAACCCTGCCCTCGCGACGGCATACCTACCCTGCACTCTATCTTCCGCTGAAAGGAAGAACCACTGGAAAGGAAAGTCGTGTAGTTAGTTAGCTATTCATGTTTGTTTTATTGAAGCGTTTCATATCCACTTATTGGAAAATATTTATATGACACGTATGAATTTGTCTGTAAACATTTATGACTAAAAATTAAACACGAAAAATAATACTTCTTTAGTAATATCCTCAAGATATGTTAGATGATAAGTTCGAATACGCTCGCCAATTAAAATCATTTCCTACTTCGTTTAGATAAACCTAGTATTCTAGATGATAGTTGATATCGCTTCTTAATTAAAGTGAACAAATTTCAGCAAAATCAAAATTTCAATTAAAGTGTCTTTTTGAAAATAAATTCGCACTAATGTATGTATTTCATATCAATCAATATTCATATACCTACTCAATTAATCTAATGTTGCAAACAAAGGGCTCAAATTTCATATTGCTGCCACAAATGAAAATGATTTGTTTGGAGCCTTGAGTTTAAGTTAGTGAATTTAAAGTTCTTTGTAGTTTTGTCTTTCAACTAACTGCTTTAAAACTAATTTGTCGGAAACATTAACATTTTATGAAAAGGGGTTGAATATGTTTTAAATATTACAGAAGTTTTCATAGTCCAAATAATGCCATCACTTATTTTCTCAAATTCCTTTGTTTATGTTTGGGGATTAATTTTAAAAAAAATGTAAAAAAGTCCAAAATAAATGCTTTGTGAATTGACAATGCCGTATCATTTATTGAGTAGCGTCCAAACCAAAAATGATAAAAGGGGGTCGCTGCGCTTATGTTATTAAACCTTTCTTAAGGTTATCATATTTTGTTAGTACTTATGATTGTTTGTATTATTTTTTCATTATTAACATGGTTCCTTTTATTTCTTGTTATTATTTGTTACTTATTAATATGGCTCGTATTTTTTTTTAGTATTATTTTTTTTAGTTATGAATAGGGTTCGTATTATTTTGTGTTATTGGTTATTCATTGACATGGTTCGTTTTATTGCTTATTATCATTTGTAGTTTATTTGTAAGTTAGTAATATGGGTCGTATTATTTCTTATTATTATTTGTATTATTTATTATTGCTATTCTTATGTTTAGAATTATTTCTTATTATTATTTGTATTATTTGTTACTACTATACACTAATTACTGCTTAAGTCAAGTATTCCCAATAATTGGAATACCAATTCATTTTTGAACAGATAGATTACGTTCATTGATATTGGTGAATTCTTTAATTTAAATCTTTGTATGTATGTAAATTACTAAAATGAGTAAGAAACCCCAGTGTGGGCGTTAAACAATGACTTGCTAAATGGAATTTTGAATCTTGATGAAAATAAGGGAAGCATAACTCGAAAATTTAATTGAAATTCACTGGCTAAACAATACAATTTGTTAATGTCGGGGCCTGTTGGATACACGGCAAGTGGGTAAAGTTAACATTTAGTAAAGCAGGCACACTATCGTTTCAATCATTCAATAAATTTGTAATAACATCACTATGAAATTCTTTCAAATATTCATGAATTTCTACTTTCATTCATGCTATAACAGCATTGATGCATATGTTGCATCTTTAGCCTTTATAATTGAATTAGCTAAATAAATTTTGTTATATCAAAAGCGAATATTGTTTTGATTATTCTATTATAACTCTCACTCTATCTACTATTTACGAATTATTAAGCATAGGAGTCTTGCAGGAGACTTTCTGCTGCGTCTCTGGTTAGACTGGCATGTAACATCGTCATTTACCGTTGTTTAATTCATATGTCCTTCAGATTGGATCGGATTTAACTTGCATGCAACATACTCACTGTAATATGGCTTCGTTGATACGGGGTTTACAAGCAAGCACAATGTTTCCGGTTTTTGGAGGTGCGTGAGTGGTTCCAAATCGCCCAACTCTTGAATATTGTTACCAGTAAGAACTTATGACTCCAAATTGGGGATAGATTCAAACAAGTAATCGTCGATTCGTATTATCCGGTTGTTGTTTAATAGCAGGCACTTTAATCTAGGCAAATACGGAAATCCATCACGTTTGCGTAGATCATTATCAGAGAAGTCTATAGTATCGAATTGGTCAAGTGTAGCTCCCAAATTTTCTATTTGCGGTGTTTTGTATCCTCGTAGATCTAGTTCACGTTCTCTGCATGGATTTATATACTGCATAGATTGATTGATGATATCCGTGGTTAGTTTAACCATTACTAAAATGTTATTTTAATTCGAAGCGGAAAAACAAACTTTGCATTCGCCGATTTACCAATTAATGTTTCTTTTCGGTGAGCTCGTCCACGGATTCTTCTTGCCTTTTTCCAAATTCCTGCAATCCGACTAGTTCCTGGTTTAGTTGTCGCAACAGTGAATTGATCGAATCGAAGCGTTACTATTTGCCCTTTGTGGAACTGTCGGCACACTCCGGGACTTCTTCATGGATGGCGGCCACTACGTGCACCCTTCACTCCCATGTGACTGTCAAATCCTCTTGACATCCCACGACAAAATTGACGTGGGATGTGCGCTCGTCGCAACCAACGTGAAATGACAAGCCACCTAGCAGCAAAGTGTTTTAGTAGTGGTCGCCAGCGGCGTCGCATGATTCATTACAACATTTGGATCTTGATCCGGTTGGGCGGGTGCGAGGGGGCACCACATCCATCCGATTGCCCCACTCTTGTTTGTGGGCCATAAGAATCGTCGGGTAACAACGAAGTCTCCCCAAGTCCGCCTGTTTTGACTCGTTTCGACTTGTTCTCGGGGCAAGCAATTTTCCCCTTCAATAGTTTCTATTTTTCGACTTCGGTCGACTTTTTTCTGAGACCCAAGAATTCGTGAATGCGAAATTCTTTTGTAGTGGGCCCTTGTGCTTGGGGAATGAACCCGCCTCACGACACCGCAACGCTAGCCTGCCAACGCATTCACGCGTCCCCAGGCAAGGCCAATCTCGGCTGATATTACCATCCTCTTTCGCCGAGGCAGTAAACCATTGCTGCAGTCCTTCACGGACATATTTTAATACCTACTTCACTACACTTGCGTTTCCTTTGTCAAAACTACCTGATATTATAAGAGATGTAGATGAATCTAGGAATATAGAACGTAGACTGGCACATCTTGGAATTGATGAAAGTTTGCAAACAAATATAAAATGTGAGCTCTTCTGTGAGCATACGTAATATTAGGGCACGAATTTTATTTTCCTACTTTCGCAAAATAATGTGTCTCCGCCATTGCTTGTTGACTTCATTTCCGCAATATGCATGTAGGATATTTCAACATTCTCCGAACACCGATAAAAACTATTGACGCGTCAGAAAAAAACATAGTTTTTTTTAAACAATTGATAGTTGTTGCGCCATGTCCTTTCATACTGCTTCTGTATTTAAACTTTGGAAGTTGGCTCAAACAAGATACTAACACAGAATATAGCCTCACTGAACTATCACGGAGTAGAATCAAGGCCGTTTCAAGTAGTTTACTCAACGAACCTTAGCATGCTAGTTCTTGACACAATCAATAAATTGGCTATTTTGGGTAAAATACTCTTTTTCTGAATATATCCCTTATTATACTGTAATTCATACTGAGCGATATTAAACTTTAAGTTGTTTACAACCTATCCCAAAATAGGATACTCGGTTGGTCTAATAACAATCCTTCACGAAATATATCTTAATAGTTGAATAGCTATTCTTAAGATCTTCATTCATTAGAATAAGCTTTTAGACCGGATTCATTGTAATTTGCTCGCTAGGCTTTCCTATTTTTTTTTTAACGAGCTCATCGTTTTCGCTTGCCATTACACTCACGTCTACTCTGAAGTCAATTTAGCCACACCCCCGCTTATTAAATACAACCTCCATTGATCAACGTTACCTTGAACAAAACTCAATCCATATAGTGTGCATTCTAACATCTACGAAATAAGATCTTTTCGCATTTTAATCTTAACCATCTCAGTCGAGGAATACAAAATAGTCAATCGTAAAAACATCCTCATGTCTAGCAAAATATTGTCTTCTATTGAATTTTAAAAGCAACCATTTAGAGTAAAAAAAATTACATTAATCAACTTCACAATTTGGAGAACGAACTAACAATGATCATAAATATGTATACTTTCAGAAAGGGCAATGAAACAATATCTAAATAAAAGTAATTACAGTAATCCACACAAAACAATCTTTTAAAATAATATTTTAAAATATATACGGCAAAATAAGACACAATTGTGCTTTGGCTTTTATCGAAAAATTTGCCTCAGATTTATCTACAATGAATTATATTGATCAATTTATTTGAAATTAGTGAATCATTACAATCAAAAATAAGGGAACTGTATTTACCCTAGAGTTTTTTTTCTGCCTGATAAAATGACGTGTTGTAATGTGACACAATTTATTTTTTTTTTTATTCTAAATGTTTAGTAATTTTAAAATATGAAAACTTATTTTTAGGCTGAAAGAAGAAGTTAAAAGTTTAATTGTAATTTTAGATAAATTCCATGATTTCATAGGATCTTTGGAAACTCAAATATTTAATATTGTAGTTCATAGAATATAATTAACAATGTTGGAATAAAATAACATGAATTGCTAATTATAACACGACTTTCCTTTCCAGCATACCCTTCATTTTCAGCAGGAATGGTAGCGAAAGGTAAATATGCCGTGACAAGGGTAGGGTTGTAGACATCCGCGGATGGCCGGTTTCGTGTCGCGCTCGGTATGCGATACCAAAAGTTGTGTTGCGTTTTTTATTAGAGTAGGGTTTTTCGGATTCGGATTAACGTAGGATGTTCTTCAGTACCGCGTCGGTGATATTCGGGAACGCGAAATTAAATCTAGCTTTTGTTGCTGTCTGAAGGAATGGAAGGAATACGGAATAAAGTAAAGTAGGTTTCTTTTCCGTATGGTTGTGTTTTCGATGCGTTATTAAAACGGGCATGTGAACCGATGGCTGAACTTTTGTATTCCAGACTTAGTCTGCTCGCGCAAGACCCGCGACCGAACTCCTCTCCGAACTAGCTAGCCAGCCAGCAGCCACCTCGGAGTAGACCAAGTGTGTCCGGACTTGTTGACCTGTAGGGTACAGTCCGTTGTCACGTCCCAAAACTTCACATCTAGCACCGATGAGAGGTCGGTTCCGATTTCGTTCGAGCGATGCAAACAGAAAATCATTACAAGCCTTTGTAAAAACATCCGTTAATTTTCACAGCTTTTCATATATTTAAAGTTAACTAATTACCTTCTCCCTAATAAAATTGTATTTCACAGCAATGTGCTTTGTTTTCTTGTGGAAAACTGGATTATTTATAAGTTTAATCGTAGATGAAATGCAGCATTTTTGGAATACCAATTTTTTTTAGGAATAAGTAGAAGTGGAGTCTGTCAATTGAAACAAGCATTATAAGAATGAAAAAATAGTTTATTTATTTAATCTAAATAGTCAAACAAAACGAGGGTTAGAAACGAACTCAAAATTAAAACTAAACTATAAATCTCAGAAAACGTAAATTTACTTATGGTGCGGGTAATTTGGAATACAGTATTCCAAATTACCTTCTCCTGTTATACTGAAATGAAATATACACTTAACTTAAAGCTGAAAGATGACTTGTCTTTACCACACTTAAACCAAATTTATAGTAATATAAATATAAACCTCGAACATAAAATTTAACAAAATAGCCTTCATTTACTTTTAATTAATCATATAAATCATGTTATTATGTGAATTGGAAGGTACAGTTCTTAGCTAATTCTTACAATAATCACAGATATATATACCGGCAGTCGTCTAAGCAAGCTGCTCGAAAGCCTCCATAGTACGGATTCAAATTTTAATTGCAAATTTTAAAACTTTAATTATTCAAATCTACAATTAAAATTTGGACACGGAAACACCTTTTAACGCAGCTCATCCACTAATTGCATTGCCGAATGCAATCTACATAGACGGATGAGCTATGCTCGTGAACTACCGGTGTGGCATGTGCCGCAAGATGACTATGGGGGATAAAGTGGGGAGTCGGCTTTTGATGGCCACAGTGAGCACTCCGGGAAAACCGCACCGGCAAGCGGTGACTCACAAGAAAAGTGCGCTATCGGTTCTCATACAACACATAAGCCCCGTTCAACACAATAGCCCGGGAAAACTGATCGTTTCATCGCAATATTGCTGCGGTCGTTCTGATTGATGATAATTATGTTGAGTGGTGTCAGTGCACTGTAAAGTGCATGTGTGACGGCCATTACACTTTTATTCATACATTTTGTATACGCGGCTTACTTTGAATTTCCTTCGAGCTCGTATTGTTCGGTCTTAATTCTAAACTCCATGCATTTGGTCATATACGCGACGGCGGCGTCTGTGCCGTTTTATTTGAGTTGCTTAGTTGGACATGGTTTATCTGGGATTTAATAGGGAGTGCGCTACGAAGGCATATGAATTTGAAACGACACCTGACAACAAAGTGATTTTATATGGAAAGTGACCATCTAGTTGGAAATTAGTTAAATTTCCAATACTAAGTGGGCCCAAAATTGTTCCCCAGTGAAGAAAAATTATAAAAGATTATTGTTGACAATAAAATATGCATTTTTGGTTTCCCAATAGCAAAGCTCAGTATAATTCGATTGTTGTCGTTGGCATTTAATGTAGGCAGTTGTGTCGGGTTTGCGTGAATGTAGCGTGATAAAAATGTTGATCTGTTCTCCCCGGCATTTATGATTGAACCAAACAAATCTCATCTTCATTGCTTATGCCACCGACGACCAATACACATGCACATTGCTACCATATGGCTTCTCATCTCACGTCAGTTGTGACGACTACCCATCCCACGTCAGTTTTTATCGTGGGATGTGAAAAGTCGAGTTGACAGCCACATGGTGAGCGCGAGTGCTCGTTCGGTGGTTGGTGATTTGGTGCTTCGAGAATGTCGCACAAATAGGAAGCGTGCAAGCCCAGAGAGCACGAAGGACCACTTGTACGAAGGGTCACACTAGAAGATGCCGAGAAACGAATGATAATTTTAAATAGGCCACAAATACAAAAGTTTTGCAATAATCACTTATCAACAGCGAATATAGTAAGTTGCATTATTACAACGAATTCCTGAGGTATCGCAAACGGGACGTTACACAACATAAGTAACATTAAGTTTTATATCATCTGTAAGCGCAATTAAGGAAATAGTCGAAGATATTAAACGGCATCGTGCTGACGACAAAATCAATCACCGTGAACTAGATATTCTTAAAGATGGCATCTGGTCGTCAGTCAAGTGGCAACATCTTAGTGTGGTGATATTGTTAAAACACACAAAAATCACATTTTTTCCGGCCGATTTCATACAACTTTCGTCAAGTGAGTGCAAAATGTTCCTTCTACCGCCAAATTACTTGAAACGAAGGATGTAACTTAATAGACCGGTATACTTGAATGCGAACTGCCAAGCAGGCATTTGTACGAATTCAATGGAGTTCTCAAAGAAGAGAGCAAACTTGCCGTAGCTCTTGGACCTAACCAATTACTTCTACGTGGTGCGATTTTACGAACCACTTCATGGGTATTTGGTATTGTTGCCTATACCAGACACGATACAAAACTTATGAGAAATCCTACCTCAGCGCCCCTGCAACGTTCAACTGTTGGCATACTGACAAACACGCGACTTCGGATGTTATTTTTAATACTGATTGTTTTATGCCTTGTTAGTGCCATTTTGAATGAAATATGGATTCAATCGCATTTCCGAAGTGATTGGTATTTGGGTATTGATGACGTGCGGAGCAAAAATTTCGGATAGAATCTTCTAACATTCATCAATTTGTAATTAATTTACCAATTCCAATTTCCAATTTCACTACACGTTACATTGAAGTTGTTGAGATTTCTACAGGTTGCATTAGCTTTGTAAGATAAATGTGCTTTTGATTTCAATACACCAATCAGATGATTAAAGGTATTGAAACCCTAATGCAAAATCTATGGTTTTGTCGTCTAATAAATAAAACGAGAGAAATATACTTGAAAGGTAGAGTCAATCAACTATTGAAAATAAACAAAATCATTGACTAAATATTAAATCCATCGAATAACAAACGTTCACCGTACTTGAATTCAAATGTTCTTAACTTATTCATGAATCTAGGTACGATTTATTTGTCAATCGGTTGAAACTAATAATAGTTCTCTGTACTTGTACGTATATCACTTCAATATTTTACATAAAATTTCCCTTTTGTATCCTTATGAAGAAATGAAAAATCATGAATTGTAGTCAAATGTATTACTCTACCTTTACCCACAACCAAGGTGTAAAAGCTACCAATAATATAGAACACATATTTTTAAGAGAACGCAAATTCCAACTTAGTTGGTCATGCAATGTTAACACTCTAAAGACAATTTATACATTGGACAGTTGAACGACTATCAAAATGAAACAGGACATGACACCACTAAGCTAGCAATTAAAGAGTAGAAAAAGACTAGCAATCGTAAAAGAAAAAAGGAAAAAAAAACTCAAACTAAATCAAGCGAATATCAACTACGATTATTTTGCATTGGAATCTTGCGTCATTTTAGTTTTTAATCAAATCTTGTTAAAATCGGCAAACAATGAACCAGTTGCGAATACTGTAAAATATTAAAAATAAGCTTTTGTCATTGTATATAATTCAAATTATAATTAATTTGTATTTTAAATGTTTAAAGACATTTAAACCCTAGCACAAAGAAATAAGTTTGCAGGAATTAATATTAAGATGTAAAATTCGCTTTATTATATTCTTCCTCTTGTTTTTACTATTACTATTAAAACTGCTAAAATAATTTTTGTTACATCTGAGAAGAAAAATAATATGAATTGCTAAAGAGTAACACGACTTTCGTTTCCAGCGAACCCTTCTTTTTTCCAGCGGGAGGGAGAACGTACGGTAAGCATGCCGTGAAGAGGGTAGGGTTCTAGAAATCCGCGGATGGCCGGTTTCGTGTCGCGTGTGGTACGCGGGGGTAAGGGGGTAAAAGATTCGCGTCTTCTGACGAGTTGGTCCTTTACGGAGGATGTAAGGTACCTTGGTACTCGAGCCCTATAGAGAGGAGCAGTGGAGTTGTGTTACACACACTTGCAGTCGCTTCACGTGACTTGTAGCTTCCGCTCTCCTTTGTTTGGTTTATTTTTCGCGACAGAATCCTTCCGATGTGTTGTCCCAGGTTGACACCTGTAAGGACCTTCTAATTTCTTGATGGAACTGTATGCCAGATGGATTTCTCCTATCGGCCTGGACTCTCAAGAAAATAGAAGGCTATCTTGCCTTTATATCGCGGAAGGATTCTACTCATCTTTTCATGCGTGATAGACGAGCGGTTTCGGTTCGACTTTTGGTGGTGTATGCTGGAGTTGCGAAGCCCGGAATGCTTCCACGTGTCGGGAATTTTGACCGCGAACAAAGCTTGTTACGGTAACGCTACCACTTGTCAACTAACGTAGATTAGAAACGGTTTTTTTGGCAATGTATGTGGGTTTGGGGATAAATCTTTAAATCGGCCGGAAGCACCCTTTTCTCGGTAGACTACCATTCGCTCTCATTTCCCTATGGAGGAGTCGGCACTGCTGGAACGGAACGTGTTAAAAAATAAGCTTATATATATATATATATATATATATACATATATATATATATATATATATATATATATATATATATATATATATATATATATCAAATAGCTCGCCACTATCGGCCACTAAATTCATTACTAAGTTTTTTTATATACACATAATTTTTGTAGTTAACCTGCTATCAGCATCAACGATACCCACCATGGCAACCAAACGGACTCCGGAGAAGCGCTGGACACGGTCCAAAACAGTCGAGCCAGCGAACTGCGGGATCTGCTTCGAAGGCGTCGTAGAGGGCGCATCAAGTGTGTGACTGGAGTGCGGACAATTGTTCCACCACACCTGTGTCCAGCAGCTCCTATTAACATCAACCCCCTGTCCCTTATGCCGACGCCCGATCGACCGAACTGCCATAGATGCCCACTTGGAGTGCACGTCCCGACGCGCGGAGCAGTGGCGAAAGAACCGCAGAATGCTGAACCGGCTCAACCGCTGTTGGACATCCAAGGAGCCGTGGGTGGAGAAGTTCCTGTTGCCGGTATATCGGCCGAGGCCCCAATAATGCCGTCAACCAACTCCGTCAACGACACAATCCTGACCTTACTGCAAGGGTTGTCCGAGAGGATCGGACACTTGGAGAGCGGATTCCAGAACCCCCCAGCCGCGCAAGAACTCCATCAGGCTGGGAGCCAAATCTCAGTGTGGCTATGCCTCACTCTGGATCGGCTGATAATTAGGCTCTCCCTCCAAGGAACTCGGAAATGGATCCCAGAGCCCCCGAGTATCGACCTCGATACAGCAACGCACCTCCGCTGATACCGACAGTGCCTGACTCGGTCCCTTACAGCAGGCCCATCGATGATGCGATTCGCCCCGCGAACGTATCGACACCAGTCCGAGACCCTACGCCTCGCATCATGGAGAGTTGGCACCTTAGCTTCACCGGCTTTAACTCGACGACACCGGTAGACCGGTTCCTGTTCATAATTCAGGCTCTAGTCACCAGTACGCTGGGAGGCAACTTCTCGGCTTTCCTTAGACATGCACACCTTCCGTTCAGTGGAGATGCTGCCGAGTGGTACTGGAATTTCAAGGAATCATTGCCACGCCCCGATTGGAATTCTTTCTGTGCAGCTACGGGAACAACTGAGGAAACGCAAACAAGACGCCCACGAACCATTCGACCAGTACTACACCAGTATATTGCGCTTAAGCACTCGGTTACGAACACCCATGCCCGAGGACGAACTGGTGGAAATCATCAGGGAGAATATGCGTTGGGAGCTTCAGAACAGTCCCCTTCATGTGCCCATTTACACCTTACAGGGGTTGCGCCTCCATGCCCGTAGGCAGAAATAGCTAGATGAACGGCGAGGAACCTTCCGTCCACAACCTCGCATGACAGGACCTAATCCACGAAATAACAAAACTGCGGAGTTAGTGGCAGCGGATCACATAATTGACGACCCGATACTCGTACCGAGGAGCGGAGCACCCCTGGAGTACGAGTTCGAACCAATGATCGACCGACCTTTCGTTGAGGTAGTTACAAGTCCGACGGTATGTTGGAACTGCCGATAACCAGGGCTACTGATGCGGAAAGGCAGACACTTATGCAGCAGATTGCGCAGATTGCAAGTTATGAAATAACTTGCCAGTGAGTGCCGCAACCACCCGTCGGCACTTCTAGAACCCGAACGAACCAATACCGACTATATTACTAGTTGCGACCAAGCCCTAGATGCGACCCCCACTTTACTGCCTGGGCCCGCAAAATACAGTTCTCCTGAAGTTCCGTAGCCGAAGTCACACATTGTCGAGGCGGACGCGCAGGGGAATGGTAGCGAAACGAAGGTCCCTTGGCATGTTAAGTCCTTCGACGTCAGACTACGGGATTATCTAGCTACTCGTCAGCGCATCTTCAATGAGGAGATGGTTACAACACCCCTCCGCGAAGGAAGCGAGCCACGCGTCGGATGCGGAGCTTCTGGAGAAGGGTCAGGCAGTCGAAGAAGGCGCTGCGGGCAATACACTGAGACGAACTATTGAAGGATACCAGTCCTTCAAAAGCGACTGGTAGGCTTAGTCGATACTGGAACCAGTGTGAATTACATATCAGCCGATTTCGCAGGAAAGGTGCTGGCAAATCACGCGGACCAAATCCATCATTTTACCACCTGGTTAAGCACGGCGGACAGAACTCGTCACTCCGTAGTGGGGAAAATTACGACGGATGACACATTTATAGGGGTGGCTAAATCTCTCTTTTATATTATTCCCCAATCAACACAGAATCTTTACCTAGGGGTGGATCTCGTACAAAAATTTAATTTGGCCCCGGCATTATTTTCTGGCACGACATTGGATTCCGTCGCCACTTTTCCTGACCCAACCCCAACTTCCCACTCACTAGGACATGCACTGGATGCGAACTAACAACTGCGACTTGACTCATCTATATAGGCCTTTCCATCGCATGAGAAGGAAGGTCTTGGCAGAACGGCCCTGGTGTTTTACACAATAGATGCCTAACCCATAAAGCAGAGACATTTTGCCATAACTCCGGCAAAGGAGAAGTCGTTATATGCCGAAGTTGATCGAATGCTAGCACTAGGCGTGATCGAAGAATCGCAGAGCGCGTGGGCTTCCCCGGTCACTTTAGTTGTCAAGCCGAGCAAGGTCCGGCTATGCTTAGATGCCAGACGTTTGAATGCCGTCACTGTCAAGGACGCATACCCTTTACCGTTGATTGAGGGCATCTTAAGTCGATTGCCTAAAGCCCATTACATCACGAGTTTGGACCGCAATGACGCTTTCTGGCAGATCCCGTTAGACCCTGGCTCAAATGAGAAAACGGCCTTCACGGTCTCAGGTCGCCCACTGTATCAATTTGTGACCATGCCATTCGGATTGTGTAATGCCCTTCAGACAATGACGTGCCTTATGGATAAGGTGATACCACCGCATTTACGGCACCAAGTTTTCGTATACTTGGACGATCTGCTGCTTATAACCGAGACCTCTAACGAACACCTCGACCTGCTTCAGGAAGTGGCTTTGCACATCCGGAGGGCAGGGTTTTTTTGTGGTAGGGAGGTGAATGCTATTTATGCACAGAGTATGGGACTCCCATGCGCGACTGGACTACCCACTAAACACCTCCCCTGTCAACCTGAGAACCCAGCCTGGAACCGTTTGACACATTACTTCGGGCCAGGTCTCGTTTTGTTACGCCATGTAGCGCCTTCAAGCTGGAGGATCCCTTTCCTAGCGGGAGGGGAGAGGGGAAGAGGAATTGCCAGAAGAGCGATCCCCCAGTCCCAGCGCCCCCGGCTGCTGTGAGCCCCTTTTATATTTTAGGACTGCCCGAGCATAATGTGCCACGTGGTTCCATTTGTCAACCGATTCGAGCATCACCGCAAATATATTATCCGGGGTGAGCTCTCCCGTCTCCCTGTAGAGTTTCTTTTGCAGCCTGACCCATTTTGTACACGCAAAAAATGTGTGACAGGCATTGTCCTCCTCTCCTGGGCAAAACTGACAATCGGGAGACCGTGACTTACCGATTTTGTGCAGATAAGACTGAAAACACCCGTGCCCGCTCAAAAAATGGGTCAGATAGAAGTCAGTCTCACCATGCCTTCGATTTAACCACGGTCTCACATCCGGGATGAGGCGCCCAGCCCACCTTCCCTTGTGCAATTCACACAAGACTGCTGCCAATCGTTGAGCGAGCAACCATCTCTCTCGCATCCTCTTTTTGGCGCAGGCAAATAGCGCGGCGCTCTGTAGCAAGGAGGGCGATAGGTATCACGCCTGCAATCACTCTCACGGCCGAGTCGGAGACTGTTGGATACGAAGATGCGATTCTCAGTGCTCCTCTTCTCTGCACCCGTGCCAAACATTTCCGGTAAACCTTCTTGCTGAGAGCGTCGCCACATACCTCTGCTCCGTACAGTAGCACTGACCCTACAGCACTCATCAAGAGGCGTCTTCTTGATGGACTGGGCCCCCTTACGTTGGCCATAAGTTGACTCAGAGCCGATATTCCCGAAGCAGCCTTCTCAGCCGTTGCCTTGATTTGCTCAGAGAAACTCATCTTCGAGTCGATCAGTAGCCCCAGGTACTTCACCGCTGGCTTCGATTGGATTTGTATGTCTCCAATACTGATCATCCTTACTCTAGGGATTCTCTTTTTTGTCAAGATGACCACTTCGGTTTTCTCCAGTGCTAAACTCAGCCCGCGAGCAGTCATCCAGTCCCTCACTCGGCGCATTAGCATACCTAGCCTAAGTTGCGCTTGTTCAACGGTGCGTCCAGCGACCAGAGCCGCAACATCATCCGCATAGCCAACCAAGCGCGACTCATCTGGCATCTCAAGTCTCAGTAGCCCGTCGTAAGACACGTCCCACAGGTCCGGACCAAGGATAGATCCCTGGGCAACACCCGATGTAATTTCCATCCTTCGTTGACCCTGTGTCGTGTCGTAGAGCAGGCTTTGGTCCTTAAGGTAGTTCCTCAAAAGCCGTTTTAGATATTCTGGAACTTGAAAGAGTTTTCCAGCGTATCCAGAATATCCACCCATCTAGCGGAGTTGAAGGCATTCCTGACGTCGAGTGTCACCAACAGGACGATCCGTCGCTTGGTGCGACTATATGCCTCTGTCTTTTGGACCGCGCTCACCACCTCTGCAATCGCATCAATCGTAGAACGTCCTGCTCTAAAGCCGTACTGCCGAGGAGATAGGTCGCAGCAGCATGAATCGCGTCAGTGAGTCTTCAATCGATGAGTTTCTCTAGCACTTTCCCAGCCGTGTCTAGCATGCATAACGGGCGGTATGCAGACTGCGATCCGGGATTTCCCTTCCCCTTGGTGATCAACACGAGCCTCGCCACCTTCCATCGTACCGGGAAAACCCCATACCGTAGGCAAGCGTTGAATGTGCTGAGCAGCAAATCAGGACAATGGTGATAGACGAGCCGCAACACCTCAGCTGGACACCATCTGGACCTGGAGCCTTCCTCGTATTCAATGAGAGAACTGCCTCCTCCAGCTCCAGCTGTGTGAAGAGTGGGCCCTCTACTACTGTTTCACCATGGACAGCGTCAACACGGACAGGATGGGCGGGGAAGAGTCCCCGCACTATCGCGTCCATCTTTTCCGCGTCATGTATACAAGGCTTCCGTAGGGCACCCAGTTTCCCCATGACCAGCTTGTAGCCAAGGCCCCACGGATCCGTGTTCACATTGTCCACTAGGTCTTGCCAGCAGCGAGCCTTGCTACTGTTGATCAGCTTGCGAAGGCATTTCCTGGCCGACTTATATGCTGCCACCTGCTCGCATGCCTCATCACGGTCCCGCACCCGTTGAGCCTCATGTCGAAGCTTGTAACATTCCCTTCGCTTTTCAGCGATTTCAGTTGACCACCAGTACACTGGGGGCTTGCCGTGCCGGAGTCTTTGACGGGGCATAGAAGTGCAGCAAGCAGTCGTGATTATGCTCATAGTAGAGTTCACCACGTCTTCAGCTGCCCGTTCTTCCGTCCCCTCCGAAGCTCCCTGCAGCGGCTCACCTGCTGTTAGAGCCTTGACGAACCTCTCGACGTCCATCCTTCCGATGTCTCATCCAGTTGTGGAAGGCCGAGAGCACGGACGTCGGGAGACAGCATCACTTATCTCAAGCAGAATGCACTGATAATCACTGGCTGAGTAGTCTTCTAATATTTTCCAGTTGTGTATCCTTCGTACTAAGGACTCCGAGGCGAATGTCAAGTCCGGTATGGTTCCCTCACAGCCAATACGGCGGAAAGTCGGCGTATTTCTGGAGTTTAGTACGATGAGCGCCGTCCTGGCCGCCATTTCCAGGATTCGTTTTTCCCGCGGATCCGTCTGAGGCATGCCCCATTCGATTGCTTTCGCGTTGAAGTCGCCCCAACGAGCACTTTGCTCTCTGCGTTCGAGACAGCGCCCTCCAAAACATTAAGCTTGGCTTTGAAAGATAATATCGACTCGTTTGGCGTTAGGTACACACTAAAGAAGGTGGTCCCTGAGCGCCGAACCCACACGAAACCATCCCCACGTCCACAACTCTCCGCTTGAAAGTCACTGTTCCGAACCCAGATGGCGGCAGTACCAGTTTCATCAGAATACCATAATGCAGCTCTTTTCCTATGGTTTTGCTCACTCAGCAGCAAGAAGTCGGCTTTCATGTCCCTCGCAAACTGCTCAAGCAAATTTTGGGCGGTTGAACTGCGGTGTAGGTTTAGCTGCAGGATGCGGGTCATCGAAGCTCTGATTTGGCCTTGGCTAGGGCTTCCTGGAACACCCGGCATTTTCCTGATCCCAAGACGTGTCCCAAAATCAGGTTTTGGATCAGCATCCTTGCAAAGAATACAGTGTGCCTCCTTCGTACCCTCTTTTCTTTTATGTCCCATTTCACCGCATTTGTAACATAGGGAACTCCTATCGGGTCCTTTGCATACTTGTGTGGTGTGACCATAACCAAGGCATTTAAAACATTGAAGGGGCGTTGCTCTTCACCGTATCGTACAGACAACCCACCCAATTCGTACTTTGCCCTTGTTCAGGAATTGTTCGGCGTCCTTTTCCGTCAAGTCAACTATGGCCACGCGTTGTCCCCTGTTGTTTTCTGGTGTCAGTCTCGCTTTGATCCTTCCTACGCTAGGGAACTCCTTTTTGATGACCTCTTCTACCTCGGCCAGATCCGTCACGCAGTCAATGTCTCTTATTTCGATGGTTGCCATCAGTTCGAGTGGGGCTATAGTTGCGCTTTTGCCGAGAACTTTCTTCACTGCGTCACAGAATGCTTCTTTATTGCCGGCCTCTGCTCCGAATTCGACCAGTATGTGGCCCTACCACGTTGGTCGTACTAATTTAATGGTAGTATGGGTGTCTTCGGGCCTTACGTTTCCCCTGATGTCCCGCAGCACCTCCACGTAGGATCGGCCATCTTGGGGCTTTACAAGCAGTGCCTGCTGCCGGGGTCTTCGTCGGAGCTTTTGCCTCTCCTGTTTTGCATCAGGTCCTTTTTCTAATTGGGCGTCCGTGCGAATTTTATTTTCTGGTTTTTTTTGAAGGAGTTTCTTTGCGGCTTTCTTCGCTCCTTTTGTAAGCACTGTCTGAAACCCCTGATCTGGTGCTCCATGCCCGTCAAGTGCCTCTTCCTTCCTTCTTTTATCCCGATCTCCTTCGATTAGGCTAGACGCCATTCTTTTATTGATTTTTAATGATGGAGCTATCTGCATGTGGCCTTGAGATTTTGCCCCAAGCGCCTCTTTAGCCTTCTGTTCATCTTCTGCCCTTAACCAACTCCTCCGATAGTGCCCTATGCGCCCTTCCTTTGCTACTTTGCCAATTTTTGGGGAGTCGCATGCAGCTTGTTTTCTTTTCAGAACATCTCCCGCTTTTCGAAGTAGTCTTTCTTCTTCGTATCGTTGGGCCGCAATCGTACCTTGCAACCATCCTTGGGAGAGGCTTTCGCGTTCCGTTTCCGAGTGCAGTACTTGTGTCTGGTCACTCTTTGCTTTTAGTGCCGTAATCTCCTCGTTTGCTTCTCCATTTTTCGTTGCAATGTCGGGATTTGTGACCCTTGCATCGGTCGCTTTAGTAACGATCGCAGCGGTGACAATCGAATTTTCGGTGCTCCTTGTGTCATCTTCCACTGCTCGAACACCTAAAGCATCCTGCCGAGTCTCCCGCTTCTCCTTAATAGGACGCTTGGGCGTTCGCATAATTTTCTTGCTGCGCTCAAACGCCGCAGGAATCTCAGTCTGCACCAGACTGTCTGCTGTTCTCTGTTTTTCGTCTACCGTCACTGTCGTCGTGTTAGTCTTCGTTTTTTTCGTGATTAGTACAGCTCTCGATGTACTGTTGACATCGTGGCTGCAACCGCTGGTTGCGTCGTCGTTGCTATTATCTTTTATTTCCTTTTTTGGATTTTTTGGTCTTTTGATTTTGATTGCTCCAGTTTTGTTGGGTCCCCCCTCGGAGCCGCTATCTCCGTTCGTGTGTGTAGTCGCCTTTTTGGTCCCATGGTTATCTTTGCAGAGCAGGGAGGCCATGCGAGGGTTGGCACAAGCCCTTATGGGGACAAGTGCTCAGAGCCAGACCAGCGCTAATCGGGAGTCCGTCTCAACCGAACCTACACCACCAACCCAATGGTGCGAACTTTGAACGTACTCACCGGGACCGGGACGGAGACGGTATGATAGTTGAATTGGAGCCGTTCACACACGAGTTTCACCTCGGCGCTACTGTGCAAAGCAACTAGGTCCAAACCATCACATCCGCCAGCCCAAAGCGGCAATTCCAGTTCGTTGTCCAAAGCGTAGTCCAGATACAATCAGAGTCGTTACCTGTCATCCCAGGAGGGAACCTCACGGCACCCCCCATATCCTCGGGTCCGTGGGGGCGGCACTCCCCAAAGAATGCTAGCCTCCAAGAATGTTCTTGCCGACCGGCTTTCTCCCTGCGGGAATTTCCTCGGGTACGTGGGGGCGGAACTCCCCAAGGAATGCTAGCCTCCAAGAGTGGTCTTGTCGACCGGCATTCCCCCTGCGGAGGGCAGGGTTAACCATCAACATACAGAAGAGTCAGTTCGTGATGACGGAGGTGAAGTATTTGGGCCATATCATTGGTCATGGCAACATGAAGACCGACCCGGACAAGGCTCATGCGATTGACGCTTTTGCACTACCCAAGACCACCGAGCAGTTACGCCGATTCCTAGGCTTATGCGGATGGAACCAACAATTCGTACGTGACTATGCCACCATCACTACACCTTTGACCGACATGCTGCGTAAGGGACGTAAGTTTGCCTAGGAAGGGCCCAGCTTGCGAGCCTTTGAAGGGCTAAAGAAGAGTCTGACAACAGCCCCCGTACTGCACAGCCTGGACTTTGGTAAACCGTCCTCAATCCATTGTGATGTGAGTCAACATGGGGTGGGAGCAGTCTCAGTCCAGGTTGGGCAAGACGGTGAGGAGAGGCCTATAGCCTTTATGTCTTACAAGCTGAACCCGGGCCAGCGGAATTACACGGCTTGGAGCAGAAACGCCTGGTGGCTGTGTTGGCGGCGAAACGCTTTCAAGCATATGTAGAGGGACATCCCTTTGAAATGACCATGCGTCTCTGAAATGGCTGATGAGCCAGACTGATCTCCACGGCCGTTTGGCCAGATGGGCCTTGAAATTATAGGCATTTGACTTCACGATTAGACACCGTAAAGGAAGTCAGCACGTGGTACCGGACACGTTATCAAGGATGTTTGCCTCTGAAGGAGCCGAGTTGGCCTAGGAGGACGATAGCCCCCTATGGATCGACCTGGACCACCCCGCTTTCAAGTCAATAGGTTATATCCAGCTGATGAGTACTATTCAGAGCCAGTTACCACAGCTGCCAGCGCTGCGGGTGACGGAGGGATTTTTATACAAGCGGATGGGACACGCCTCCGGTGATCCCATCCAAGAAGAGGAACAGTGGAAGTTATGGGTGCCCGAAGAACTATCCTTTGACCTGATTAAACGGGCTCATGACCACCCCTTGAGTGCACACGGCGGTCACGGTCGTACGCTTCGGTGACTGAAGACTTAATTCTTTCGGCCTAAAATGGCGCAGCAAGTAAAAGCGTACGTAGCTGCCTGTGAGCTGTGCAAATGCACTAAAGCGTCCAATTCTGTTCTTCGCCCCCGGTGGGAAAATTTGAGCTGCCTGAGCGTGTGTTCCAGCGCCTGCATATAAATCTCATCGGTCCATACCCTCACTCGACTTCGGGATACACGGGAGCTGTCGTGGTCCTGGACCAATTGTCCGAATCCCCAATTATTGAACCAATGCGGAACATGCACACCGGCCCGATAGTCAGCTTCCTGGAAAATCGCGTTTTCCCTATATTCGGAGTACCGGAAAAAGTGGTCTCTGACAACGGAGTTCAGTTCACCTCGACTAGATTTCGAGATCTAATCGACAAGTATGGCATTACTCATCAGCGGACTGCCGTTTATTCCCCGCAAGCCAATGCGCCCGAGCGGCTGAACCGCACCCTCATAGCCACCATTCGTGCCTACGTCCAGCCGGATCAGAAGGATTGGGACCGCAGGATATCCGCCACCACCTGTGCCCTGCGTTCGTCATACCACTCCACCACAGGTATCATCCTGTACTTTGCCGTGTTCGGCCAGGACATGATTTGCCACGGAAACTCGTACCGGCTATTGCGGCAGTTAAAAAGTTTGGAAGACCCAATAGTGGTTCTGGAGCTGCATGAGAAACTCCAAATTCTGCGAGAACAAATTCGGGAGAAGATTGAAGACAGTAGACGGGCGGGGGAGGAGCGTTGTAACCTGCGATCCCATCCTTCTGGCTTCAAGGCAGGCGACGAAATCTACCGACGGAATTTCAGACAAAGTGAAACAAGCTGGCACTACAGTGCTAAACTGGACAAGAAGTTTGTGAAGTGTCGTGTCCTACAGGTTTTAAGTCCCACGCGATATCTCATTGAGGACGTGTCCGGGAAAGAACTGGGAGTCTACCATGCCAAGAACTTACGACGGTGAAGAGGGCCTTCAAAGATGTTTTCTTCTCTTTCCGTTGTTCCCCGGTGTCATATCCTGCCTAGCATCGATCGCCTTCACCTTGGCTCAAAATCTCAGTAAGCTCTTCTTGCTAGAACGTGCCGCGGAAAGTTTAGCCATCCACACGTCACACGACCTCTTCTGCCGCCATACAAGTAAAGCCAGCTTATGGCTAAGCAACGTGTCCTTCAGTCTCCCCATGCCTGGTTGGCATGGTGGACACCTAAATTCCATAAGATACAATTTCATTTCAATTTAAATTTTTAAAATTGCTGACAGAATTCTTACGAATTGCAACAATTAGAATTGTGCAACAGATAGCAAATTCATGATATAAAAGCGGCAAAGACATTTAATTTGGGTTGGTTTTTGACAGAGATTTGTGATTCGCGGAGCATGGTTAATAAATTGGTGTAAAAAGTTAACAAGTGGCTTTTCCCACCTACCGGTAATCGGCAAGTTAATACCTAGTCAAAAATTCGACGGAAATCGAACCAGCATTTCGCTGATTACAAAGTCGAAATGCTACCATGGGGGCACAAGACACGTTACCTTTCCTAAACTAAATTATGCACATCAAGCTCATTGAAATGTTTCATTCTCGTGGCGATTATTAAGCATATGGCCAATTTATCGCATATTCATTGTAATTTACAAAGAGACACGAGTATGTATTATTCCATCTAAAGTGATGTTTGATATTCATAGTTCTAGAGAAAAATTCCAATCAAAATTAAAATCCATAACCATAGCTTCTAACAAAACCACTCACGGACAACTTAATTTAATAAGCTAACTGAAAATAACAAACCCATCAACAGGATATATAGTATTACATACTACTTTCCAACTCATTAATTAACCAGAATGCAAGAAATAACACACCTTATACAAATTTCTAAAATTAATCCACTCAGCTACTGTATTTTCAAAAACAAAAAGTAATAATAATAAAATACCACATTCATACATGCATACATAAATCAAATTAGGTCATGTTAAGTATGTGTACCAAGAACTATTAAATTGCTTTATAATATCTGTTAAGTTTTTATATTTCTCCATTTGACGCATTCCAACATCACATAACATATTTTAACTATGACCCCTACAGTCAAATTTATGTATGTATGATTACGGTTATTTTCGAAGAATATGTACCTGTTGCTGTTGGCGCTGATCTGTTTTTCTTTTAGTTTTTTTTTCACTCTCAGTGCTGCTTTTGGTTTTAGTTTACGTTGACTTACCTTACAGATATGTAATTATCAGCATGTGGATCGTTACAAAAGTTTGTATAACACTGTTTGTAAATTAAATAAAAGTGAAGTCAATTATATTGTTCTCAAAGGATAGAGAAAAGGGTAGATGGAGTGTCGTAGCTATTTTGGTATGAGTTTTTCGAGATACAGTGGTAATTGAAAATATTATTCTCCGTTTGTTTTAGAAATAAAACACCCTATTTTGTATGAAAGGATAATGTCTACGAAAAGGAATAACTTGTGAAAAATTTCATAGATGAAACAAAGGTACTAATTTATCTCTTTGCGGGGCAATATATGAAAGGCTTGATCATTTAGAAAGTTTGTTTGTTTATACATATATTATTTCAAATTATATTATAAAATTCAAGCAAACATTTTTTTTCATTCAAGGATACTGCACAAGGACATTGTATATTTTTCATACCACTGCCCATATTACAGAGAGTGGTACATTTGAAAGCATGTTTTTTACCACGCATACAGAGGGGTACATTGCAAGAGGCGTTGTTGCGGGTTTTGGTTCTCTTTTTCATGTTGACAAAGAAATGCTTGTCAAGTAGGATATTATTTTTAGCTTGAAGTCTTTAAGGTTCCCTTCATAGCTTTCAAATTTAGCGATGATGTATGCGTTTAACAAAGT
This sequence comes from Odontomyia ornata, assembly GCA_963969285.1. Taxonomy (NCBI): domain Eukaryota; kingdom Metazoa; phylum Arthropoda; class Insecta; order Diptera; family Stratiomyidae; genus Odontomyia; species Odontomyia ornata. The sequence goes on along the minus strand of OZ017741.1, from coordinate 68,670,227 downwards.
CACATCAAGAAAGTGATAGAAAATTCTTGGCCACCACTTTCGACTTCTACGGTCTAATTCATAATACTTCTTAAGTTGATCGAACTTATCAACGCTATTCATGTGCCAGTTGTAGTCGCATATTATGTGAGGACATTGAACGATTTGGAGGTTTCCATCGAACCTACGTCTTTGCACTTCCGTTACATTAGGATTGTGAAAGTTTGATAAAACTGTAACCGCTTTTTTTCCATCCATTTCAAATAAAGAAGTGCAGTATTACCAATTTTCCAATCAAAATTACCTCTGCGTAAGTGCTTATTGGGTATCAAACCATGTGGTAAGCGCTTCCTTTTGGCCTGTGCGGTTCCACATGCATAAATCCTCCTTTGCTTCAGTTCAAGAAGAAGATTACGTAAGGTGAAAAAATTATCGAAATATAATTTATGATTTTGATTGCTTATAACTGAAGACGAGTCTACAACAATCCTTTTGCCCAAATTTTTCGTTGTTGTGTTGTCTTTTTTGCCGGAATATACTTCAAAATCATAAGTATAGCCACTTTTATCACATAGCATCTAAACTTTGTAGCCTCTTTTTATTGGCTTCTTTGGCATAAATTGTTCCAAAGGCACTTCTTCCTTTGAATTTTATCATAGACTCGTCTATGCAAATATATTCACCAAGTTCAAGGCATCCCTGATATCTTTCAAACAACATGTCTAAGAAAGGTTGCACCTTGTAAAGCTGAGTATAATTGGGTGCTCCTCTCTGAGGCATAACTGATGCATCATTCAAGTGAATATTATTTAGCAACCAGCTAAATCTCCTCACTGGTATCAAATTCGCAATAAACGCATCGTGTAGTTCTTGACGAGCTGACCAATAATCCTGATAACTTGCCTGACATTTCATTCCTCCCGAAAAACTAATACCAATGAATACCCGTGTTTCTTGGAAATTTGTTGGAGTGTACGGCTTTCCAGATTGATATGGTCAATAATTTGATCGGTCAAAAGTTTGTTGAAAATACTTTTTGCATCCTAGGACCATGATGGGTGCCAGTGAACTGCTCCAGGTAGAAATGGCCTGAACTGATACCGGACCGCACTACACTCGCAAATTGGACGAAAGAATGTCATCGTTTTTATCAAAATTATCGTTGGAAGTCTGTCCACATGCAAATGTGAAAAAATTTATATATTTTTGTTACCTATTGCAAAAAATAGCTCACATTCAACGGCCTTTCATCTTCAACGTGAGTAGAATGAGGCAAGAAACATTCGTCCAAATTACTTGCATAATTTTCGAGGTCTACGGATTCTCCATCTGAGGGTATATCGACATACGAGGTGTGTTCAAAAAATATCACGAATTTTGTTTTTTTTTCAAAAATTATTTATTTATTCATGAATATCTATTTTGTCCCCTTCAAAGTAATCCCCATGAGATATTATACACTTGTGCCAACGGTTTTTCCAATCTTCGAAGCACTTCAAAAAATCATTTTTATAATCTTGTTCAGCTCCTCCTTCGATGCCGTCTTTATCTCGTCAAGCGTAGCGTAACGTCGTCCTTTCATGGGCCTCTTCAGTTTAGGAAACAAGAAAAAGTCACAGGGGGCCAGATCTGGGGAATACGGTGGCTGCGGCATCATTAGTGTGTTGTTTTTGGCCAAAAAGTCGCGCACAAGCAACGATGTGTGAGTAGGGGCGTTATCGTGGTGCAAAAGCCAATTTTTGTTCTCCCACAAATCCGGGCGTTTCTGGTGGATTGCTTCGCGCGAATTGCGCATAACTTGCAGGTAATATTCCTTATTGACCGTTCTTCCTTGTGGCAAGAACTCATGATGCACCACGCCCCTGCAATCGAAGAAAACTGTCAGCAAAACTTTCACATTCGACCGAACTTGGCGCGCTTTTTTCGGTGTTGGTTCATGCGGCAGCTTCCATTGAGATGATTGAGCTTTGGTTTCCACGTCATAACCATAAACCCACGATTCGTCACCAGTTATGACCCTCTGGAGCAAATTTGGTTCGTCGCGGACAGAGTTTAGCATCTCATTAGCAATGTTCATGCGTTGCTGTTTTTGGTCGCAATTGAGCAATTTTGGTACGAATTTCGCGGCGACCCATCTCATGCCCAAATCGTTGATAAAAATCGAATGGCACGAGCCAATCGATATGTTTAGGCCTTTCATCTTCAACGTTGGGTAGAATGAGGCAAGAAACATTCGTCCAAATTACTTGCATAATTTTCGAGGTCTACGGATTCTCCATCTGAGGGTATATCGACATACGAGTATTTCTCCTCATCTTGTGGCAAGAAGTATAGAATATCTTCTTCCGAGAGGTTTTCTCTATTCATTTTCCCTTTCTTTGATGAAACATAAGTGTTTAGTAAATATGTAGTGGCATGCACTTCATACCGCTTCCTTGTAACTGTAATATCAACATTGTATTGCATTTTTCACTCAAAGCAATTACACTCAACAATTTATCGCGCTGAGGAACAACTACGTTTACAGTTTTAAAAATTTTGGGTATTGTGTATTCATGAAAACATACGAACCAAATAAGCATTCTCAACTAATGATCAAGTCACCGACATTACGGTTCTACAAAGCTCACAAGTCGAGTTCTGAGTAAACAAACAAAAATTCGTTTGATAGAAATGAATTTGTCGCTTGAGATACAATGGTATTAAATGTAAACCACTGCCCATACTGCCCAGGAAATTTTTAAGAAAACGTGGTATAAAATGTATACCACTGCCCCGCAAAGAGTTGAATAAGTTTGTAAATACGTTTACCCATAGTGATCATCAACCTTTTCAGGTTATCATATAACACGCATAAGTTTATTTTCCAAATATTTTCAATATCTTTGACTTATTCTTGAAGCCTGGAGAGATAAGGTGTCAAAAAGGAAAGTTTGAATGACCATATTCTAAGTAAATCTGTAGAAGTTATTGGACTTGCTTGATAAAAAGATGTAGAGAGAATAAAAGGAAACTATTTTTGCACTATCATAATTTTGCCGCACAATTTACTCAGACCTATCATGACAAAGGACCAGACAGTGAAAATAAAACTTAACCCTAACCACTCGTACTAATATTTGTTGGCTCTTTTTAAATGTTTCTACCAAAACATTTTCTGATTTAACGTTGCCCTTCACTGTAACGATGTTTTTAATGTTTTAACATTTCTGGTTTCAAAATCTGGATCATGCTTCCATGGTCCACTTGTAACCACTCGAACTTTTGTTAGATAATGCTGCATGGGTTGTGTGGGTTCTTAAAAGACAATTTCGTCATATGCCTCCGATACAAGCCCTTTTTTGCTATTTGTTGAATTTAATACACTTTCAAATTCGGTCACAGGTGATTAAAATAACTTCAATATATGATACAATGTACTTGGTCTCTCGATTGAATCATGGAAGTATATTTTCATGAACACTTCAAATTCTCCCTAATTGTTTCATATGACGTTCGCGCAAATCGAGGAGCGAATTGTAACTCCGATTATTATCCGATCAAACTAGCCTATCAATGGCGAAACCCAGCTCTCTACAAAAATTTGACATAGAAAGGCCCCAAACGGCTTATGTGGCTAAAAATTTGACGGAAGCCCTCGACAATTAGCTTGCTCACATCCTATCAGACAGATCGCTTAATAAGAGCAACGAGCTATGAGTAGAAATGAAAGCCACAATGTCTTCATTGCGGCTTTCGCTACCACTCATAGCAGAACAGATGATCAAACATCAAGCCCGGCGCAAGAGAAATGATTGGTTCAATGATGAGTCCCAGAATGCGTTACACAAAAAGAATCAAGCGTATAAAGATTGTTTAGATAGGAGAACCAGGCTGACGAGAGAACATTATGAAAACCTAAGAGGAGTAGTGAATAAGATAATTAGAATAAAGGAAACACACGCACAGCTCCAGACCATCGGAGCCTATAAATGTTTCCGGAGAGCTATCACTGGCCCCACCAACTCTGAATGAAGTTTGTTTCATCGTCAAAGCCCAAAATAATAATAAAGCACCAGGCATCGATGAGATTCCAGTGAATATCGTCAAATATGGTGGCAGTAGTGTTTATAAAGCTATTCACAAAGTCATCCAGCATATTTGGCAATAAGAACATATGCCAAAAGAGTGGAGCCAATTTGGTTTCTTACCCTCAAAAAAATTAATAGCTACAGTGCGAAAACTATAGAGGCACATCAGTACTTTGGGTGATATACAAAATATTTTCAAAGATTTCAGAAAATAAAATCAGATCCTACGCCAACAGTATTATTGGGGAGTATCAAGGCGGATTTGGAGTAGATAGATGAACGTTAGGCCAATTATTTACAGCAAGTAGGTACTTGAAAAATGCTTAGAGTTCAACATAGACGTACACCAGATTTTTGTTGACTTTAAGCAAGCATTCGACGGTATTGATCGTAACGTACTGTACCAAATAATGCTTTGCTTTGGCACCACAGCCAAATGAGTCCGTCTTACCAAAATGACAATGACGTCGACAACGTTCCAAGTCCGCATCAATAACCAACTCACCAACGCATTTGGCGCAAATATGGAACTAAAGCAGGGAGATGGGCTGGCCCAATGCTATTCAATTTGGCTCTGGAATTTGTTAAAAAGCTACCTGTCGATACAAGACGAACGTTATTATATAAGTCGAATCAAGTGGTAACCTATGTGAATGACATTAATATTTTTTTACAGTCAACAATAACCGCCAAAAAATTACTCCTGAGACTCGATAGTGAAGAAAAACGAGCAGGGCTTCAAATCAATATAAATAAAACAAAGCTCATAACGCAGTCAAGGGAAAAGACCTCAAATACCCAAAACATCAATATTGAAAATGTGGGCAAATTTGTGTATCTAGGTACCAAAAAAAACGAGAACCGCTAGTGAAGGAGATGAATCACGCCGAAGAATACAGCTCGCAAACAAAATATCCTATTCAGTTTTGACGATCTTGAAGACCATGCTTACACAGGAAAACAAAGGTCCAAGTATCCAAATCTGTGAGAAAACACATGCTGTGCTATGGGTGTCAAATATAGACCCTAACTACTTCATATCCAGCTGATAACCCGAGTATGCGCACACATCTTGAACTCTTTCGGAAGACGGGTCCTGAGGTTAATAACTGGAGTGATGCTAGACGGGGACCAATGGCAAATTCGATACAGCCATGAGCTGTATGAAATTTTTTACGAAGATTATAAGATATAATGATTTTCGAAATGCTCCTGTAGGACACGGCTGCCGATGGTCTGGCACAAGTGTCAGCGAGCTATAAACAACACCGAGCTCAGCTAAGTAGCTTCGCTTAACGACCGCGTACGCGTGCTTGGCGACTTGCATTTGCGGGATCATATGAGGCGGGTTCTTGTCAAGCCACGAAGCTACACTACAAAATACTTATCACGCGTGCTCTACTCTACAAGACGTACCGATCAATTTTTATTATCTTTAGAAATGTTCTATTAGGTGTCAATTAAGCTACTCTACAGTAATTCAATATTTCTTTGCCTCGTTACAGTTAGTGGACACGGAGGCTTGAGACAAACGCAAACATTACACAAAAAGCAACCGTCACTTTCTCCGAAGAAGGTCGTTGCATTACAAGGGGAATGTCAAACCTAAAGATGTTAAAGTGGCTGAAGTGGACCACTCATCTCTGCCTAAAGGATGGAAACTTGATAGATGTAGTTTACTTTACACTAGTAAAACAACAAACTAAGCAGTTTCTACGGGGTTACCACCTTATCTCTTCAGGAGCAGCCACTCCTGATCGCCACTCCCGATCGCCGCGGGGCCGCTCGACTGCTTATGTTTATTACAAAGACTGCAGAAGCTACAATGGGCTGGCCATGTGCATCATATGGGTGAACAACGGATACCCAAAAAGGTATTCGTTGGCAGAATTGTAGCGAGGAGACCAGTGGGGAAACTGAAAAAGCGCTGGTCTGACTGTTTCAACGAAGACAGTTTATCGGAGGACCGGTCAATGGACCGATAAAGTTGACGGTGAATTTTGCAAGAAGTGAAGGTCCAAAAGGGACTGTAGACCTACCAAGAAGAACTCGTTCAAAATTTTCATGATCATTTTGTTGAGAAGAATAATTTTTGATGGAGCTTATATTAGCTAATTGATTCTACTCTTCCTGCGCAACCATTTCGGTTTTCCAGATACTTGATTCGCCTAAAAAAAACTTGTCTTGGAAGCCAAAATTAGCTTCATATTTCTCAACTGCTTGGATTCTTCAAAAAGCTCATTCATATACCAATGACAAATAAAATTATTGAAGCATAATAGCACAGAAGAAATCCTTATAAATTTTCTTGAAATGATTTCTTTTCTTTTCTTAGCACTACAGTCCCTTTCGGGCCTTCGCTTAGAGATAGTTAGAGTATCTCATTGTCATGATTGAATGTATCGCCACTCCACAAGGTGACAAATGAAATGATTTCTACAAAAATATTTTATCCTCGTTTCAAATATGACCTGTGCGTATTTTTCGCCAAAATATGAAACTATTAATGATCAAAGTTGAAGAATTATTGAAGTTTAGTTTATATTTCCAAAGATTTTAGTATATCTTTGCACTGAATTCAAGTTGAAACGCATCTTTACGCTGAATGCTAGTTGAAACGTTTAGTTCGATGAAGACTCAAAAAAGCACTCAATTTACGAAGGGGAACCATAATTAAAGTTTGGATAGATCTATCTATTACAAAAAAGTATGGAAAGAGACTACAGGATTGAATTTGTTTCATATGAAAGCATACTTTAATACTATATTTACGATTATATTTAAATTTCTGAATGGTGCTGTTAATACTGTCCCTCATTGAAGAGTTATATAATTTTCACACGATCAACCAAAATATATTAGCTATTATGTGCATCCTTGATAATTCAATTCAAATATATTAGCATTTATATGCATCCTTGATAATTAATCCCACCCATGTATTGAACGGTGATGGAGATAGATTTACGCTAAAAAAAAATTTTTCTGACGGTAAATGTCCTTTTCCGTTGTCAGCATAACATGTTCTTTGCATGAAACGATCAAGGTGAGAATACATAGCAGACTCGTAAAAAAAATTGTGGTGTCTTCGGTCAAGATACTTTATCAAAAGCCACAAAGAGATGATTCGCTCGCTTTCGTTCTGGAAATTTTGATGTCAAAGATGCACTTCACTAAGGTCAACCAATCACTGAAAAAGCCGATGAAATCTTATAAAAAATTGAAAAAGACCGACACACAAGCAGCCAAGACATTGCTGAGGAACTGAATATCCATCACCAAACAGTTTTGAGCCATTTGCGTAAGGTTGGATACACAAAGAAGCTCGACGTTTGAGTGCCACGTGAATTAACACAAAAAAATTTGATCGAGCAAATAAATAATAAAACGCTATGAAATCTATCTATCGCTAATAAAACGCTATGAAATCGAACCATTTTTGAAGAAATCATTTGGGGCGATGAAAAACGGGTAAGATACAAGAATATCGTTCGAAAAAGATCATGGCTAAAATAAGGTGAATCATCACAAACGACTCCAAAGCCAGGATTGACACCAAATAAGGTTATGCTGTGTGCATGCTGGGATTGGAAGGGAATTGTTTATCATGATATACTAGAACCTGGCCAAACACTCAATTCGGCTCTGTACTGTCAGCAATTAACCAGATTTCAACAAGCATTTCAAAAAAAAACCGGTCAGAATTGATCAATAGAAAAGGCGTTGTCATCCAACATGACAATGCCAGACCACACACATCTTCAATGACCCGGCAAAAATTGACAGAGCTTGGTTGGGAAGTTTTGATGCATCCACCGTATAGTCCAGACCTTGCATCATCAGACTACCATTTGTTTCGGTCTCTGCAAAACTTCCTTAATGGAAAGAAATTCACTTCAAAAAGGGAGTGTGAAAATCACTTGACAAACAAGTTTTTCGCCGATAAACCACAGAAGTTCTACACAGGTGGAGTGATGGCTCTACCCGGAAAATGGCAAAAGGTCATAGATAATAATGGACAATATGTTCTTAAATAAGACCCATTAAAAAAAAAGAAATAATCAATCGAAAAATGACAAAAAAGGCTCAATACTTTTTAGACTTACCAAGATTATAGCCATCTGTTTTTTTTTTATTTCCGCTGGGTTGCCCATGATTGATCCTTGTGCATTTTTGAAAAACTTGTTTGTGGATTGAAGCCATCTTTCGATTGCTTAATAGAGGCATACGCGGATCGGGCTTCATTTAGGGTCATGTTTCCGTTTACCTGTTGGATTTTGATGGACAGTCATTTCTTTCTTCGACACATTTTTTGAGCTTATTGACGGAGGGTTTATTGTTTTTTTTGGCCAGAGTTGGTTGCTGTGCGCCTGGTTCCCTTTTTCAACCGCTTCCTTGCATTCTTCATTGTACCAGTCGTTCCTATTTTTCTTTGCCTGGTGACCCAAGACTTCTTCGACCGCATCTCTTTCTTTCTTCCACATGGTTTTGATGTCATCATTACATTCTTCCGCCTGCGGGAATATGTTGATGTGATTTTCCAGCGCTGACATGTATGTGGACGTTACTGAGCTATCATTTAGCTGCTGTATCTGGCACCTTGGAGTAACTGGTGTTCCTTGAATATAGCTCTTAGGGATGCGGCATCGGAACTTGACTCTTACAAGGTAGTGGTCCGAATCACAGTCAGTGCTGCGGAACATTATATTATTCGTTAAGCTCTGTTGATCAAGTATTCCCTCATTCACTAGTCTCACAACTAATTGATATTGACAAAATATTGTCAATTAAACTACTAAACGTACAATATTTTTCAATATCGGCAAAAAATATAATTTTCTATCATTATTATTATGACGTATTAATACGCTTTTAGACGATCAATATGGCTCTCCCTCAATATTGGAATTAATATTTGTGGCTTTCCGAGAAAAAAAAATTGGAACAGATATTGACAATATTATTGATCGCTAGGGACTACTTAAATCGGTTCAGTAGATTCTAAGTAAACTGACTGCGGCAGATGGACAGACAGGAAAACGAGCGACCCTGGGTTCGGCTTTTGCATTTGTTTGTACGAAACAGTTAATAGATGTCCAATGGATGTATTTATTAAATGTATTCAATGAAAGCATTTTCGCAGATCCTTTATGAATGGTTGCAAAACTTTTCCAATTTATCATGGTAAAACAAATTCCCTTCCCATCTCAATATTCGGTGGAAACATACTTGTACTCGTATGTTTATCATTGATTCAATAGTGTAGTTTCAAAACCATCATACTCTCAATGGAGTTCAACTGTCTACCAACTTTTCCATGTCACTGTATTAATTTTCTGGTTCTTTTACAAGATCTTGAGCTCTTACGCTCTGGTACTGTTGGCTGCTGTTACTGTTCAATTCAAACGTGCGCGCACCACCGTGATTACATTTATAATGTGACCAATCCAGTTTTTACTGATGGAATTTCAACGTTTTATCGTAGGAGAGTGTTCCGTGCTGGAAATGTTGGTTGCTGTTGGAGCTGCTGCCGTTGCTTCTTGTTGCTGTTCTGTGCCAAGCCATACCATTTGCTACTACTATGCTATTATTGTCGTTCCTGTATTAGTGATTCAAATATGTATGTTTTGGACACTATGTAGACAGTTGTGTGGAATGAAGTCGAAGGTACCTTCATAACCAAAAGATTTCTCTTTTGATTCTCCTCTCCAATAAGATGTCTTGCTATTCTTATTTTAACATCTTGCCTGCTGGGAAGAGTAGGGTTGTTATTATTTTGTTGTTATTTTCATTACATGTTAGTTTTTTCTACTTTTATTTATAACTATACATTCTACACATACCGATGCATACATAAGTATATATTTAAAAATGTATCTATACTTCTTTGTAAGTCTGGTTCAGTAGTCTAGAATCTCAACTTCTTTTTATCCTGTTTGTTCTTATTTTTTTAGTTGGCTGGGAGCAGGAAAGAAGATGTACACCTAGCATACATACTCACATCTGTTTGAAAGTAGATAACGTCCACACGATAAAGGAGAGACATCCTCGCGTGAAGGAGTCAATGGACTTCAAATTCCTTCCTTGTTTACATTTTTCGTTAAAATGATAGTCATGCCAGCCCATATAAAATAACTTGCCATTAAGCCTAAAAGAGACCCACACCATTGACGTACTCATAAATCTCATACTTTTATTCCACTTCATATGTTTTTATTTACTCAATTTTTTTTTCGTCAACATCATTTAAGATCAATCTCCTCGGGCACGCGCTTAGAAACAAGGAGCCAGTGGTTAAATGATTCCAGAATTTAGGGAATAATAAAAATAACACAAACAGCATGTGGCTTGTGTCTGATATCAAATATCCTCACAGACGCAATGTGGCTTGGAGTTATCCATACTTGATTGAGCTTTAATAGGAAAACCATGAAATTACATAAAACTTGATTATGACTCTCTTCGATTTACAAATTGTGGTTAGATGCCAAAGGAATTATGTTTTTGACTAAAACAAATTCGATGTTTTGCCAAATTAACATATTGCCGATTTCCAGTTAAATTGAATGAAATTGGCAAAGGGGTAAAAGTGTTATGCGAGTTTCGTTTTGTTTTAGTATTTTCATGGAATTGACTTTTAGTTTGATTGATGCCAATAAACTGAAAAAGCTTTTGAAGTAGGTATTTATTGGAGATAGAAAGTCTTTCAAGTTGGTTGGCAGGGTTTTTATGATTTTTTTGATTTGTTCTAAGAAAGTCTTGTTAAAAGCCAATTGAGGGTTTACTTTGAACTCAACCATGAATAGCACTTAAGTCATTTAACTTTGAACTAAGAAATTGAACCTTCTTGAGGCCATGTTTTTTGTTAACATTAATGATTCATTGTACAATCATCTAGTAATCGTATCGTAAATCAACAATTTTAGAACATTAATTCTAATTTGACAAAAATTGCCGGCATATATCTAATAATTCTGGTAATTGAAATTTGAGCAATACACTCACCTCGTATATAAAATGAAATTATAACCATACCCCTCAATAATACGCCGAATATGCCATCAGATGAGTGTTGCCGAATATCGGATAAGTTTTCTTTTAATACATTGACAAGGGGCAGTTCACCATTTTCTACATTTCAAATATACAGTAATATTATTTTGTTTGTTGCTACTATAGTTTGATGCCGGGTTGCCTAATATCGAATAGGAATAAAAGCAAAGAAGACAACAAATGCATCATCGGCTCGAAGAAAGCTTAATGAATTTTGTTTTTCACGAGAAACAAAACTTTATTTCAAATTATAACTAACTAAATGTTATTATGAAAGTTTTTCATTCCAAAAGTCACAGCTATTTGTCTTCCATTTTTCATTTTCTTAAGCTGAATTAAGTTTGTGAGCCCATCTCTGACAATTCCTGCATTTAATTCATTGCTTCCCGCACTTGTCTTCTTGTAGGGTTGACAGCAATACAAATCCCAAGTAGCAATTGGGGCTCGATAGGGTTAAAAATTGCAGTATTAACCTCTGTAAGACTTTCATAAAGCGCCTAATCAGAAGGTCGAACATTACTGAAAGAGTATCTGTTATAAATGCTTCTAAAACACCTTAATCCGCTGAAAACCAGCGACTTTATCTAGAGTTTAGATTTTTTTTTGTGATTGGGAGGCGAAAATTGCGTACAAAGTGTGGGACTCCCATGCCAACAACCGACTGGACTACCCATTAAACACCACCGCTATCACTCGAGATCTCGGTCTGAAACTGTTTGACACAATAATTCGGGCCAGGTTTCGCTGGCGGATCCCTCTTCTGGCGCGGAAGGTGAGAGGGGAAGAGGAATTGCTAGACAAGTGATCCCCCAGCCCAAATGTATTCGGCTGCTGTGAGTCTCTTTTATCTTTTCGAACCGATTCAAGCATCACCGTGACTTTACAATCCGAAGTGAGCTCTTCCGTTGGCCTGTCGAGGTTCCGTCACAGCCTGTTCCATTTGTCTTTTGGGCAAAACCGATAATCGGGGGCCCGCGACTTACCAATCTTGTGCAGGTAGGACGAATACATTACTGGCCAAGAATCCAAAGATAGTGGTAATATAAGTAGCCTTAAGCATAATTGTAAAATCTTAGGTAGTAACTACAACCCATCAATCAATAATTACATCAATCCCAGCTCTAAAACCACTTCTCCCTCGCCTAAACAATCGAATGTTAATCGCACTTCTTCGGCCGACTCAACATTGTACTCCGTTTGGGCACGTGCTGGCGAATTTGAAACAGCTTCAGATTCTGTGGCATCTTGTGTACACGAGTTGGATGCTGGTCCCTGCTTGGTACCTAAATCCACTGATCAAGGTAGATGCTGGAATTTTATCAGTGGAGAGGACTTGATTCCTGTTTCGTCTGGGTCTATTACTCAACCGATATCACCTGCCTCAAACAACTTAACCTAGGCATTCTTAGATTCTCGTCTGCCTCCTTCAGTCAAGGCCACTATGTTGTCAGGAGCTGACCTGGAAAAAAGATACCTTATGTCTCGACTCACAGATAACTAAATCTACGAATACGTTCGTTTTTACCTTTCTTGTATGTACAAGACCCCAGACACAACCTGCATAGACGGTAAAACGAAAACCAACATGAAAATTTTTATTCAAAGGGAAGGTCGAAATGTTGGTCTCATTTTGTAGCTGCCAGTCTATTCTTTACGACAAGTACAAATTTGTAATATTATTTACAAATACACTATTTTTTATAAAGGTTGAAATAGGGAAAAAAACATCAAAACTTTAAATGGCCTTTTCTCCCCTGAAACGTGCGAATTCGGCGGTTTTACGATTTAATTTAAAGGCTTGGTAGATCTCTAGCTTTCACCGTTCACTGTGCCCACAATTTCCATCCGATTGTCAAAATTTTGGTTTAATTTTATAGCTGCCAGTCTATTCTTTACGACAAGTACAAATTTGTAATATTATTTACAAAAACACTATTTTTTATGAAGGTTGAAATATAGAAAAAACACGAAAACTTTAAATTTCTTTTCTCCCCTTAAACGTGCGAATTTGGCAATTTTACGATTTAATTTAAAGGCTTGGTAGATCTCTAGCTTTGACCGTTCACTGTGCCACAATTTCTATCCGATTGTCAAAATTTTGGTCTCATTTTGTAGCTGCCAGTCTATTCTTTACGACAAAAACAAATTTGTAAAATTATTTACAAATACACTATTTTTTATGAAGGTTAAAATAGGCAAAAAAACACCAAAACTTTAAATGGCTTTTTCTCCCCTTAAACGTGCGAATTCGGCGTTTTTACGATTTAATTTAAAGGCTTGGTAGATCTCTAGCTTTGACCGTTCACTGTGCCCACAATTTCTTTCTGATTGTCAAAGTTTTGGTCTCATTTTGTAGCTGGCAGTCTATTCTTTACGACAAATACAAATTTGTAATATTATTTACAAATACACTAGTTTTTATGAAGGTTGAAATATGGAAAAAACACCAAAACTTTAAATTTCTTTTCTCCCCTTAAACGTGCAAATTTAACAATTTTACGATTTAATTTAAAGGCTTGGTAGATCTCTAGCTTTGACCGTTCACTGTGCCCACAATTTCTATCCGATTGTCAAAATTTTAGTCTCATTTTGTAGCTGCCAGTCTATTCTTTACGACAGGTACAAATTTGTAATATTATTTACAAATACACTATTTTTGATGAAGGCTGAAAAAGGGGAAAAAACACCAAAACTTGAAATGGCTTTTTCTCCCCTTAAACGTGTGAATTCATCGTTTTTACGACTTAATTTAAAGGCTTGGTAGATCTCCAGCTTTGACCGTTCACTGTGCCCACAATTTCTATTCGGTTGTCAAAATTATGGTCTCATTTTGTAGCTGCCAGTCTATTCTTTACGACAAATACAAATTTGTAATAATATTTACAAATACACTATTTTTTATGAAGGTTGAAATAGGGAAAAAAACACCAAAACTTTAAATGGCTTTTTCTCCCCTTAAACGTGCGAATTCGGTGTTTTTACGATTTAATTTAAAGGCTTGGTAGATCTCTAGCTTTGACCGTTCACTGTGCCCACAATTTCTTTCCGATTGTCAAAGTTTAGGTCTCATTTTGTAGCTGGCAGTCTATTCTTTACGACAAATACAAATTTGTAATATTATTTACAAATACACTAGTTTTTATGAAGGTTGAAATATGGAAAAAAACACCAAAACTTTAAATGGCTTTTTCTCCCCTTGAACGCGCGAATTCGGCGTTTTTACGATTTACTTTAAAGGCTTGGTAGATCTCTAGCTTTGACCGTTCACTGTACCCACAATTTCTATCCGATTGTCAAAATTTTGGGCTCAGTTTGTAGCCGCCAGTCTATTCTTTACAACAAGTACAAATTTGCAATATTATTTAACAAAACACTATTTTTTATGAAGGTTGAAATAGGCAAAAAACACCAAAACTTTAAATGGCTTTTTCTCCCCTTAAACGTGCGTATTCGGCGTTTTGACGATTTAATTTAAAGGCTTGGTAGATCTCTAGCTTTGACCGTTCACTGTGCCCACAATTTCTTTCCGATTGTCAAAGTTTTGGTCTCATTTTGTAGCTGCCAGTCTATTCTTTACGACAGGTACAAATTTGTAATATTATTTACAAAAACACTATTTTTGATGAAGGCTGAAATAGGGAAAAAAACACAGAAATTTGAAATGGCTTTTTCTCCCCTTAAACGTGTGAATTCGGCGGTTTTACGACTTAATTTCAAGGCTTGGTAGATCTCTAGCTTTGACCGTTCACTGTGCCCACAATTTCTATTCGGTTGTCAAAATTTTGGTCTCATTTTGTAGCTGCCAGTCTATTCTCTACGACAAATACAAATTTGTAATATTATTTACAAATACACTATTTTTTTATGAAGGTTGAAATAGGCAAAATAACACCAAAACTTTAAATGGCTTTTTCTCCCCTTAAACGTGCGAATTCGGCGTTTTTACGATTTAATTTAAAGGCTTGGTAGATCGCTAGCTTTGACCATTCACTGTGCCCACAATTTCTATCCGGTTGTCAAAATTATGGTCTCATTTTTTAGCTGCCAGTCTATTCTTCACGACAGGTACAAATTTGTAATATTATTTACAAATACACTATTTTTGATGAAGGCTGAAAAAGGGGAAAAAACACCAAAACTTGAAATGGCTTTTTCTCCCCTTAAACGTGTGAATTCATCGTTTTTACGACTTAATTTAAAGGCTTGGTAGATCTCTAGCTTTGACCGTTCACTGTGCCCACAATTTCTATTCGGTTGTCAAAATTATGGTCTCATTTTGTAGCTGCCAGTCTATTCTTTACGACAAATACAAATTTGTAATATTATTTACAAATACACTATTTTTTATGAAGGTTGAAATAGGGAAAAAAACACCAAAACTTTAAATGGCTTTTTCTCCCCTTAAACGTGCGAATTCGGTGTTTTTACGATTTAATTTAAAGGCTTGGTAGATCTCTAGCTTTGACCGTTCACTGTGCCCACAATTTCTATCCGATTGTCAAAATTTTAGTCTCATTTTGTAGCTGCCAGTCTATTCTTTACGACAGGTACAAATTTGTAATATTATTTACAAATACACTATTTTTGATGAAGGCTGAAAAAGGGGAAAAAACACCAAAATTTGAAATCGCTTTTTCTCCCCTTAAACGTGTGAATTCATCGTTTTTACGACTTAATTTAAAGGCTTGGTAGATCTCTAGCTTTGACCGTTCACTGTGCCCACAATTTCTATTCGGTTGTCAAAATTATGGTCTCATTTTGTAGCTGCCAGTCTATTCTTTACGACAAATACAAATTTGTAATATTATTTACAAATACACTATTTTTTATGAAGGTTGAAATAGGGAAAAAAACACCAAAACTTTAAATTGCTTTTTCTCCCCTTAAACGTGCGAATTCGGTGTTTTTACGATTTAATTTAAAGGCTTGGTAGATCTCTAGCTTTGACCGTTCACTGTGCCCACAATTTCTTTCCGATTGTCAAAGTTTAGGTCTCATTTTGTAGCTGGCAGTCTATTCTTTACGACAAATACAAATTTGTAATATTATTTACAAATACACTAGTTTTTATGAAGGTTGAAATATGGAAAAAAACACCAAAACTTTAAATGGCTTTTTCTCCCCTTAAACGCGCGAATTCGGCGTTTTTACGATTTACTTTAAAGGCTTGGTAGATCTCTAGCTTTGACCGTTCACTGTACCCACAATTTCTATCCGATTGTCAAAATTTTGGGCTCAGTATGTAGCTGCCAGTCTATTCTTTACAACAAGTACAAATTTGCAATATTATTTAACAAAACACTATTTTTTATGAAGGTTGAAATAGGCAAAAAACACCAAAACTTTAAATGGCTTTTTCTCCCCTTAAACGTGCGTATTCGGCGTTTTGACGATTTAATTTAAAGGCTTGGTAGATCTCTAGCTTTGACCGTTCACTGTGCCCACAATTTCTTTCCGATTGTCAAAGTTTTGGTCTCATTTTGTAGCTGCCAGTCTATTCTTTACGACAGGTACAAATTTGTAATATTATTTACAAAAACACTATTTTTGATGAAGGCTGAAATAGGGAAAAAAACACCAAAATTTGAAATGGCTTTTTCTCCCCTTAAACGTGTGAATTCGGCGTTTTTACGACTTAATTTCAAGGCTTGGTAGATCTCTAGCTTTGACCGTTCACTGTGCCCACAATTTCTATTCGGTTGTCAAAATTTTGGTCTCATTTTGTAGCTGCCAGTCTATTCTCTACGACAAATACAAATTTGTAATATTATTTACAAATACACTATTTTTTTATGAAGGTTGAAATAGGCAAAATAACACCAAAACTTTAAATGGCTTTTTCTCCCCTTAAACGTGCGAATTCGGCGTTTTTACGATTTAATTTAAAGGCTTGGTAGATCGCTAGCTTTGACCATTCACTGTGCCCACAATTTCTATCCGGTTGTCAAAATTATGGTCTCATTTTGTAGCTGCCAGTCTATTCTTCACGACAAGTACAAATTTGTAATATTATTTACAAAAACACTATTTTTTATGAAGGTTGAAATAGGCAAAAAAACACCAAAACTTTAAATGGCTTTTTCTCCCCTTAAACGTGCGTATTCGGCGTTTTTACGATTTAATTTAAAGGCTTGGTAGATCTCTAGCTTTGACCGTTCACTGTGCCCACAATTTCTTTCCGATTGTCAAAGTTTTGGTCTCATTTTGTAGCTGCCAGTCTATTCTTTACGACAGGTACAAATTTGTAATATTATTTACAAAAACACTATTTTTGATGAAGGCTGAAATAGGGGAAAAAACACCAAAACTTGAAATAGCTTTTTCTCCCCTTAAACGTGTGAATTAAGCGTTTTTACGACTTAATTTAAAGGCTTGGTAGATCTCTAGCTTTGACCGTTCACTGTGCCCACAATTTCTATCCGATTGTCAAAATTTTGGTCTCACTTTGTAGCTGCCAGTCTATTCTTTACGACAAGTACAAATTTGTAATATTATTTACAAAAACACTATTTTTTATGAAAGCTGAAATAGGGGAAAAAACACCAAAATTTGAAATGGCTTTTTCTCCGCTTAAACGTGTGAATTCGGCGTTTTTACGACTTAATTTAAAGGCTTGGTAGATCTCTAGCTTTGACCGTTCACTGTGCCCACAATTTCTATCCGATTGTCAAAATTTTGGTCTCATTTTGTAGCTGCCAGTCTATTCTCTACGACAAATACAAATTTGTAATATTATTTACAAAAACACTATTTTTGATGAAGGTTGAAATAGGCAAAAAAACACCAAAACTTTAAATGGCTTTTCCCCCCCTTAAATGTGCGTATTCGGCGTTTTTACGATTTAATTTAAAGGCTTGGTAGATCTCTAGCTTTGACCGTTCACTGTGCCCACAATTTCTATCCGATTGTCAAAATTTTGGTCTCATTTTGTAGCTGCCAGTCTATTCTTTACGACAAGTACAAATTTGTAATATTATTTACAAAAACACTATTTTTGATGAAAGCTGAAATAGGGGAAAAAACACCAAAATTTGAAATGGCTTTTTCTCCGCTTAAACGTGTGAATTCGGCGTTTTTACGACTTAATTTAAAGGCTTGGTAGATCTCTAGCTTTGACCGTTCACTGTGCCCACAATTTCTATTCGGTTGTCAAAATTTTGGTCTCATTTTGTAGCTGCCAGTCTATTCTCTACGACAAATACAAATTTGTAATATTATTTACAAAAACACTATTTTTGATGAAGGTTGAAATAGGCAAAATAACACCAAAACTTTAAATGGCTTTTTCTCCCCTTAAACGTGCGAATTCGGCGTTTTTACGATTTAATTTAAAGGCTTGGTAGATCTCTAGCTTTGACCATACACTGTGCCCACAATTTCTATCCGATTGTCAAAATTTTGGTCTCATTTTGTAGCTGCCAGTCTATTCTTTACGACAAAAACAAATTTGTAATATTATTTACAAAAACACTTTTTTTTATGAAGGTTGAAATAGGCAAAATAACACCAAAACTTTAAATGGCTTTTTCTCCCCTTAAACGTGCGAATTCGGCGTTTTTACGATTTAATATAAAAGCTTGGTAGATCTCTAGCTTTGACCATTCACTGTGCCCACAATTTCTATCCGATTGTCGAAATTTTGGTCTCATTTTGTAGCTGCCAGTCTATTCTTCACGACAAAGACAAATTTGTAATATTATTTACAAAAACACTATTTTTTATGAAGGTTTCAATAGGCAAAAAAACACCAAAACTTTAAATGGCTTTTCCCCCCCTTAAATGTGCGTATTCGGCGTTTTTACGATTTAATTTAAAGGCTTGGTAGATCTCTAGCTTTGACCGTTCACTGTGCCCACAATTTCTATCCGATTGTCAAAATTTTGGTCTCATTTTGTAGCTGCCAGTCTATTCTTTACGACAAATACAAATTTGTAATATTATTTACAAAAACACTATTTTTTATGAAGGCTGAAATATGGGAAAAAACACCAAAACTTGAAATGGCTTTTTCTCCCCTTAAACATGTGAATTCGGCGTTTTTACGACTTAATTTATAGGCTTTGTAGATCTCTAGCTTTGACCGTTCACTGTGCCCACAATTTCTATTCGGTTGTCAAAATTTTGGTCTCATTTTGTAGCTGCCAGTCTATTCTTTACGACAAATACAAATTTGTAAAATTATTTACAAAAACACTTTTTTTTTATGAAGGTTGAAATAGGGAAAAAAACACCGAAACTTTACATGGCTTTTTCTCCCCTTAAACGTGCGAATTTGGCGTTTTTACGATTTAATTTAAAGGCTTTGTAGATCTCTATCTTTGACCGTTCACTGTGCCCACAATTTCTTTCCGATTGTCAAAGATTAGGTCTCATTTTGTAGCTGCCAGTCTATTCTTTACGACAAATACAAATTTGTAATATTTTTTACAAATACACTAGTTTTTATGAAGGTTGAAATATGGAAAAAACACCAAAACTTTAGATGGCTTTTTCTCCCCTTAAACGCGCGAATTCGGCGTTTTTACGATTTAATTTAAAGGCTTGGTAGATCTCTAGCTTTGACCGTTCACTGTGCCCACAATTTCTATCCGATTGTCAAAATTATGGTCTCGTTTTGTAGCTGTCAGCCTACTCCTCACGACAAGTACAAATTTGTAATATTATTAACAAAAACACTATTTTTTATGAAGGTTGAAATAGGCAAAAAAACACCAAAACTTTAAATGGCTTTTTCTCCCCTTAAACGTGCGAATTTGCTTTGACCGTTCCCCGTGCCCACAATTTCTATCCGATTGTCAAAATTTTGGTCTCATTTTTAGCTGCCAGTCTATTCTTTACGACAAGTACAAATTTGTAATATTATTTACAAAAACACTTTTTTTTATGAAGGTTGAAATAGGCAAAAAAACACCAAAACTTTAAATGGCTTTTTCTCCCCTTAAACGTGCGAATTCGGCGTTTTTACGATTTAATTTAAAGGCTTGGTAGATCTCTAGCTTTGACCGTTCACTGTGCCCACAATTTCTATCCGATTGTCAAAATTTTGGTCTCATTTTGTAGCTGCCAGTCTATTCTTTGCGAAAAGTACAAATTTGTAATATTATTTACAAAAACACTATTTTTTATGAAGGTTGAAATAGGCAAAAAAACACCAAAACTTTAAATGGCTTTTTCTCCCCTTAAACGTGCGAATTCGGCGTTTTTACGATTTAATTTAAAGGCTTGGTAGATCTCTAGCTTTGACCGTTCACTGTGCCCAGAATTTCTATCCGATTGTCAAAATTATGGTCACAATTTGTAGCTGTCAGTCTATTCTTCACGACAAGTACAAATTTGTAATATTATTTACAAAAACACTATTTTTTTTGAAGATTAAAATAGGCAAAAAACACCAAAACTTTAAATGGCTTTTTCTCCCCTTAAACGTGCGAATTTGCTTTGACCGTTCACTGTGCCCACAATTTCTATCCGATTGTCAAAATTTTGGTCTCATTTTTAGCTGCCAGTCTATTCTTTACGACAAGTACAAATTTGTAATATTATTTACAAAAACACTATTTTTTATGAAGGTTGAAAAAGGCAAAAAAACACCAAAACTTTAAATGGCTTTTTCTCCCCTTAAACGTGCGAATTCGGCGTTTTTACGATTTAATTTAAAGGCTTGGTAGATCTCTTGCTTTGACCGTTCACTGTGCCCACAATTTCTATCCGATTGTCAAAATTTCGGTCTCGTTTTGTAGCTGCCAGTCTATTCTTTACGACAAGTACAAATTTGGAATATTATTTACAAAAACGCTATTTTTTATGAAGGTTGAAATAGGCAAAAAAACACCAAAACTTTAAATGGCTTTTTCTCCCCTTAAACGTGCGAATTCGGCGTTTTTACGATTTAATTTAAAGGCTTGGTAGATCACTAGCTTTGACCGTTCACTGTGCCCACAATTTCTTTCTGATTGTCAAAGTTTTGGTCTCATTTTGTAGCTGGCAGTCTATTCTTTACGACAAATACAAATTTGTAATATTATTTACAAATACACTAGTTTTTATGAAGGTTGAAATATGGAAAAAACACCAAAACTTTAAATTTCTTTTCTCCCCTTAAACGTGCAAATTTAACAATTTTACGATTTAATTTAAAGGCTTGGTAGATCTCTAGCTTTGACCGTTCACTGTGCCCACAATTTCTATCCGATTGTCAAAATTTTGGTCTCATTTTGTAGCTGCCAGTCTATTCTTTACAACAAGTACAAATTTGTAATATTATTTACAAAACCACTATTTTTTATGAAGGTTGAAATAGGCAAAAAAACACCGAAACTTTAAATGGCTTTTTCGCCCCTTAAACGTGCGAATTCGGCGTTTTTACGATTTAATTTAAAGGCTTGGTAGATCTCTTGCTTTGACCGTTCACTGTGCCCACAATTTCTATCCAATTGTCAAAATTTTGGTCTCGTTTTGTAGCTGCCAGTCTATTCTTTACGACAAGTACTAATTTGGAATATTATTTACAAAAACGCTATTTTTTATGAAGGTTGAAATAGGCAAAAAAACACCAAAACTTTAAATGGCTTTTTCTCCCCTTAAACGTGCGAATTCGGCGTTTTTACGATTTGATTTAAAGGCTTGGTAGATCACTAGCTTTGACCGTTCACTGTGCCCACAATTTCTTTCTGATTGTCAAAGTTTTGGTCTCATTTTGTAGCTGGCAGTCTATTCTTCACGACAAATACAAATTTGTAATATTATTTACAAATACACTAGTTTTTATGAAGGTTGAAATATGGAAAAAACACCAAAACTTTAAATTTCTTTTCTCCCCTTAAACGTGCAAATTTAACAATTTTACGATTTAATTTAAAGGCTTGGTAGATCTCTAGCTTGGACCGTTCACTGTGCCCACAATTTCTATCCGATTGTCAAAATTTTGGTCTCATTTTGTAGCTGCCAGTCTATTCTTTACAACAAGTACAAATTTGTAATATTATTTACAAAACCACTATTTTTTATGAAGGTTGAAATAGGCAAAAAAACACCGAACCTTTAAATGGCTTTTTCTCCCCTTAAACGTGCGAATTCGGCGTTTTTACGATTTAATTTAAAGGCTTGGTAGATCTCTAGCTTTGACCGTTCACTGTGCCCACAATTTCTATCCGATTGTCAAAATTTTGGTCTCATTTTTAGCTGCCAGTCTATTCTTTACGACAAGTACAAATTTGTAATATTTTTTTTCAAATACACTTTTTTTTATGAAGGTTGAAATAGGCAAAAAAACACCAAAATTTTAAATGGCTTTTTCTCCCCTTAAACGTGCGAATTCGGCGTTTTTACGATTTAATTTAAAGGCTTGGTAGATCTCTAGCTTTGACCGTTCACTGTGCCCACAATTTCTATCCGATTGTCAAAATTTTGGTCTCATTTTGTAGCTGCCAGTCTATTCTTTACGGAAAGTACAAATTTGTAATATTATTTACAAAAACACTATTTTTTAAGAAGGTTGAAATAGGCAAAATAACACCAAAACTTTAAATGGCTTTTTCTCCCCGTAAACGTGCGAATTCGGCGTTTTTACGATTTAATTTAAAGGCTTGGTAGATCACTAGCTTTGACCGTTCACTGTGCCCACAATTTCTTTCTGATTGTCAAAATTTTGGTCTCATTTTTAGCTGCCAGTCTATTCTTTTTGACAAGTACAAATTTGTAATATTTTTTACAAAAACACTTTTTTTTATGAAGGTTGAAATAGGCAAAAAAACACCAAAATTTTAAATGGCTTTTTCTCCCCTTAAACGTGCGAATTCGGCGTTTTTACGATTTAATTTAAAGGCTTGGTAGATCTCTAGCTTTGACCGTTCACTGTGCCCACAATTTCTATCCGATTGTCAAAATTTTGGTCTCATTTTGTAGCTGCCAGTCTATTCTTTGCGACAAGTACAAATTTGTAATATTATTAACAAAAACACTATTTTTTATGAAGGTTGAAATAGGCAAAAAACACCAAAACTTTAAATGGCTTTTTCTCCCCTTAAACGTGCGAATTCGGCGTTTTTACGATTTAATTTAAAGGCTTGGTAGATCACTAGCTTTGACCGTTCACTGTGCCCACAATTTCTTTCTGATTGTCAAAGTTTTGGTCTCATTTTGTAGCTGGCAGTCTATTCTTTACGACAAATACAAATTTGTAATATTATTTACAAATACACTAGTTTTTATGAAGGTTGAAATATGGAAAAAACACCAAAACTTTAAATTTCTTTTCTCCCCTTAAACGTGCAAATTTAACAATTTTACGATTTAATTTAAAGGCTTGGTAGATCTCTAGCTTTGACCGTTCACTGTGCCCACAATTTCTATCCGATTGTCAAAATTTTACTCTCATTTTGTAGCTGCCAGTCTATTCTTTACGACAGGTACAAATTTGTAATATTATTTACAAATACACTATTTTTGATGAAGGCTGAAAAAGGGGAAAAAACACCAAAACTTGAAATGGCTTTTTCTCCCCTTAAACGTGTGAATTCATCGTTTTTACGACTTAATTTAAAGGCTTGGTAGATCTCTAGCTTTGACCGTTCACTGTGCCCAGAATTTCTATCCGATTGTCAAAATTTTGGTCTCATTTTGTAGCTGCCAGTCTATTCTTTACAACAAGTACAAATTTGTAATATTATTTACAAAACCACTATTTTTTATGAAGGTTGAAATAGGCAAAGAAACACCGAAACTTTAAATGGCTTTTTCTCCCCTTAAACGTGCGAATTCGGCGTTTTTACGATTTAATTTAAAGGCTTGGTAGATCTCTAGCTTTGACCGTTCACTGTGCCCACAATTTCTATCCGATTGTCAAAATTATGGTCACATTTTGTAGCTGTCAGTCTATTCTTCACGACAAGTACAAATTTGTAATATTATTTACAAAAACACTATTTTTTTTGAAGGTTAAAATAGGCAAAAAAACACCAAAACTTTAAATGGCTTTTTCTCCCCTTAAACGTGCGAATTTGCTTTGACCGTTCACTGTGCCCACAATTTCTATCCGATTGTCAAAATTTTGATCTCATTTTTAGCTGCCAGTCTATTCTTTACGACAAGTACAAATTTGGAATATTATTTACAAAAACGCTATTTTTTATGAAGGTTTAAATAGGCAAAAAAACACCAAAACTTTAAATGGCTTTTTCTCCCCTTAAACGTGTGAATTCGGCGTTTTTACGATTTAATTTAAAGGCTTGGTAGATCACTAGCTTTGACCGTTCACTGTGCCCACAATTTCTTTCTGATTGTCAAAGTTTTGGTCTCATTTTGTAGCTGGCAGTCTATTCTTTACGACAAATACAAATTTGTAATATTATTTACAAATACACTAGTTTTTATGAAGGTTGAAATATGGAAAAAACACCAACACTTTAAATTTCTTTTCTCCCCTTAAACGTGCAAATTTAACAATTTTACGATTTATCTTAAAGGCTTGGTAGATCTCTAGCTTTGACCGTTCACTGTGCCCACAATTTCTATCCGATTGTCAAAATTTTGGCCTCATTTTGTAGCTGCCAGTCTATTCTTTACAACAAGTACAAATTTGTAATATTATTTACAAAACCACTATTTTTTATGAAGGTTGAAATAGGCAAAAAAACACCGAAACTTTAAATGGCTTTTTCTCCCCTTAAACGTGCGAATTCGGCGTTTTTACGATTTAATTTAAAGGCTTGGTAGATCTCTAGCTTTGACCGTTCACTGTGCCCACAATTTCTATCCGATTGTCAAAATTTTGGTCTCATTTTGTAGCTGCCAGTCTATTCTTTACGACAAGTACAAATTTGTAATATTATTTCCAAAGACGCTATTTTTTATGAAGGTTGAAATAGGCAAAAAACACCAAAACTTTAAATGGCTTTTTCTCCCCTTAAACGTGCGAATTCGGCGTTTTTACGATTTAATTTAAAGGCTTGGTAGATCTCTAGCTTTGACCGTTCACTGTGCCCACAATTTCTATCCGATTGTCAAAATTTTGGTCTAATTTTGTAGCTGCCAGTCTATTCTTTACGGAAAGTACAAATTTGTAATATTATTTACAAAAACACTATTTTTTATGAAGGTTGAAATAGGTAAAAAAACACCAAAACTTTAAATGGCTTTTTCTCCCCTTAAACGAGCGAATTCAGCATTTTTAACGATTTAATTTAAAGGCTTGGTAGATCTCTAGCTTTGACCGTTCACTGTGCCCACAATTTCTATCCGATTGTCAAAATTTTGGTCTCATTTTGTAGCTGCCAGTCTATTCTTTACGATAAGTACAAATTTGTAATATTATTAACAAAAACACTATTTTTTATGAAGGTTGAAATAGGCAAAAAAACACCAAAACTTTAAATGGCTTTTTCTCTCCTTAAACGTGCGAATTCGCTTTGACCGTTCACTGTGCCCACAATTTCTATCCGATTGTGAAAATTTTGGTCTCATTTTGTAGCTGTCAGTCTATTCTTCACGACAAGTTCAAATTTGTAATATTATTTACAAAAACACTTTTTTTTATGAAGGTTGAAATAGGCAAAAAAACACCAAAACTTTAAATGGCTTTTTCTCCCCTTAAACGTGCGAATTCGGCGTTTTTACGATTTAATTTAAAGGCTTGGTAAATCTCTAGCTTTGACCGTTCACTGTGCCCACAATTTCTATCCGATTGCCAAAATTTTGGTCTCATTTTGTAGCTGCCAGTCTATCCTTTACGACAAGTACAAATTTGTAATATTATTCACAAAACCACTATTTTTTATGAAGGTTGAAATAGGCAAAAAAACACCGAAGCTTTAAATGGCTTTTTCTCCCCTTAAACGTGCGAATTCGGCGTTTTTACGATTTAATTTAAAGGCTTGGTAGATCTCTAGCTTTGACCGTTCACTGTGCCCACAATTTCTATCCGATTGTCAAAATTTTGGTCTCATTTTGTAGCTGCCAGTCTATTCTTTACGACAAGTACAAATTTGTAATATTATTTCCAAAGACGCTATTTTTTATGAAGGTTGAAATAGGCAAAAAAACACCAAAACTTTAAATGGCTTTTTCTCCCCTTAAACGTGCGAATTCGGCGTTTTTAAGGATTTAATTTAAAGGCTTGGTAGATCTCTAGCTTTGACCGTTCACTGTGCCCACAATTTCTATCCGATTGTCAAAATTTTGGTCTCATTTTGTAGCTGCCAGTCTATTCTTTACGGAAAGTACAAATTTGTAATATTATTTACAAAAACACTATTTTTTATGAAGGTTGAAATAGGTTAAAAAAACACCAAAACTTTAAATGGCTTTTTCTCCCCTTAAACGAGCGAATTCAGCGTTTTTAACGATTTAATTTAAAGGCTTGGTAGATCTCTAGCTTTGACCGTTCACTGTGCCCACAATTTCTATCCGATTGTCAAAATTTTGGTCTCATTTTGTAGCTGCCAGTCTATTCTTTACGATAAGTACAAATTTGTAATATTATTTACAAAAACACTATTTTTTATGAAGGTTGAAATAGCCAAAAAAACACCAAAACTTTAAATGGCTTTTTCTCTCCTTAAACGTGCGAATTCGCTTTGACCGTTCACTGTGCCCACAATTTCTATCCGATTGTGAAAATTTTGGTCTCATTTTGTAGCTGTCAGTCTATTCTTCACGACAAGTTCAAATTTGTAATATTATTTACAAAAACACTATTTGTTATGAAGGTTGAAATAGGCAAAAAAACACCATAATTTTAAATGGCTTTTTCTCCCCTTAAACGTGCGAGTTCGGCGTTTTTACGATTTAATTTAAAGGCTTGGTAGATCTCTAGCTTTGACCGTTCACTGTGCCCACAATTTCTATCCGATTGTCAAAATTTTGGTCTCATTTTGTAGCTGCCAGTCTATTCTTTACGACAAATACAAATTTATAATATTATTTACAAATACACTAGTTTTTATGAAGGTTGAAATATGGAAAAAACACCAAAACTTTAAATGGCTTTTTCTCCCCTTAAACGCGCGAATTCGGCGTTTTTACGATTTAATTTAAAGGCTTGGTAGATCTCTAGCTTCGACCGTTCACTGTGCCCACAATTTCTATCCGATTGTCAAAATTTTGGTCTCATTTTGTAGCTGCCAGTCTATTCTTTACGACGAGTACAAATTTGTAATATTAGTTACAAATACACTATTTGTTATGAAGGTTGAAATTGGCAAAAAACACCATAACTTTAAATGGCTTTTTCTCCCCTTAAATGTGCGAATTCGGCGTTTTTACGATTTAATTTAAAGGCTTGGTAGATCTCTAGCTTTGACCGTTCACTGTGCCCACAATTTCTATCCGATTGTCAAAACTTTGGTCTCATTTTGTAGCTGCCAGTCTATTCTTTACGACAAATACAAATTTGTAATATTATTTACAAATACACAAGTTTTTATGATGGTTGAAATATGGAAAAAACACCAAAACTTTAAATGGCTTTTTCTCCCCTTAAACGCGCGAATTCGGCGTTTTTACGATTTAATTTAAAGGCTTGGTAGATCTCTAGCTTTGACCGTTCACTGTACCCACAATTTCCATCCGATTGTCAAAATTTTGGTCTCATTTTGTAGCTGCCAGTCTATTCTTTACGACAAGTACAAATTTGAAATATTGTTTACAAAAACACTATTTTTTATGAAGGTTGAAATCGGCAAAAAACACCAAAACTTTAATAGCTTTTTCTCCCCTTAAACGTATGAAGTCGGCGTTTTTACGATTTAATTTAAAGGCTTGGTAGATCTCTAGCTTTGACCGTTCACTGTGCCCACAATTTCTATCCGATTGTCAAAATTTTGGTCTCATTTTGTAGCTGCCAGTCTATTCTTTACGACAGGTACAAATTTGTAATATTATTTACAAAAACACTATTTTTGATGAAGGCTGAAATAGGGAAAAAAACACCAAAATTTGAAATGGCTTTTTCTCCCCTTAAACGTGTGAATTCGGCGTTTTTACGACTTAATTTCAAGGCTTGGTAGATCTCTAGCTTTGACCGTTCACTGTGCCCACAATTTCTATTCGGTTGTCAAAATTTTGGTCTCATTTTGTAGCTTCCAGTCTATTCTTTACGACAAATACAAATTTGTAATATTATTTACAAAAACACTATTTCTTATGAAGGTTGAAATTGGCAAAAAAAAACACCAAAACTTTAAATGGGTTTTTCTCCCCTTAAACGTGCGAACTCGGCGTTTTTACGATTTAATTTAAAGGCTTGGTAGATCTCAAGCTTTGACCGTTCACTGTACCCACAATTTCCATCCGATTGTCAAAATTTTGGTCTCATTTTGTAGCTGCCAGTCTATTCTTTACGACAAGTACAAATTTGAAATATTGTTTACAAAAACACTATTTTTTATGAAGGTTGAAATCGGCAAAAAACACCAAAACTTTAATAGCTTTTTCTCCCCTTAAACGTATGAAGTCGGCGTTTTTACGATTTAATTTAAAGGCTTGGTAGATCTCTAGCTTTGACCGTTCACTGTGCCCACAATTTCTATCCGATTGTCAAAATTTTGGTCTCATTTTGTAGCTGCCAGTCTATTCTTTACGACAAGTACAAATTTGTAATATTATTTACAAAAACACTTTTTGTTATGAAGGTTGAAATAGGCAAAAAAACACCATAACTTTAAATGGCTTTTTCTCCCCTTAAACATGCGAATTCGCTTTGACCGTTCACTGTGCCCACAATTTCTATCCGATTGTCAAAATTTTGGTCTCATTTTGTAGCTGCCAGTCTATTCTTTACGACAAGTATGAATTTGTAATATTATTTAATAAAACACTTTTTTTTATGAAGGTTGAAAAAGGCAAAAAACACCAAAACTTTAAGTGGCTTTTTCTCGCCTTAAACGTGTGAATTCGGCGTTTTTACGATTTAGTTTAAAGGCTTGGTAAATCTCTAGCTTTGACCGTTCACTGTGCCCACAATTTCTATCCGATTGTCAAAATTTTGGTCTCATTTTGTAGCTGCCAGTCTATTCTTTACGACAAGTACAAATTTGAAATATTGTTTACAAAAACACTATTTTTTATGAAGGTTGAAATAGGCAAAAAACACCAAAACTTTAATAGCTTTTTCTCCCCTTAAACGTGCGAAGTCAGCGTTTTTACGATTTAATTTAAAGGCTTGGTAGATCTCTAGCTTTGACCGTTCACTGTGCCCACAATTTCTATCCGATTGTCAAAATTTTGGTCTCATTTTGTAGCTGCCAGTCTATTCTTTACGACAAGTACAAATTTGTAATATTATTTACAAAAACACTATTTGTTATGAAGGTTGAAATAGGCAAAAAAACACCATAACTTGAAATGGCTTTTTCTCCCCTTAAACATGCGAATTCGCTTTGACCGTTCACTGTGCCCACAATTTCTATCCGATTGTCAAAATTTTGGTCTCATTTTGTAGCTGCCAGTCTATTCTTTACGACAAGTACGAATTTGTAATATTATTTACAAAAACACTATTTTTTATGAAGGTTGAAATAGGCAAAAAAACACCAAAACTTTAAATGGCTTTTTCTCCCCTTAAACGTGCGAATTCGGCGTTTTTACGATTTAATTTAAAGGCTTGGTAAATCTCTAGCTTTGACCGTTCACTGTGCCCACAATTTCTATCCGATTGTCAAAATTTTGGTCTCATTTTGTAGCTGCCAGTCTATTCTTTACGGCAAGTACAAATTTGTAATATTATTTTCAAATACAATATTTGTTATGCAGGTTGAAATAGGCAAAAAACACCATAACTTTAAATGGCTTTTTCTCCCATTAAAAGTACGAATTCGGCGTTTTTACGATTTAATTTATAGGCTTGGTAGATCTCTAGCTTTGACCTTCACTGTGCCCACAATTTCTATCCGATTGTCAAAATTTTGGTCTCATTTTGTAGCTGCTAGTCTATTCTTTACAACAAGTACAAATTTGTAATATTATTTACAAAAACACTATTTTTTATGAAGGTTGAAATAGGCAAAAAAACACCAAAACTTTAAATGGCTTTTTCTCCCCTTAAACGTGCGAATTTGGCAATTTTACGATTTAATCTAAAGGCTTGGTAGATTTCTAGCTTTGACCGTTCACTGTGCCCACAATTTCTATCCGATTGTCAAAATTTTTGTCTCATTTTGTAGCTGTCAGTCTATTCTTTACGACAAGTACAAATTTGTAATATTATTTACAAAAACACTATTTTTTATGAAGGTTGAAATAGGCAAGAAAACACCAAAACTTTAAATGGCTTTTTCTCCCCTCAAACGTGCGAATTTGGCGTTTTTACGATTTAATTTAAAGGCTTGGTAGATCTCTAGCTTTGACCGTTCACTGTGCCCACAATTTCTATCCGATTGTCAAAATTTCGGTTTAATTTTGTAGCTGCCAGTCTATTCTTTACGACAAGTACAAATTTGTAATATTATTTACAAAAACACTATTTTTTATGAAGGTTGAAATAGGCAAAAAAACACCAAAACTTTAAATGGCTTTTTCTCCCCTCAAACGTGCAAATTCGGCGTTTTTACGATTTAATTTAAAGGCTTGGTAGATCTCTAGCTTTGACCGTTCATTGTGCCCAGAATTTCTATTCGATTGTCAAAATTTTGGTCTCATTTTGTAGCTGCCAGTCTATTCTTTACGACAAGTACAAATTTGTAATATTATTTACAAAAACACTATTTTTTATGAAGGTTGAAATAGGCAAAAAAACACCAAAACTTTAAATTGCTTTTTCCCCCCTCAAAAGTGCGAATTCAGCGTTTTTACGATTTAATTTAAAGGCCTGGTAGATCTCTAGCTTTGACCGTTCACTGTGCCTACAATTTCTATCCGATTGTCGAAATTTTGGTCTCATTTTTAGCTGCCAGTCTATTCTTTACGACAAGTACAAATTTGTAATATTATTTACAAAAACACTATTTTTTATGAAGGTTGAAATAGGCAAAAAAACACCAAAACTTTAAATGGCTTTTTCTCCCCTTAAACGTGCGAATTCGGCGTTTTTACGATTTAATTTAAAGGCTTGGTAGATCTCTAGCTTTGACCATTCACTGTGCCCACAATTTCTATCTGATTGTCAAAATTATGGTCTCATTTTGTAGCTGCCAGTCTATTCTTCACGACAAGTACAAATTTGTAATATTATTTACAAAAACACTATATTTTATGAAGGTTGAAATAGGCAAAAAAACACCAAAACTTTAAATGGCTTTTTCTCCCCTTAAACGTGCGAATTCGCTTTGACCGTTCACTGTGCCCACAATTTCTATCCGATTGTCAAAATTTTGGTCTCATTTTGTAGCTGCCAGTCTATTCTTTACGACAAGTACAAATTTGTAATATTATTTACAAAAACACTTTTTTTTATGAAGATTGAAAAAGGCAAAAAAACACCAAAACTTTAAATGGCTTTTTCTCCCCTTAAACGTGCGAATTCGGCGTTTTTACGATTTAATTTAAAGGCTTAGTAGATCTCTAGCTTTGACCGTTCACTGTGCCCACAATTGCTGTCCGATTGCCAAAATTTTGGTCTCATTTTGTAGCTGCCAGTCTATTCTCTACGACAAGTACAAGTTTCTAATGTTATTTACAAAAACACTATTTTTTATGAAGGTTGAAATAGGCAAAAAAACACCAAAACTTTAAATGGCTTTTTCTCCCCTTAAACGCGCGAATTCGGCGTTTTTACGATTTAATTTAAAGGCTTGGTAGATCTCTAGCTTTGACCGTTCACTGTGCCCACAATTTCTATCCAATTGTCAAAATTTTGGTCTCGTTTTGTAGCTGCTAGTCTATTCTTTACGAAAAATACAAATTTGGAATATTATTTACAAAAACGCTATTTTTCATGAAGGTTGAAATAGGCAAAAAAACACCAAAACTTTAAATGGCTTTTTCTCCCGTTAAACGTGCGAATTCGGCGTTTTTACGATTTAATTTAAAGGCTTGGTAGATCACTAGCTTTGACCGTTCATTGTGCCCACAATTTCTATCCGATTGTCAAAATTTTGGTCCCATTATGTAGCTGCCAGTCTATTCTTTACGACAAATACAAATTTGTAATATTATTTACAAAAATACTATTTTTTATGAAGGTTGAAATATGGAAAAAACACTAAAACTTTAAATGGCTTTTTCTCCCCTTAATCGCGCGGATTCGGCGTTTTTACGATTTAATTTAAAGGCTTGGTAGATCTCTAGCTTTGACCGTTCACTGTGCCCACAATTTCTATCCGATTGTCAAAATTTTGGTCTCATTTTGTAGCTGCCAGTCTATTCTTTACGACAAGTACAAATTTGTAATATTATTTACAAAAACACTTTATTTTATGAAGGTTGAAAAAAGCAAAAAACACCAAAACTTTAAATGGCTTTTTCTCCCCTTAAACGCGTGAATTCGGCGTTCTTACGATTTAATTTAAAGGCTTGGTAGATCTCTAGCTTTGACCGTTCACTGTGCCCACAATTTCTATCCGATTGTCAAAATTTTGGTCTCATTTTGTAGCTGCCAGTCTATTCTTTACGACAAGTACAAATTTGTAATATTATTTACAAAAACACTATTTTTTATGAAGGTTGAAATAGGCAAAAAAACACCAAAACTTTAAATGGCTTTTTCTCCCCTTAAACGTGCGAATTCGGCGTTTTTACGATTTAATTTAAAGGCTTGGTAGATCTCTAGCTTTGACCGTTCACTGTGCCCACAATTTCTATCCGATTGTCAAAATTTTGGTCTCATTTTGTAGCTGCCAGTCTATTCTTTACGACAAGTACAAATTTGTAATATTATTTACAAAAACACTTTATTTTATGAAGGTTGAAAAAGGCAAAAAACACCAAAACTTTAAATGGCTTTTTCTCCCCTTAAACGCGTGAATTCGGCGTTCTTACGATTTAATTTAAAGGCTTGGTAGATCTCTAGCTTTGACCGTTCACTGTGCCCACAATTTCTATCCGATTGTCAAAATTTTAGTCTCATTTTGTAGCTGCCAGTCTATTCTTTACGACAGGTACAAATTTGTAATATTATTTACAAATACACTATTTTTGATGAAGGCTGAAAAAGGGGAAAAAACACCAAAACTTGAAATGGCTTTTTCTCCCCTTAAACGTGTGAATTCATCGTTTTTACGACTTAATTTAAAGGCTTGGTAGATCTCTAGCTTTGACCGTTCACTGTGCCCACAATTTCTATTCGGTTGTCAAAATTATGGTCTCATTTTGTAGCTGCCAGTCTATTCTTTACGACAAATACAAATTTGTAATATTATTTACAAATACACTATTTTTTATGAAGGTTGAAATAGGGAAAAAAACACCAAAACTTTAAATGGCTTTTTCTCCCCTTAAACGTGCGAATTCGGTGTTTTTACGATTTAATTTAAAGGCTTGGTAGATCTCTAGCTTTGACCGTTCACTGTGCCCACAATTTCTTTCCGATTGTCAAAGTTTAGGTCTCATTTTGTAGCTGGCAGTCTATTCTTTACGACAAATACAAATTTGTAATATTATTTACAAATACACTAGTTTTTATGAAGGTTGAAATATGGAAAAAAACACCAAAACTTTAAATGGCTTTTTCTCCCCTTAAACGCGCGAATTCGGCGTTTTTACGATTTACTTTAAAGGCTTGGTAGATCTCTAGCTTTGACCGTTCACTGTACCCACAATTTCTATCCGATTGTCAAAATTTTGGGCTCAGTATGTAGCTGCCAGTCTATTCTTTACAACAAGTACAAATTTGCAATATTATTTAACAAAACACTATTTTTTATGAAGGTTGAAATAGGCAAAAAACACCAAAACTTTAAATGGCTTTTTCTCCCCTTAAACGTGCGTATTCGGCGTTTTGACGATTTAATTTAAAGGCTTGGTAGATCTCTAGCTTTGACCGTTCACTGTGCCCACAATTTCTTTCCGATTGTCAAAGTTTTGGTCTCATTTTGTAGCTGCCAGTCTATTCTTTACGACAGGTACAAATTTGTAATATTATTTACAAAAAAACTATTTTTGATGAAGGCTGAAATAGGGAAAAAAACACCAAAATTTGAAATGGCTTTTTCTCCCCTTAAACGTGTGAATTCGGCGTTTTTACGACTTAATTTCAAGGCTTGGTAGATCTCTAGCTTTGATCGTTCACTGTGCCCACAATTTCTATTCGGTTGTCAAAATTTTGGTCTCATTTTGTAGCTGCCAGTCTATTCTCTACGACAAATACAAATTTGTAATATTATTTACAAATACACTATTTTTTTATGAAGGTTGAAATAGGCAAAATAACACCAAAACTTTAAATGGCTTTTTCTCCCCTTAAACGTGCGAATTCGGCGTTTTTACGATTTAATTTAAAGGCTTGGTAGATCGCTAGCTTTGACCATTCACTGTGCCCACAATTTCTATCCGGTTGTCAAAATTATGGTCTCATTTTGTAGCTGCCAGTCTATTCTTCACGACAAGTACAAATTTGTAATATTATTTACAAAAACACTATTTTTTATGAAGGTTGAAATAGGCAAAAAAACACCAAAACTTTAAATGGCTTTTTCTCCCCTTAAACGTGCGTATTCGGCGTTTTTACGATTTAATTTAAAGGCTTGGTAGATCTCTAGCTTTGACCGTTCACTGTGCCCACAATTTCTTTCCGATTGTCAAAGTTTTGGTCTCATTTTGTAGCTGCCAGTCTATTCTTTACGACAGGTACAAATTTGTAATATTATTTACAAAAACACTATTTTTGATGAAGGCTGAAATAGGGGAAAAAACACCAAAACTTGAAATAGCTTTTTCTCCCTTTAAACGTGTGAATTAAGCGTTTTTACGACTTAATTTAAAGGCTTGGTAGATCTCTAGCTTTGACCGTTCACTGTGCCCACAATTTCTATCCGATTGTCAAAATTTTGGTCTCACTTTGTAGCTGCCAGTCTATTCTTTACGACAAGTACAAATTTGTAATATTATTTACAAAAACACTATTTTTTATGAAAGCTGAAATAGGGGAAAAAACACCAAAATTTGAAATGGCTTTTTCTCCGCTTAAACGTGTGAATTCGGCGTTTTTACGACTTAATTTAAAGGCTTGGTAGATCTCTAGCTTTGACCGTTCACTGTGCCCACAATTTCTATCCGATTGTCAAAATTTTGGTCTCATTTTGTAGCTGCCAGTCTATTCTCTACGACAAATACAAATTTGTAATATTATTTACAAAAACACTATTTTTGATGAAGGTTGAAATAGGCAAAAAAACACCAAAACTTTAAATGGCTTTTCCCCCCCTTAAATGTGCGTATTCGGCGTTTTTACGATTTAATTTAAATGCTTGGTAGATCTCTAGCTTTGACCGTTCACTGTGCCCACAATTTCTATCCGATTGTCAAAATTTTGGTCTCATTTTGTAGCTGCCAGTCTATTCTTTACGACAAGTACAAATTTGTAATATTATTTACAAAAACACTATTTGTGATGAAAGCTGAAATAGGGGAAAAAACACCAAAATTTGAAATGGCTTTTTCTCCGCTTAAACGTGTGAATTCGGCGTTTTTACGACTTAATTTAAAGGCTTGGTAGATCTCTAGCTTTGACCGTTCACTGTGCCCACAATTTCTATTCGGTTGTCAAAATTTTGGTCTCATTTTGTAGCTGCCAGTCTATTCTCTACGACAAATACAAATTTGTAATATTATTTACAAAAACACTATTTTTGATGAAGGTTGAAATAGGCAAAATAACACCAAAACTTTAAATGGCTTTTTCTCCCCTTAAACGTGCGAATTCGGCGTTTTTACGATTTAATTTAAAGGCTTGGTAGATCTCTAGCTTTGACCATACACTGTGCCCACAATTTCTATCCGATTGTCAAAATTTTGGTCTCATTTTGTAGCTGCCAGTCTATTCTTTACGACAAGTACAAATTTGTAATATTATTTACAAAAACACTTTTTTTTATGAAGGTTGAAATAGGCAAAATAACACCAAAACTTTAAATGGCTTTTTCTCCCCTTAAACGTGCGAATTCGGCGTTTTTACGATTTAATATAAAAGCTTGGTAGATCTCTAGCTTTGACCATTCACTGTGCCCACAATTTCTATCCGATTGTCAAAATTTTGGTCTCATTTTGTAGCTGCCAGTCTATTCTTCACGACAAGTACAAATTTGTAATATTATTTACAGAAACACTATTTTTTATGAAGGTTTAAATAGGCAAAAAAACACCAAAACTTTAAATGGCTTTTCCCCCCTTTAAATGTGCGTATTCGGCGTTTTTACGATTTAATTTAAAGGCTTGGTAGATCTCTAGCTTTGACCGTTCACTGTGCCCACAATTTCTATCCGATTGTCAAAATTTTGGTCTCATTTTGTAGCTGCCAGTCTATTCTTTACGACAAATACAAATTTGTAATATTATTTACAAAAACACTATTTTTTATGAAGGCTGAAATATGGGAAAAAACACCAAAACTTGAAATGGCTTTTTCTCCCCTTAAACATGTGAATTCGGCGTTTTTACGACTTAATTTATAGGCTTTGTAGATCTCTAGCTTTGACCGTTCACTGTGCCCACAATTTCTATTCGGTTGTCAAAATTTTGGTCTCATTTTGTAGCTGCCAGTCTATTCTTTACGACAAATACAAATTTGTAAAATTATTTACAAAAACACTTTTTTTTTTATGAAGGTTGAAATAGGGAAAAAAACACCAAAACTTTACATGGCTTTTTCTCCCCTTAAACGTGCGAATTTGTCGTTTTTACGATTTAATTTAAAGGCTTTGTAGATCTCTATCTTTGACCGTTCACTGTGCCCACAATTTCTTTCCGATTGTCAAAGATTAGGTCTCATTTTGTAGCTGCCAGTCTATTCTTTACGACAAATACAAATTTGTAATATTTTTTACAAATACACTAGTTTTTATGAAGGTTGAAATATGGAAAAAACACCAAAACTTTAGATGGCTTTTTCTCCCCTTAAACGCGCGAATTCGGCGTTTTTACGATTTAATTTAAAGGCTTGGTAGATCTCTAGCTTTGACCGTTCACTGTGCCCACAATTTCTATCCGATTGTCAAAATTATGGTCTCGTTTTGTAGCTGTCAGCCTACTCCTCACGACAAGTACAAATTTGTAATATTATTAACAAAAACACTATTTTTTATGAAGGTTGAAATAGGCAAAAAAACACCAAAACTTTAAATGGCTTTTTCTCCCCTTAAACGTGCGAATTTGCTTTGACCGTTCCCCGTGCCCACAATTTCTATCCGATTGTCAAAATTTTGGTCTCATTTTTAGCTGCCAGTCTATTCTTTACGACAAGTACAAATTTGTAATATTATTTACAAAAACACTTTTTTTTATGAAGGTTGAAATAGGCAAAAAAACACCTAAACTTTAAATGGCTTTTTCTCCCCTTAAACGTGCGAATTCGGCGTTTTTACGATTTAATTTAAAGGCTTGGTAGATCTCTAGCTTTGACCGTTCACTGTGCCCACAATTTCTATCCGATTGTCAAAATTTTGGTCTCATTTTGTAGCTGCCAGTCTATTCTTTGCGAAAAGTACAAATTTGTAATATTATTTACAAAAACACTTTATTTTATGAAGGTTGAAAAAGGAAAAAAACACCAAAACTTTAAATGGCTTTTTCTCCCCTTAAACGCGTGAATTCGGCGTTCTTACGATTTAATTTAAAGGCTTGGTAGATCTCTAGCTTTGACCGTTCACTGTGCCCACAATTTCTATCCGATTGTCAAAATTTTGGTCTCATTTTGTAGCTGCCAGTCTATTCTTTACGACAAGTACAAATTTGTAATATTATTTACAAAAACACTATTTTTTATGAAGGTTGAAATAGGCAAAAAAACACCAAAACTTTAAATGGCTTTTTCTCCCCTTAAACGCGCGAATTCGGCCTTTTTACGATTTAATTTAAAGGCTTGGTAGATCTCTAGCTTTGACCGTTCACTGTGCCCACAATTTCTATCCGATTGTCAAAATTTTGGTCTCATTTTGTAGCTGCCAGTCTATTCTTTACGACAAGTACAAATTTGTAATATTATTTACAAAAACACTTTATTTTATGAAGGTTGAAAAAGGCAAAAAACACCAAAACTTTAAATGGCTTTTTCTCCCCTTAAACGCGTGAATTCGGCGTTCTTACGATTTAATTTAAAGGCTTGGTAGATCTCTAGCTTTGACCGTTCACTGTGCCCACAATTTCTATCCGATTGTCAAAATTTTAGTCTCATTTTGTAGCTGCCAGTCTATTCTTTACGACAGGTACAAATTTGTCATATTATTTACAAATACACTATTTTTGATGAAGGCTGAAAAAGGGGAAAAAACACCAAAACTTGAAATGGCTTTTTCTCCCCTTAAACGTGTGAATTCATCGTTTTTACGACTTAATTTAAAGGCTTGGTAGATCTCTAGCTTTGACCGTTCACTGTGCCCACAATTTCTATTCGGTTGTCAAAATTATGGTCTCATTTTGTAGCTGCCAGTCTATTCTTTACGACAAATACAAATTTGTAATATTATTTACAAATACACTATTTTTTATGAAGGTTGAAATAGGGAAAAAAACACCAAAACTTTAAATGGCTTTTTCTCCCCTTAAACGTGCGAATTCGGTGTTTTTACGATTTAATTTAAAGGCTTGGTAGATCTCTAGCTTTGACCGTTCACTGTGCCCACAATTTCTTTCCGATTGTCAAAGTTTAGGTCTCATTTTGTAGCTGGCAGTCTATTCTTTACGACAAATACAAATTTGTAATATTATTTACAAATACACTAGTTTTTATGAAGGTTGAAATATGGAAAAAAACACCAAAACTTTAAATGGCTTTTTCTCCCCTTAAACGCGCGAATTCGGCGTTTTTACGATTTACTTTAAAGGCTTGGTAGATCTCTAGCTTTGACCGTTCACTGTACCCACAATTTCTATCCGATTGTCAAAATTTTGGGCTCAGTATGTAGCTGCCAGTCTATTCTTTACAACAAGTACAAATTTGCAATATTATTTAACAAAACACTATTTTTTATGAAGGTTGAAATAGGCAAAAAACACCAAAACTTTAAATGGCTTTTTCTCCCCTTAAACGTGCGTATTCGGCGTTTTGACGATTTAATTTAAAGGCTTGGTAGATCTCTAGCTTTGACCGTTCACTGTGCCCACAATTTCTTTCCGATTGTCAAAGTTTTGGTCTCATTTTGTAGCTGCCAGTCTATTCTTTACGACAGGTACAAATTTGTAATATTATTTACAAAAACACTATTTTTGATGAAGGCTGAAATAGGGAAAAAAACACCAAAATTTGAAATGGCTTTTTCTCCCCTTAAACGTGTGAATTCGGCGTTTTTACGACTTAATTTCAAGGCTTGGTAGATCTCTAGCTTTGATCGTTCACTGTGCCCACAATTTCTATTCGGTTGTCAAAATTTTGGTCTCATTTTGTAGCTGCCAGTCTATTCTCTACGACAAATACAAATTTGTAATATTATTTACAAATACACTATTTTTTTATGAAGGTTGAAATAGGCAAAATAACACCAAACTTTTAAATGGCTTTTTCTCCCCTTAAACGTGCGAATTCGGCGTTTTTACGATTTAATTTAAAGGCTTGGTAGATCGCTAGCTTTGACCATTCACTGTGCCCACAATTTCTATCCGGTTGTCAAAATTATGGTCTCATTTTGTAGCTGCCAGTCTATTCTTCACGACAAGTACAAATTTGTAATATTATTTACAAAAACACTATTTTTTATGAAGGTTGAAATAGGCAAAAAAACACCAAAACTTTAAATGGCTTTTTCTCCCCTTAAACGTGCGTATTCGGCGTTTTTACGATTTAATTTAAAGGCTTGGTAGATCTCTAGCTTTGACCGTTCACTGTGCCCACAATTTCTTTCCGATTGTCAAAGTTTTGGTCTCATTTTGTAGCTGCCAGTCTATTCTTTACGACAGGTACAAATTTGTAATATTATTTACAAAAACACTATTTTTGATGAAGGCTGAAATAGGGGAAAAAACACCAAAACTTGAAATAGCTTTTTCTCCCTTTAAACGTGTGAATTAAGCGTTTTTACGACTTAATTTAAAGGCTTGGTAGATCTCTAGCTTTGACCGTTCACTGTGCCCACAATTTCTATCCGATTGTCAAAATTTTGGTCTCACTTTGTAGCTGCCAGTCTATTCTTTACGACAAGTACAAATTTGTAATATTATTTACAAAAACACTTTTTTTTATGAAAGCTGAAATAGGGGAAAAAACACCAAAATTTGAAATGGCTTTTTCTCCGCTTAAACGTGTGAATTCGGCGTTTTTACGACTTAATTTAAAGGCTTGGTAGATCTCTAGCTTTGACCGTTCACTGTGCCCACAATTTCTATCCGATTGTCAAAATTTTGGTCTCATTTTGTAGCTGCCAGTCTATTCTCTACGACAAATACAAATTTGTAATATTATTTACAAAAACACTATTTTTGATGAAGGTTGAAATAGGCAAAAAAACACCAAAACTTTAAATGGCTTTTCCCCCCCTTAAATGTGCGTATTCGGCGTTTTTACGATTTAATTTAAATGCTTGGTAGATCTCTAGCTTTGACCGTTCACTGTGCCCACAATTTCTATCCGATTGTCAAAATTTTGGTCTCATTTTGTAGCTGCCAGTCTATTCTTTACGACAAGTACAAATTTGTAATATTATTTACAAAAACACTATTTGTGATGAAAGCTGAAATAGGGGAAAAAACACCAAAATTTGAAATGGCTTTTTCTCCGCTTAAACGTGTGAATTCGGCGTTTTTACGACTTAATTTAAAGGCTTGGTAGATCTCTAGCTTTGACCGTTCACTGTGCCCACAATTTCTATTCGGTTGTCAAAATTTTGGTCTCATTTTGTAGCTGCCAGTCTATTCTCTACGACAAATACAAATTTGTAATATTATTTACAAAAACACTATTTTTGATGAAGGTTGAAATAGGCAAAATAACACCAAAACTTTAAATGGCTTTTTCTCCCCTTAAACGTGCGAATTCGGCGTTTTTACGATTTAATTTAAAGGCTTGGTAGATCTCTAGCTTTGACCATACACTGTGCCCACAATTTCTATCCGATTGTCAAAATTTTGGTCTCATTTTGTAGCTGCCAGTCTATTCTTTACGACAAGTACAAATTTGTAATATTATTTACAAAAACACTTTTTTTTATGAAGGTTGAAATAGGCAAAATAACACCAAAACTTTAAATGGCTTTTTCTTCCCTTAAACGTGCGAATTCGGCGTTTTTACGATATAATATAAAAGCTTGGTAGATCTCTAGCTTTGACCATTCACTGTGCCCACAATTTCTATCCGATTGTCAAAATTTTGGTCTCATTTTGTAGCTGCCAGTCTATTCTTCACGACAAGTACAAATTTGTAATATTATTTACAGAAACACTATTTTTTATGAAGGTTTAAATAGGCAAAAAAACACCAAAACTTTAAATGGCTTTTCCCCCCCTTAAATGTGCGTATTCGGCGTTTTTACGATTTAATTTAAAGGCTTGGTAGATCTCTAGCTTTGACCGTTCACTGTGCCCACAATTTCTATCCGATTGTCAAAATTTTGGTCTCATTTTGTAGCTGCCAGTCTATTCTTTACGACAAATACAAATTTGTAATATTATTTACAAAAACACTATTTTTTATGAAGGCTGAAATATGGGAAAAAACACCAAAACTTGAAATGGCTTTTTCTCCCCTTAAACATGTGAATTCGGCGTTTTTACGACTTAATTTATAGGCTTTGTAGATCTCTAGCTTTGACCGTTCACTGTGCCCACAATTTCTATTCGGTTGTCAAAATTTTGGTCTCATTTTGTAGCTGCCAGTCTATTCTTTACGACAAATACAAATTTGTAAAATTATTTACAAAAACACTTTTTTTTTTATGAAGGTTGAAATAGGGAAAAAAACACCAAAACTTTACATGGCTTTTTCTCCCCTTAAACGTGCGAATTTGGCGTTTTTACGATTTAATTTAAAGGCTTTGTAGATCTCTATCTTTGACCGTTCACTGTGCCCACAATTTCTTTCCGATTGTCAAAGATTAGGTCTCATTTTGTAGCTGCCAGTCTATTCTTTACGACAAATACAAATTTGTAATATTTTTTACAAATACACTAGTTTTTATGAAGGTTGAAATATGGAAAAAACACCAAAACTTTAGATGGCTTTTTCTCCCCTTAAACGCGCGAATTCGGCGTTTTTACGATTTAATTTAAAGGCTTGGTAGACCTCTAGCTTTGACCGTTCACTGTGCCCACAATTTCTATCCGATTGTCAAAATTATGGTCTCGTTTTGTAGCTGTCAGCCTACTCCTCACGACAAGTACAAATTTGTAATATTATTAACAAAAACACTATTTTTTATGAAGGTTGAAATAGGCAAAAAAACACCAAAACTTTAAATGGCTTTTTCTCCCCTTAAACGTGCGAATTTGCTTTGACCGTTCCCCGTGCCCACAATTTCTATCCGATTGTCAAAATTTTGGTCTCATTTTTAGCTGCCAGTCTATTCTTTACGACAAGTACAAATTTGTAATATTATTTACAAAAACACTTTTTTTTATGAAGGTTGAAATAGGCAAAAAAACACCTAAACTTTAAATGGCTTTTTCTCCCCTTAAACGTGCGAATTCGGCGTTTTTACGATTTAATTTAAAGGCTTGGTAGATCTCTA
The DNA here is from genome assembly GCA_963969285.1 of Odontomyia ornata. Classification (NCBI taxonomy): domain Eukaryota; kingdom Metazoa; phylum Arthropoda; class Insecta; order Diptera; family Stratiomyidae; genus Odontomyia; species Odontomyia ornata. The sequence goes on along the minus strand of OZ017741.1, from coordinate 68,627,389 downwards.
GCTTTGACCGTTCACTGTGCCCACAATTTCTATCCGATTGTCAAAATTTTGGTCTCATTTTGTAGCTGCCAGTCTATTCTTTGCGAAAAGTACAAATTTGTAATATTATTTACAAAAACACTATTTTTTATGAAGGTTGAAATAGGCAAAAAAACACCAAAACTTTAAATGGCTTTTTCTCCCCTTAAACGTGCGAATTCGGCGTTTTAACGATTTAATTTAAAGGCTTGGTAGATCTCTAGCTTTGACCGTTCACTGTGCCCACAATTTCTATCCGATTGTCAAAATTATGGTCACAATTTGTAGCTGTCAGTCTATTCTTCACGACAAGTACAAATTTGTAATATTATTTACAAAAACACTATTTTTTTTGAAGATTAAAATAGGCAAAAAACACCAAAACTTTAGATGGCTTTTTCTCCCCTTAAACGTGCGAATTTGCTTTGACCGTTCACTGTGCCCACAATTTCTATCCGATTGTCAAAATTTTGGTCTCATTTTTAGCTGCCAGTCTATTCTTTACGACAAGTACAAATTTGTAATATTATTTACAAAAACACTATTTTTTATGAAGGTTGAAAAAGGCAAAAAAACACCAAAACTTTAAATGGCTTTTTCTCCCCTTAAACGTGCGAATTCGGCGTTTTTACGATTTAATTTAAAGGCTTGGTAGATCTCTTGCTTTGACCGTTCACTGTGCCCACAATTTCTATCCGATTGTCAAAATTTCGGTCTCGTTTTGTAGCTGCCAGTCTATTCTTTACGACAAGTACAAATTTGGAATATTATTAACAAAAACGCTATTTTTTATGAAGGTTGAAATAGGCAAAAAAACACCAAAACTTTAAATGGCTTTTTCTCCCCTTAAACGTGCGAATTCGGCGTTTTTACGATTTAATTTAAAGGCTTGGTAGATCACTAGCTTTGACCGTTCACTGTGCCCACAATTTCTTTCTGATTGTCAAAGTTTTGGTCTCATTTTGTAGCTGGCAGTCTATTCTTTACGACAAATACAAATTTGTAATATTATTTACAAATACACTAGTTTTTATGCAGGTTGAAATAGGCAAAAAAACACCAAAACTTTAAATGGCTTTTCCTCCCCTTAAACGTGCGAATTCGGCGTTTTTACGATTTAATTTAAAGGCTTGGTAGATCTCTAGCTTTGACCGTTCACTGTGCCCACAATTTCTATCCGATTGTCAAAATTTTGGTCTCATTTTGTAGCTGCCAGTCTATTCTTTACAACAAGTACAAATTTGTAATATTATTTACAAAACCACTATTTTTTATGAAGGTTGAAATAGGCAAAAAAACACCGAAACTTTAAATGGCTTTTTCGCCCCTTAAACGTGCGAATTCGGCGTTTTTACAATTTAATTTAAAGGCTTGGTAGATCTCTTGCTTTGACCGTTCACTGTGCCCACAATTTCTATCCAATTGTCAAAATTTTGGTCTCGTTTTGTAGCTGCCAGTCTATTCTTTACGACAAGTACTAATTTGGAATATTATTTACAAAAACGCTATTTTTTATGAAGGTTGAAATAGGCAAAAAAACACCAAAACTTTAAATGGCTTTTTCTCCCCTTAAACGTGCGAATTCGGCGTTTTTACGATTTGATTTAAAGGCTTGGTAGATCACTAGCTTTGACCGTTCACTGTGCCCACAATTTCTTTCTGATTGTCAAAGTTTTGGTCTCATTTTGTAGCTGGCAGTCTATTCTTCACGACAAATACAAATTTGTAATATTATTTACAAATACACTAGTTTTTATGAAGGTTGAAATATGGAAAAAACACCAAAACTTTAAATTTCTTTTCTCCCCTTAAACGTGCAAATTTAACAATTTTACGATTTAATTTAAAGGCTTGGTAGATCTCTAGCTTTGACCGTTCACTGTGCCCACAATTTCTATCCGATTGTCAAAATTTTGGTCTCATTTTGTAGCTGCCAGTCTATTCTTTACAACAAGTACAAATTTGTAATATTATTTACAAAACCACTATTTTTTATGAAGGTTGAAATAGGCAAAAAAACACCGAACCTTTAAATGGCTTTTTCTCCCCTTAAACGTGCGAATTCGGCGTTTTTACGATTTAATTTAAAGGCTTGGTAGATCTCTAGCTTTGACCGTTCACTGTGCCCACAATTTCTATCCGATTGTCAAAATTTTGGTCTCATTTTTAGCTGCCAGTCTATTCTTTACGACAAGTACAAATTTGTAATATTTTTTACAAATACACTTTTTTTTATGAAGGTTGAAATAGGCAAAAAAACACCAAAATTTTAAATGGCTTTTTCTCCCCTTAAACGTGCGAATTCGGCGTTTTTACGATTTAATTTAAAGGCTTGGTAGATCTCTAGCTTTGACCGTTCACTGTGCCCACAATTTCTATCCGATTGTCAAAATTTTGATCTCATTTTGTAGCTGCCAGTCTATTCTTTACGGAAAGTACAAATTTGTAATATTATTTACAAAAACACTATTTTTTAAGAAGGTTGAAATAGGCAAAATAACACCAAAACTTTAAATGGCTTTTTCTCCCCGTAAACGTGCGAATTCGGCGTTTTTACGATTTAATTTAAAGGCTTGGTAGATCACTAGCTTTGACCGTTCACTGTGCCCACAATTTCTTTCTGATTGTCAAAATTTTGGTCTCATTTTTAGCTGCCAGTCTATTCTTTTTGACAAGTACAAATTTGTAATATTTTTTACAAAAACACTTTTTTTTATGAAGGTTGAAATAGGCAAAAAAACACCAAAATTTTAAATGGCTTTTTCTCCCCTTAAACGTGCGAATTCGGCGTTTTTACGATTTAATTTAAAGGCTTGGTAGATCTCTAGCTTTGACCGTTCACTGTGCCCACAATTTCTATCCGATTGTCAAAATTTTGGTCTCATTTTGTAGCTGCCAGTCTATACTTTGCGACAAGTACAAATTTGTAATATTATTAACAAAAACACTATTTTTTATGAAGGTTGAAATAGGCAAAAAAACACCAAAACTTTAAATGGCTTTTTCTCCCCTTAAACGTGCGAATTCGGCGTTTTTACGATTTAATTTAAAGGCTTGGTAGATCACTAGCTTTGACCGTTCACTGTGCCCACAATTTCTTTCTGATTGTCAAAGTTTTGGTCTCATTTTGTAGCTGGCAGTCTATTCTTTACGACAAATACAAATTTGTAATATTATTTACAAATACACTAGTTTTTATGAAGGTTGAAATAGGCAAAAAAACACCAAAACTTTAAATTTCTTTTCTCCCCTTAAACGTGCAAATTTAACAATTTTACGATTTAATTTAAAGGCTTGGTAGATCTCTAGCTTTGACCGTTCACTGTGCCCACAATTTCTATCCGATTGTCAAAATTTTAGTCTCATTTTGTAGCTGCCAGTCTATTCTTTACGACAGGTACAAATTTGTAATATTATTTACAAATACACTATTTTTGATGAAGGCTGAAAAAGGGGAAAAAACACCAAAACTTGAAATGGCTTTTTCTCCCCTTAAACGTGTGAATTCATCGTTTTTACGACTTAATTTAAAGGCTTGGTAGATCTCTAGCTTTGACCGTTCACTGTGCCCAGAATTTCTATCCGATTGTCAAAATTTTGGTCTCATTTTGTAGCTGCCAGTCTATTCTTTACAACAAGTACAAATTTGTAATATTATTTACAAAACCACTATTTTTTATGAAGGTTGAAATAGGCAAAGAAACACCGAAACTTTAAATGGCTTTTTCTCCCCTTAAACGTGCGAATTCGGCGTTTTTACGATTTAATTTAAAGGCTTGGTAGATCTCTAGCTTTGACCGTTCACTGTGCCCACAATTTCTATCCGATTGTCAAAATTATGGTCACATTTTGTAGCTGTCAGTCTATTCTTCACGACAAGTACAAATTTGTAATATTATTTACAAAAACACTATTTTTTTTGAAGGTTAAAATAGGCAAAAAAACACCAAAACTTTAAATGGCTTTTTCTCCCCTTAAACGTGCGAATTTGCTTTGACCGTTCACTGTGCCCACAATTTCTATCCAATTGTCAAAATTTTGGTCTCATTTTTAGCTGCCAGTCTATTCTTTACGACAAGTACAAATTTGTAATATTATTTAGAAAAACACTATTTTTTATGAAGGTTGAAAAAGGCAATAAAACACCAAAACTTTAAATGGCTTTTTCTCCCCTTAAACGTGCGAATTCGGCGTTTTTACGATTTAATTTAAAGGCTTGGTAGATCTCTTGCTTTGACCGTTCACTGTGCCCACAATTTCTATCCGATTATCAAAATTTTGGTCTCGTTTTGTAGCTGCCAGTCTATTCTTTACGACAAGTACAAATTTGGAATATTATTTACAAAAACGCTATTTTTTATGAAGGTTTAAATAGGCAAAAAAACACCAAAACTTTAAATGGCTTTTTCTCCCCTTAAACGTGCGAATTCGGCGTTTTTACGATTTAATTTAAAGGCTTGGTAGATCACTAGCTTTGACCGTTCACTGTGCCCACAATTTCTTTCTGATTGTCAAAGTTTTGGTCTCATTTTGTAGCTGGCAGTCTATTCTTTACGACAAATACAAATTTGTAATATTATTTACAAATACACTAGTTTTTATGAAGGTTGAAATATGGAAAAAACACCAACACTTTAAATTTCTTTTCTCCCCTTAAACGTGCAAATTTAACAATTTTACGATTTATCTTAAAGGCTTGGTAGATCTCTAGCTTTGACCGTTCACTGTGCCCACAATTTCTATCCGATTGTCAAAATTTTGGCCTCATTTTGTAGCTGCCAGTCTATTCTTTACAACAAGTACAAATTTGTAATATTATTTACAAAACCACTATTTTTTATGAAGGTTGAAATAGGCAAAAAAACACCGAAACTTTAAATGGCTTTTTCTCCCCTTAAACGTGCGAATTCGGCGTTTTTACGATTTAATTTAAAGGCTTGGTAGATCTCTAGCTTTGACCGTTCACTGTGCCCACAATTTCTATCCGATTGTCAAAATTTTGGTCTCATTTTGTAGCTGCCAGTCTATTCTTTACGACAAGTACAAATTTGTAATATTATTTCCAAAGACGCTATTTTTTATGAAGGTTGAAATAGGCAAAAAAACACCAAAACTTTAAATGGCTTTTTCTCCCCTTAAACGTGCGAATTCGGCGTTTTTACGATTTAATTTAAAGGCTTGGTAGATCTCTAGCTTTGACCGTTCACTGTGCCCACAATTTCTATCCGATTGTCAAAATTTTGGTCTAATTTTGTAGCTGCCAGTCTATTCTTTACGGAAAGTACAAATTTGTAATATTATTTACAAAAACACTTTTTTTTATGAAGGTTGAAATAGGTAAAAAAACACCAAAACTTTAAATGGCTTTTTCTCCCCTTAAACGAGCGAATTCAGCATTTTTAACGATTTAATTTAAAGGCTTGGTAGATCTCTAGCTTTGACCGTTCACTGTGCCCACAATTTCTATCCGATTGTCAAAATTTTGGTCTCATTTTGTAGCTGCCAGGCTATTCTTTTCGACAAGTACAAATTTGTAATATTATTTACAAAAACACTATTTTTTATGAAGGTTGAAATAGGCAAAAAAACACCAAAACTTTAAATGGCTTTTTCTCTCCTTAAACGTGCGAATTCGCTTTGACCGTTCACTGTGCCCACAATTTCTATCCGATTGTGAAAATTTTGGTCTCATTTTGTAGCTGTCAGTCTATTCTTCACGACAAGTTCAAATTTGTAATATTATTTACAAAAACACTTTTTTTTATGAAGGTTGAAATAGGCAAAAAACACCAAAACTTTAAATGGCTTTTTCTCCCCTTAAACGTGCGAATTCGGCGTTTTTACGATCTAATTTAAAGGCTTGGTAAATCTCTAGCTTTGACCGTTCACTGTGCCCACAATTTCTATCCGATTGCCAAAATTTTGGTCTCATTTTGTAGCTGCCAGTCTATCCTTTACGACAAGTACAAATTTGTAATATTATTTACAAAACCACTATTTTTTATGAAGGTTGAAATAGGCAAAAAAACACCGAAACTTTAAATGGCTTTTTCTCCCCTTAAACGTGCGAATTCGGCGTTTTTACGATTTAATTTAAAGGCTTGGTAGATCTCTAGCTTTGACCGTTCACTGTGCCCACAATTTCTATCCGATTGTCAAAATTTTGGTCTCATTTTGTAGCTGCCAGTCTATTCTTTACGACAAGTACAAATTTGTAATATTATTTCCAAAGACGCTATTTTTTATGAAGGTTGAAATAGGCAAAAAAACACCAAAACTTTAAATGGCTTTTTCTCCCCTTAAACGTGCGAATTCGGCGTTTTTACGATTTAATTTAAAGGCTTGGTAGATCTCTAGCTTTGACCGTTCACTGTGCCCACAATTTCTATCCGATTGTCAAAATTTTGGTCTAATTTTGTAGCTGCCAGTCTATTCTTTACGGAAAGTACAAATTTGTAATATTATTTACAAAAACACTATTTTTTATGAAGGTTGAAATAGGTAAAAAAACACCAAAACTTTAAATGGCTTTTTCTCCCCTTAAACGAGCGAATTCAGCGTTTTTAACGATTTAATTTAAAGGCTTGGTAGATCTCTAGCTTTGACCGTTCACTGTGCCCACAATTTCTATCCGATTGTCAAAATTTTGGTCTCATTTTGTAGCTGCCAGTCTATTCTTTACGATAAGTACAAATTTGTAATATTATTTACAAAAACACTATTTTTTATGAAGGTTGAAATAGGCAAAAAAACACCAAAACTTTAAATGGCTTTTTCTCTCCTTAAACGTGCGAATTCGCTTTGACCGTTCACTGTGCCCACAATTTCTATCCGATTGTGAAAATTTTGGTCTCATTTTGTAGCTGTCAGTCTATTCTTCACGACAAGTTCAAATTTGTAATATTATTTACAAAAACACTTTTTTTTATGAAGGTTGAAATAGGCAAAAAAACACCAAAACTTTAAATGGCTTTTTCTCCCCTTAAACGTGCGAATTCGGCGTTTTTACGATTTAATTTAAAGGCTTGGTAAATCTCTAGCTTTGACCGTTCACTGTGCCCACAATTTCTATCCGATTGCCAAAATTTTGGTCTCATTTTGTAGCTGCCAGTCTATCCTTTACGACAAGTACAAATTTGTAATATTATTTACAAAAACACTATTTTTTATGAAGGTTGAAATAGGCAAAAAAACACCAAAACTTTAAATGGCTTTTTCTCCCCTTAAACGTGCGAATTCGGCGTTTTTACGATTTAATTCAAAGGCTTGGTAGATCTCTAGCTTTGACCGTTCACTGTGCCCACAATTTCTATCCGATTGTCAAAATTTTGGTCTCGTTTTGTAGCTGCCAGTCTATTCTTTACGACAAGTACAAATTTGGAATATTATTTACAAAAACACTATTTTTTATGAAGGTTGAAATAGGCAAAAAAACACCAAAACTTTAAATGGCTTTTCCTCCCCTTAAACGTGCGAATTCGGCGTTTTTACGATTTAATTTAAAGGCTTGGTAGATCACTAGCTTTGACCGTTCACTGTGCCCACAGTTTCTATCCGATTGTCAAAATTTTGGTCTCATTTTGTAGCAGCCAGTCTATTCTTTACGACAAGTACAAATTTGTAATATTATTTACAAAAACACTATTTTTATGAAGGTTGAAATAGGCAAAAAAACACCAAAACTTTATATGACTTTTTCTCCCCTTAAACGTGCGAATTCGGCGTTTTTACGATTTAATTTAAAGGCTTGGTAGATCTCTAGCTTTGACTATTCACTGTGCCCAGAATTTCTATCCGATTGTCAAAATTATGGTCTCATTTTGTAGCTGCCAGTCTATTCTTCACGACAAGTACGAATTTGTAATATTATTTACAAAAACACTATTTGTTATGAAGGTTGAAATAGGCAAAAAACACCATAATTTTAAATGGCTTTTTCTCCCCTTAAACGTGCGAGTTCGGCGTTTTTACGATTTAATTTAAAGGCTTGGTAGATCTCTAGCTTTGACCGTTCACTGTGCCCACAATTTCTATCCGATTGTCAAAATTTTGGTCTCATTTTGTAGCTGCCAGTCTATTCTTTACGACAAATACAAATTTATAATATTATTTACAAATACACTAGTTTTTATGAAGGTTGAAATATGGAAAAAACACCAAAACTTTAAATGGCTTTTTCTCCCCTTAAACGCGCGAATTCGGCGTTTTTACGATTTAATTTAAAGGCTTGGTAGATCTCTAGCTTCGACCGTTCACTGTGCCCACAATTTCTATCCGATTGTCAAAATTTTGGTCTCATTTTGTAGCTGCCAGTCTATTCTTTACGACGAGTACAAATTTGTAATATTAGTTACAAATACACTATTTGTTATGAAGGTTGAAATTGGCAAAAAACACCATAACTTTAAATGGCTTTTTCTCCCCTTAAACGTGCGAATTCGGCGTTTTTACGATTTAATTTAAAGGCTTGGTAGATCTCTAGCTTTGACCGTTCACTGTGCCCACAATTTCTATCCGATTGTCAAAACTTTGGTCTCATTTTGTAGCTGCCAGTCTATTCTTTACGACAAATACAAATTTGTAATATTATTTACAAATACACAAGTTTTTATGATGGTTGAAATATGGAAAAAACACCAAAACTTTAAATGGCTTTTTCTCCCCTTAAACGCGCGAATTCGGCGTTTTTACGATTTAATTTAAAGGCTTGGTAGATCTCTAGCTTTGACCGTTCACTGTACCCACAATTTCCATCCGATTGTCAAAATTTTGGTCTCATTTTGTAGCTGCCAGTTTATTCTTTACGACAAGTACAAATTTGAAATATTGTTTACAAAAACACTATTTTTTATGAAGGTTGAAATCGGCAAAAAACACCAAAACTTTAATAGCTTTTTCTCCCCTTAAACGTATGAAGTCGGCGTTTTTACGATTTAATTTAAAGGCTTGGTAGATCTCTAGCTTTGACCGTTCACTGTGCCCACAATTTCTATCCGATTGTCAAAATTTTGGTCTCATTTTGTAGCTGCCAGTCTATTCTTTACGACAGGTACAAATTTGTAATATTATTTACAAAAACACTATTTTTGATGAAGGCTGAAATAGGGAAAAAAACACCAAAATTTGAAATGGCTTTTTCTCCCCTTAAACGTGTGAATTCGGCGTTTTTACGACTTAATTTCAAGGCTTGGTAGATCTCTAGCTTTGACCGTTCACTGTGCCCACAATTTCTATTCGGTTGTCAAAATTTTGGTCTCATTTTGTAGCTTCCAGTCTATTCTTTACGACAAATACAAATTTGTAATATTATTTACAAAAACACTATTTCTTATGAAGGTTGAAATTGGCAAAAAAAAACACCAAAACTTTAAATGGGTTTTTCTCCCCTTAAACGTGCGAACTCGGCGTTTTTACGATTTAATTTAAAGGCTTGGTAGATCTCAAGCTTTGACCGTTCACTGTACCCACAATTTCCATCCGATTGTCGAAATTTTGGTCTCATTTTGTAGCTGCCAGTCTATTCTTTACGACAAGTACAAATTTGAAATATTGTTTACAAAAACACTATTTTTTATGAAGGTTGAAATCGGCAAAAAACACCAAAACTTTAATAGCTTTTTCTCCCCTTAAACGTATGAAGTCGGCGTTTTTACGATTTAATTTAAAGGCTTGGTAGATCTCTAGCTTTGACCGTTCACTGTGCCCACAATTTCTATCCGATTGTCAAAATTTTGGTCTCATTTTGTAGCTGCCAGTCTATTCTTTACGACAATTACAAATTTGTAATATTATTTACAAAAACACTTTTTGTTATGAAGGTTGAAATAGGCAAAAAAACACCATAACTTTAAATGGCTTTTTCTCCCCTTAAACATGCGAATTCGCTTTGACCGTTCACTGTGCCCACAATTTCTATCCGATTGTCAAAATTTTGGTCTCATTTTGTAGCTGCCAGTCTATTCTTTACGACAAGTATGAATTTGTAATATTATTTACAAAAACACTTTTTTTTATGAAGGTTGAAAAAGGCAAAAAACACCAAAACTTTAAATGGCTTTTTCTCGCCTTAAACGTGTGAATTCGGCGTTTTTACGATTTAGTTTAAAGGCTTGGTAAATCTCTAGCTTTGACCGTTCACTGTGCCCACAATTTCTATCCGATTGTCAGAATTTTGGTCTCATTTTGTAGCTGCCAGTCTATTCTTTACGACAAGTACAAATTTGAAATATTGTTTACAAAAACACTATTTTTTATGAAGGTTGAAATAGGCAAAAAACACCAAAACTTTAATAGCTTTTTCTCCCCTTAAACGTGCGAAGTCGGCGTTTTTACGATTTAATTTAAAGGCTTGGTAGATCTCTAGCTTTGACCGTTCACTGTGCCCACAATTTCTATCCGATTGTCAAAATTTTGGTCTCATTTTGTAGCTGCCAGTCTATTCTTTACGACAAATACAAATTTGTAATATTATTTACAAAAACACTATTTGTTATGAAGGTTGAAATAGGCAAAAAAACACCATAACTTTAAATGGCTTTTTCTCCCCTTAAACATGCGAATTCGCTTTGACCGTTCACTGTGCCCACAATTTCTATCCGATTGTCAAAATTTTGGTCTCATTTTGTAGCTGCCAGTCTATTCTTTACGACAAGTACGAATTTGTAATATTATTTACAAAAACACTATTTTTTATGAAGGTTGAAATAGGCAAAAAAACACCAAAACTTTAAATGGCTTTTTCTCCCCTTAAACGTGCGAATTCGGCGTTTTTACGATTTAATTTAAAGGCTTGGTAGATCTCTAGCTTTGACCATTCACTGTGCCCACAATTTCTATCCGATTGTCAAAATTTTGGTCTCATTTTGTAGCTGCCAGTCTATTCTTTACGACAAGTACAAATTTGTAATATTATTTACAAATACAATATTTGTTATGCAGGTTGAAATAGGCAAAAAACACCATAACTTTAAATGGCTTTTTCTCCCATTAAAAGTGCGAATTCGGCGTTTTTACGATTTAATTTATAGGCTTGGTAGATCTCTAGCTTTGACCTTCACTGTGCCCACAATTTCTATCCGATTGTCAAAATTTTGGTCTCATTTTGTAGCTGCTAGTCTATTCTTTACAACAAGTACAAATTTGTAATATTATTTACAAAAACACTATTTTTTATGAAGGTTGAAATAGGCAAAAAAACACCAAAACTTTAAATGGCTTTTTCTCCCCTTAAACGTGCGAATTTGGCAATTTTACGATTTAATCTAAAGGCTTGGTAGATTTCTAGCTTTGACCGTTCACTGTGCCCACAATTTCTATCCGATTGTCAAAATTTTTGTCTCATTTTGTAGCTGTCAGTCTATTCTTTACGACAAGTACAAATTTGTAATATTATTTACAAAAACACTATTTTTTATGAAGGTTGAAATAGGCAAGAAAACACCAAAACTTTAAATGGCTTTTTCTCCCCTCAAACGTGCGAATTTGGCGTTTTTACGATTTAATTTAAAGGCTTGGTAGATCTCTAGCTTTGACCGTTCACTGTGCCCACAATTTCTATCCGATTGTCAAAATTTCGGTTTAATTTTGTAGCTGCCAGTCTATTCTTTACGACAAGTACAAATTTGTAATATTATTTACAAAAACACTATTTTTTATGAAGGTTGAAATAGGCAAAAAAACACCAAAACTTTAAATGGCTTTTTCTCCCCTCAAACGTGCAAATTCGGCGTTTTTACGATTTAATTTAAAGGCTTGGTAGATCTCTAGCTTTGACCGTTCATTGTGCCCAGAATTTCTATTCGATTGTCAAAATTTTGGTCTCATTTTGTAGCTGCCAGTCTATTCTTTACGACAAGTACAAATTTGTAATATTATTTACAAAAACACTATTTTTTATGAAGGTTGAAATAGGCAAAAAAACACCAAAACTTTAAATTGCTTTTTCCCCCCTCAAAAGTGCGAATTCAGCGTTTTTACGATTTAATTTAAAGGCCTGGTAGATCTCTAGCTTTGACCGTTCACTGTGCCTACAATTTCTATCCGATTGTCGAAATTTTGGTCTCATTTTTAGCTGCCAGTCTATTCTTTACGACAAGTACAAATTTGTAATATTATTTACAAAAACACTATTTTTTATGAAGGTTGAAATAGGCAAAAAAACACCAAAACTTTAAATGGCTTTTTCTCCCCTTAAACGTGCGAATTCGGCGTTTTTACGATTTAATTTAAAGGCTTGGTAGATCTCTAGCTTTGACCATTGACTGTGCCCACAATTTCTATCTGATTGTCAAAATTATGGTCTCATTTTGTAGCTGCCAGTCTATTCTTCACGACAAGTACAAATTTGTAATATTATTTACAAAAACACTATATTTTATGAAGGTTGAAATAGGCAAAAAAACACCAAAACTTTAAATGGCTTTTTCTCCCCTTAAACGTGCGAATTCGCTTTGACCGTTCACTGTGCCCACAATTTCTATCCGATTGTCAAAATTTTGGTCTCATTTTGTAGCTGCCAGTCTATTCTTTACGACAAGTACAAATTTGTAATATTATTTACAAAAACACTTTTTTTTATGAAGATTGAAAAAGGCAAAAAAAACACCAAAACTTTAAATGGCTTTTTCTCCACTTAAACGTGCGAATTCGGCGTTTTTACGATTTAATTTAAAGGCTTAGTAGATCTCTAGCTTTGACCGTTCACTGTGCCCACAATTGCTGTCCGATTGCCAAAATTTTGGTCTCATTTTGTAGCTGCCAGTCTATTCTCTACGACAAGTACAAGTTTCTAATGTTATTTACAAAAACACTATTTTTTATGAAGGTTGAAATAGGCAAAAAAACACCAAAACTTTAAATGGCTTTTTCTCCCCTTAAACGCGCGAATTCGGCGTTTTTACGATTTAATTTAAAGGCTTGGTAGATCTCTAGCTTTGACCGTTCACTGTGCCCACAATTTCTATCCAATTGTCAAAATTTTGGTCTCGTTTTGTAGCTGGCAGTCTATTCTTTACGACAAATACAAATTTGTAATATTATTTACAAAAATACTATTTTTTATGAAGGTTGAAATATGGAAAAAACACTAAAACTTTAAATGGCTTTTTCTCCCCTTAATCGCGCGAATTCGGCCTTTTTACGATTTAATTTAAAGGCTTGGTAGATCTCTAGCTTTGACCGTTCACTGTGCCCACAATTTCTATCCGATTGTCAAAATTTTGGTCTCATTTTGTAGCTGCCAGTCTATTCTTTACGACAAGTACAAATTTGTAATATTATTTACAAAAACACTATTTTTTATGAAGGTTGAAATAGGCAAAAAAACACCAAAACTTTAAATGGCTTTTTCTCCCCTTAAACGCGCGAATTCGGCCTTTTTACGATTTAATTTAAAGGCTTGGTAGATCTCTAGCTTTGACCGTTCACTGTGCCCACAATTTCTATCCGATTGTCAAAATTTTGGTCTCATTTTGTAGCTGCCAGTCTATTCTTTACGACAAGTACAAATTTGTAATATTATTTACAAAAACACTTTATTTTATGAAGGTTGAAAAAGGCAAAAAACACCAAAACTTTAAATGGCTTTTTCTCCCCTTAAACGCGTGAATTCGGCGTTCTTACGATTTAATTTAAAGGCTTGGTAGATCTCTAGCTTTGACCGTTCACTGTGCCCACAATTTCTATCCGATTGTCAAAATTTTGGTCTCATTTTGTAGCTGCCAGTCTATTCTTTACGACAAGTACAAATTTGTAATATTATTTACAAAAACACTATTTTTTATGAAGGTTGAAATAGGCAAAAAAACACCAAAACTTTAAATGGCTTTTTCTCCCCTTAAACGCGCGAATTCGGCCTTTTTACGATTTAATTTAAAGGCTTGGTAGATCTCTAGCTTTGACCGTTCACTGTGCCCACAATTTCTATCCGATTGTCAAAATTTTGGTCTCATTTTGTAGCTGCCAGTCTATTCTTTACGACAAGTACAAATTTGTAATATTATTTACAAAAGCACTTTATTTTATGAAGGTTGAAAAAGGCAAAAAACACCAAAACTTTAAATGGCTTTTTCTCCCCTTAAACGCGTGAATTCGGCGTTCTTACGATTTAATTTAAAGGCTTGGTAGATCTCTAGCTTTGACCGTTCACTGTGCTCACAATTTCTATCCGATTGTCAAAATTTTGGTCTCATTTTGTAGCTGCCAGTCTATTCTTTACGACAAGTACAAATTTGTAATATTATTTACAAAAACACTATTTTTTATGAAGGTTGAAATAGGCAAAAAAACACCAAAACTTTAAATGGCTTTTTCTCCCCTTAAACGCGCGAATTCGGCCTTTTTACGATTTAATTTAAAGGCTTGGTAGATCTCTAGCTTTGACCGTTCACTGTGCCCACAATTTCTATCCGATTGTCAAAATTTTGGTCTCATTTTGTAGCTGCCAGTCTATTCTTTACGACAAGTACAAATTTGTAATATTATTTACAAAAACACTTTATTTTATGAAGGTTGAAAAAGGCAAAAAACACCAAAACTTTAAATGGCTTTTTCTCCCCTTAAACGCGTGAATTCGGCGTTCTTACGATTTAATTTAAAGGCTTGGTAGATCTCTAGCTTTGACCGTTCACTGTGCCCACAATTTCTATCCGATTGTCAAAATTTTGGTCTCATTTTGTAGCTGCCAGTCTATTCTTTACGACAAGTACAAATTTGTAATATTATTTACAAAAACACTATTTTCTATGAAGGTTGAAATAGGCAAAAAAACACCAAAACTTTAAATGGCTTTTTCTCCCCTTAAACGCGCGAATTCGGCCTTTTTACGATTTAATTTAAAGGCTTGGTAGATCTCTAGCTTTGACCGTTCACTGTGCCCACAATTTCTATCCGATTGTCAAAATTTTGGTCTCATTTTGTAGCTGCCAGTCTATTCTTTACGACAAGTACAAATTTGTAATATTATTTACAAAAACACTTTATTTTATGAAGGTTGAAAAAGGCAAAAAACACCAAAACTTTAAATGGCTTTTTCTCCCCTTAAACGCGTGAATTCGGCGTTCTTACGATTTAATTTAAAGGCTTGGTAGATCTCTAGCTTTGACCGTTCACTGTGCCCACAATTTCTATCCGATTGTCAAAATTTTGGTCTCATTTTGTAGCTGCCAGTCTATTCTTTACGACAAGTACAAATTTGTAATATTATTTACAAAAACACTATTTTCTATGAAGGTTGAAATAGGCAAAAAAACACCATAACTTTAAATGGCTTTTTCTCCCCTTAAACGTGCGAACTCGGCGTTTTTACGATTTAATTTAAAGGCTTGGTAGATCTCTAGCTTTGACCGTTCACTGTGCCCACAATTTCTATCCGATTGTTGAAATTTTGGTCTCATTTTGTAGCTGCCAGTCTATTCTTTACGACAAGTACAAATTTGTAATATTATTTACAAAGACGCTATTTTTTATGAAGGTTGAAATAGGCAAAAAAACACCAAAACTTTAAATGGCTTTTTCTCCCCTTAAACGTGCGAATTCGGCGTTTTTACGATTTAATTTAAAGGCTTGGTAGATCTCTAGCTTTGACCATTCACTGTGCCCACAATTTCTATCCGATTGTCAAAATTTTGATCTCATTTTGTAGCTCCCAGTCTATTCTTTACGGAAAGTACAAATTTGTAATATTATTTACAAAAACACTATTTTTTATGAAGGTTGAAATAGGCAAAATAACACCAAAACTTTAAATGGCTTTTTCTCCCCTTAAACGTGCGAACTCGGCGTTTTTACGATTTAATTTAAAGGCTTGGTAGATCTCTAGCTTTCACCGTTCACTGTGCCCACAATTTCTATCCGATTGTTAAAATTTTGGTCTCATTTTGTAGCTGCCAGTCTATTCTTTACGACAAGTACAAATTTGTAATATTATTTACAAAGACGCTATTTTTTATGAAGGTTGAAATAGGCAAAAAAACACAAAAACTTTAAATGGCTTTTTCTCCCCTTAAACGTGCGAATTCGGCGTTTTTACGATTTAATTTAAAGGCTTGGTAGATCTCTAGCTTTGACCATTCACTGTGCCCACAATTTCTATCCGATTGTCAAAATTTTGATCTCATTTTGTAGCTGCCAATCTATTCTTTACGACAAGTACAAATTTGTAGTATTATTTACAAAAACACTATTTTTTTTGAGGGTTGAAATTGGCAAAAAAACACCAAAACTTTAAATGGCTTTTTCTCCCCTTAAACGTGCGAATTCGGCGTTTTGACGATTTAATTTAAAGGCTTGGTAGATCTCTAGCTTTGACCGTTCACTGTGCCCGCAATTTCTATCCGATTGTCAACATTTTGGTCTCATTTTGTAGCTGCCAGTCTATTCTTTACGACAAGTATAAATTTGTAATATTATTTACAGAAACACTATTTTTTATGAAGGATGAAATAGGCTAAAAACACCAAAACTGTAATGGCTTTTCTCCCTTAAAAGTGCGAATTCGGCGTTTTTACGATTTAATTTATAGGCTTGGTAGATCTCTAGCTTTGACCTTCACTGTGCCCACAATTTCTATCCGATTGTCAAAATTTTGGTCTCATTTTGTAGCTGCCAGTCTATTCTTTACGACTAGTACAAATTTGTAATATTATTTACAAAAACACTATTTTTTATGAAGGTTGAAAAAGGAAAAAAAACACTAAAACTTTAAATGGCCTTTTCTCCCCTCAAACGTGCGAGTTTGGCATTTTTACGATTTAATTTAAAGGTTTGGTAGATCTCTAGCTTTGACCGTTCACTGTGCCCACAATTTCTATCCGATTGTCAAAATTTTGGTCTCATTTTGTAGCTGCCAGTCTATTCTTTACGACAAGTACAAATTTGTAATATTATTTACAAAAACACTATTTTTTATGAAGGTTGAAATAGGCAAAAAAACACCAAAACTTTAAATGGCTTTTTCTCCCCTCAAATGTGCGAATTCGGCGTTTTTACGATTTAATTTAAAGGCTTGGTAGATCTCTAGCTTTGACCGTTCACTGTGCCCACAATTTCTATCCGATTGTCAAAATTTTGGTCTCATTTTGTAGCTGCCAGTCTATTCTTTATGACTATTACACATTTGTAATATTATTTACAAAAACACTATTTTTTATGAAGGTTGAAATAGGCAAAAAAACACTAAAACTTTAAATGGCCTTTTCTCCCCTTAAACGTGCGAATTTGGCGTTTTTACGATTTAATTTAAAGGTTTGGTAGATCTCTAGCTTTGACCGTTCACTGTGCCCACAATTTCTATCCGATTGTCAAAATTTTGGTCTCATTTTGTAGCTGCCAGTCTATTCTTCACGACAAGTACAAATTTGTAATATTATTTACAAAAACACTATTTTTTATGAAGGTTGAAATAGGCAAAAAAACACCAAAACTTTAAATGGCTTTTTCTCCCCTTAAACGTACGAATTCGGTGTTTTTACGATTTAATTTAAAGGCTTGGTAGATCTCTAGCTTTGACCGTTCACTGTGCCCACAATTTCTATCCGATTGTCAAAATTTTGGTCTCATTTTGTAGCTGCCAGTCTATTCCTTACGACAAGCACGAATTTGTAATATTTTTTACAAAAACACTATTTTTTATGAAGGTTGAAATAGGCATAAAACACTCAAACTTTAAATGGCTTTTTCTCCCCGTAAACGTGCGAATTCGGCGTTTTTACGATTTAATTTAAAGGCTTGGTAGATATCTAGCTTTGACCGTTCACTGTGCCCACAATTTCAATCCGATTGTCAAAATGTTGCTCTCATTTTGTAGCTGCCAGTCTATTCTTAACGACAAGTACAAATTTGTAATATTATTTACAAAAACACTATTTTTTATGAAGGTTGAAATAGGCAAAAAACACCAAAACTTTACATGGCTTTTTCTCCCCTTAAACGTGCGAATTCGGCGTTTTTACGATTTAATTTAAAGGCTTGGTAGATCTCTAGCTTTGACCGTTCACTGTGCCCACAATTTCTATTCGATTGTCAAAATTTTGGTCTCATTTTGTAGCTGCCAGTCTATTCTTTACGACAAGTACAAGTTTGTAATATTATTTACAAAAACACTATTTTTTATGAAGGTTGAAATAGGCAAAAAAACACCAAAACTTTAAATGGCTTTTTCTCCCCTTAAACGTGCGAATTCGGCGTTTTTACGGTTTAATTTAAAGGCTTGGTAGATCTCTAGCTTTGACCGTTCACTGTGCCCACAATTTCTATCCGATTGTCAAAATTTTGGTCTCATTTTGTAGCTGCCAGTCTATTCTTTACGACAAGTACAAGTTTGTAATATTATTTACAAAAACACTATTTTTGATGAAGGTTGAAATAGGCAAAAAAAATACCAAAACTTTATATGGCTTTTTCTCCCCTTAAACATGCGAATTCGGCGGTTTTACGATTTAATTTAAAGGCTTGGTAGATCTCTAGCTTTGACCGTTCACTGTGCCCACAATTTCTATCCGATTGTCAAAATTTTGATCTCATTTTGTAGCTGCCAGTCTATGCTTCAGACAAGTACAAATTTTTAATATTATTTACAAACACACTATTTTTTATGAAGGTTGAAATAGGCAAAAAAACACCAAAACTTTAAATGGCTTTTCTCCCCTTAAACGTGCGAATTCGGCGTTTTTACGATTTAATTTAAAGGCTTGGTAGATTTTTAGCTTTGACCGTTCACTCTGCCCACAATTTCTATCCGATTGTCTAAGTTTTGGTCTCATTTTGTAGCTGCCAGTCTATTCTTTACGACAAATACAAATTTGTAATATTATTTACAAACACACTATTTTTTATGAAGGTTGAAATAGGCAAAAAAACACCAAAACTTTAAATGGCTTTTTCTCCCCTTAAACGTGCGAATTCGGCATTTTTACGATTTAATTTAAAGGCTTGGTAGATCTCTAGCTTTGACCGTTCACTGTGCCCACAATTTCTATCCGATTGTCAAAATTTTGGTCTCATTTTGTAGCTGCCAGTCTATTCTTTACAACAAGTACAAATATGAAATATTATTTACAAATACACTCCTTTTTATGAAGGTTGAAATAGGCAAAAAAACACCAAAACTTTAAATGGCTTTTTCTCCCCTTAAATGTGCGAATTCGGCGTTTTTACGATTTAATTTAAAGGCTTGGTAGATCTCTAGCTTTGACCGTTCAATCTGCCCACAATTTCTATCCGATTGTCTCATTTTGTAGCTGCCAGTCTATTCTTTACGACAAGTACAAATTTGTAATATTATTTACAAATACACTATTTTTTATGAAGGTTGAAATAGGCAAAAAAACACCAAAACTTTAAATGGCTTTTTCTCCCCTTAAACGTGCGAATTCGGCATTTTTACGATTTAATTTAAAGGCTTGGTAGATCTCTTGCTTTGACTGTTCACTGTGCCCACAATTTCTATCCGATTGTCAAAATTTTGGTCTCATTTTGTAGCTGCCAGTCTATTCTTAACGACAAGTACAAATTTGTAATATTATTTACAAAAACACTATTTTTTATGAAGGTTGAAATAGGCAAAAAAACACCAAAACTTTAAATGGCTTTTTCACCCCTTAAAAGTGCGAATTCGACGTTTTTACGATTTAATTTAAAGGCTTGGTAGATCTCTAGCTTTGACCGTTCACTGTGCCCACAATTTCTATCCGATTGTCAATATTTTGGTCTCATTTTGTAGCTGCCAGTCTATTCTTTACGACAAGTACAAATTTGTAATATTATTTACAAAAACACTTTATTTTATGAAGGTTGAAAAAGGCAAAAAACACCAAAACTTTAAATGGCTTTTTCTCCCCTTAAACGCGTGAATTCGGCGTTCTTACGATTTAATTTAAAGGCTTGGTAGATCTCTAGCTTTGACCGTTCACTGTGCCCACAATTTCTATCCGATTGTCAAAATTTTGGTCTCATTTTGTAGCTGCCAGTCTATTCTTTACGACAAGTACAAATTTGTAATATTATTTACAAAAACACTATTTTTTATGAAGGTTGAAATAGGCAAAAAAACACCAAAACTTTAAATGGCTTTTTCTCCCCTTAAACGCGCGAATTCGGCCTTTTTACGATTTAATTTAAAGGCTTGGTAGATCTCTAGCTTTGACCGTTCACTGTGCCCACAATTTCTATCCGATTGTCAAAATTTTGGTCTCATTTTGTAGCTGCCAGTCTATTCTTTACGACAAGTACAAATTGGTAATATTATTTACAAAAACACTTTATTTTATGAAGGTTGAAAAAGGCAAAAAACACCAAAACTTTAAATGGCTTTTTCTCCCCTTAAACGCGTGAATTCGGCGTTCTTACGATTTAATTTAAAGGCTTGGTAGATCTCTAGCTTTGACCGTTCACTGTGCCCACAATTTCTATCCGATTGTCAAAATTTTGGTCTCATTTTGTAGCTGCCAGTCTATTCTTTACGACAAGTACAAATTTGTAATATTATTTACAAAAACACTATTTTCTATGAAGGTTGAAATAGGCAAAAAAACACCATAACTTTAGATGGCTTTTTCTCCCCTTAAACGTGCGAACTCGGCGTTTTTACGATTTAATTTAAAGGCTTGGTAGATCTCTAGCTTTGACCGTTCACTGTGCCCACAATTTCTATCCGATTGTTGAAATTTTGGTCTCATTTTGTAGCTGCCAGTCTATTCTTTACGACAAGTACAAATTTGTAATATTATTTACAAAGACGCTATTTTTTATGAAGGTTGAAATAGGCAAAAAAACACCAAAACTTTAAATGGCTTTTTCTCCCCTTAAACGTGCGAATTCGGCGTTTTTACGATTTAATTTAAAGGCTTGGTAGATCTCTAGCTTTGACCATTCACTGTGCCCACAATTTCTATCCGATTGTCAAAATTTTGATCTCATTTTGTAGCTCCCAGTCTATTCTTTACGGAAAGTACAAATTTGTAATATTATTTACAAAAACACTATTTTTTATGAAGGTTGAAATAGGCAAAATAACACCAAAACTTTAAATGGCTTTTTCTCCCCTTAAACGTGCGAACTCGGCGTTTTTACGATTTAATTTAAAGGCTTGGTAGATCTCTAGCTTTCACCGTTCACTGTGCCCACAATTTCTATCCGATTGTTAAAATTTTGGTCTCATTTTGTAGCTGCCAGTCTATTCTTTACGACAAGTACAAATTTGTAATATTATTTACAAAGACGCTATTTTTTATGAAGGTTGAAATAGGCAAAAAAACACCAAAACTTTAAATGGCTTTTTCTCCCCTTAAACGTGCGAATTCGGCGTTTTTACGATTTAATTTAAAGGCTTGGTAGATCTCTAGCTTTGACCATTCACTGTGCCCACAATTTCTATCCGATTGTCAAAATTTTGATCTCATTTTGTAGCTGCCAATCTATTCTTTACGACAAGTACAAATTTGTAGTATTATTTACAAAAACACTATTTTTTTTGAGGGTTGAAATTGGCAAAAAAACACCAAAACTTTAAATGGCTTTTTCTCCCCTTAAACGTGCGAATTCGGCGTTTTGACGATTTAATTTAAAGGCTTGGTAGATCTCTAGCTTTGACCGTTCACTGTGCCCGCAATTTCTATCCGATTGTCAACATTTTGGTCTCATTTTGTAGCTGCCAGTCTATTCTTTACGACAAGTATAAATTTGTAATATTATTTACAGAAACACTATTTTTTATGAAGGATGAAATAGGCAAAAAAACACCAAAACTTTAAATGGCTTTTCTCCCTTAAAAGTGCGAATTCGGCGTTTTTACGATTTAATTTATAGGCTTGGTAGATCTCTAGCTTTGACCTTCACTGTGCCCACAATTTCTATCCGATTGTCAAAATTTTGGTCTCATTTTGTAGCTGCCAGTCTATTCTTTACGACTAGTACAAATTTGTAATATTATTTACAAAAACCCTATTTTTTATGAAGGTTGAAATAGGAAAAAAAACACTAAAACTTTAAATGGCCTTTTCTCCCCTCAAACGTGCGAGTTTGGCATTTTTACGATTTAATTTAAAGGTTTGGTAGATCTCTAGCTTTGACCGTTCACTGTGCCCACAATTTCTATCCGATTGTCAAAATTTTGGTCTCATTTTGTAGCTGCCAGTCTATTCTTTACGACAAGTACAAATTTGTAATATTATTTACAAAAACACTATTTTTTATGAAGGTTGAAATAGGCAAAAAAACACCAAAACTTTAAATGGCTTTTTCTCCCCTCAAATGTGCGAATTCGGCGTTTTTACGATTTAATTTAAAGGCTTGGTAGATCTCTAGCTTTGACCGTTCACTGTGCCCACAATTTCTATCCGATTGTCAAAATTTTGGTCTCATTTTGTAGCTGCCAGTCTATTCTTTATGACTATTACACATTTGTAATATTATTTACAAAAACACTATTTTTTATGAAGGTTGAAATAGGCAAAAAAACACTAAAACTTTAAATGGCCTTTTCTCCCCTTAAACGTGCGAATTTGGCGTTTTTACGATTTAATTTAAAGGTTTGGTAGATCTCTAGCTTTGACCGTTCACTGTGCCCACAATTTCTATCCGATTGTCAAAATTTTGGTCTCATTTTGTAGCTGCCAGTCTATTCTTCACGACAAGTACAAATTTGTAATATTATTTACAAAAACACTATTTTTTATGAAGGTTGAAATAGGCAAAAAAACACCAAAACTTTAAATGGCTTTTTCTCCCCTTAAACGTACGAATTCGGTGTTTTTACGATTTAATTTAAAGGCTTGGTAGATCTCTAGCTTTGACCGTTCACTGTGCCCACAATTTCTATCCGATTGTCAAAATTTTGGTCTCATTTTGTAGCTGCCAGTCTATTCCTTACGACAAGCACGAATTTGTAATATTATTTACAAAAACACTATTTTTTATGAAGGTTGAAATAGGCATAAAACACTCAAACTTTAAATGGCTTTTTCTCCCCGTAAACGTGCGAATTCGACGTTTTTACGATTTAATTTAAAGGCTTGGTAGATATCTAGCTTTGACCGTTCACTGTGCCCACAATTTCAATCCGATTGTCAAAATGTTGCTCTCATTTTGTAGCTGCCAGTCTATTCTTAACGACAAGTACAAATTTGTAATATTATTTACAAAAACACTATTTTTTATGAAGGTTGAAATAGGCAAAAAACACCAAAACTTTACATGGCTTTTTCTCCCCTTAAACGTGCGAATTCGGCGTTTTTACGATTTAATTTAAAGGCTTGGTAGATCTCTAGCTTTGACCGTTCACTGTGCCCACAATTTCTATTCGATTGTCAAAATTTTGGTCTCATTTTGTAGCTGCCAGTCTATTCTTTACGACAAGTACAAGTTTGTAATATTATTTACAAAAACACTATTTTTTATGAAGGTTGAAATAGGCAAAAAAACACCAAAACTTTAAATGGCTTTTTCTCCCCTTAAACGTGCGAATTCGGCATTTTTACGGTTTAATTTAAAGGCTTGGTAGATCTCTAGCTTTGACCGTTCACTGTGCCCACAATTTCTATCCGATTGTCAAAATTTTGGTCTCATTTTGTAGCTGCCAGTCTATTCTTTACGACAAGTACAAGTTTGTAATATTATTTACAAAAACACTATTTTTGATGAAGGTTGAAATAGGCAAAAAAAATACCAAAACTTTATATGGCTTTTTCTCCCCTTAAACGTGCGAATTCGGCGGTTTTACGATTTAATTTAAAGGCTTGGTAGATCTCTAGCTTTGACCGTTCACTGTGCCCACAATTTCTATCCGATTGTCAAAATTTTGATCTCATTTTGTAGCTGCCAGTCTATGCTTCAGACAAGTACAAATTTTTAATATTATTTACAAACACACTATTTTTTATGAAGGTTGAAATAGGCAAAAAAACACCAAAACTTTAAATGGCTTTTCTCCCCTTAAACGTGCGAATTCGGCGTTTTTACGATTTAATTTAAAGGCTTGGTAGATTTTTAGCTTTGACCGTTCACTCTGCCCACAATTTCTATCCGATTGTCTAAGTTTTGGTCTCATTTTGTAGCTGCCAGTCTATTCTTTACGACAAATACAAATTTGTAATATTATTTACAAACACACTATTTTTTATGAAGGTTGAAATAGGCAAAAAAACACCAAAACTTTAAATGGCTTTTTCTCCCCTTAAACGTGCGAATTCGGCATTTTTACGATTTAATTTAAAGGCTTGGTAGATCTCTAGCTTTGACCGTTCACTGTGCCCACAATTTCTATCCGATTGTCAAAATTTTGGTCTCATTTTGTAGCTGCCAGTCTATTCTTTACAACAAGTACAAATATGAAATATTATTTACAAATACACTCCTTTTTATGAAGGTTGAAATAGGCAAAAAAACACCAAAACTTTAAATGGCTTTTTCTCCCCTTAAATGTGCGAATTCGGCGTTTTTACGATTTAATTTAAAGGCTTGGTAGATCTCTAGCTTTGACCGTTCAATCTGCCAACAATTTCTATCCGATTGTCTCATTTTGTAGCTGCCAGTCTATTCTTTACGACAAGTACAAATTTGTAATATTATTTACAAATACACTATTTTTTATGAAGGTTGAAATAGGCAAAAAAACACCAAAACTTTAAATGGCTTTTTCTCCCCTTAAACGTGCGAATTCGGCATTTTTACGATTTAATTTAAAGGCTTGGTAGATCTCTTGCTTTGACTGTTCACTGTGCCCACAATTTCTATCCGATTGTCAAAATTTTGGTCTCATTTTGTAGCTGCCAGTCTATTCTTAACGACAAGTACAAATTTGTAATATTATTTACAAAAACACTATTTTTTATGAAGGTTGAAATAGGCAAAAAAACACCAAAACTTTAAATGGCTTTTTCACCCCTTAAAAGTG
Organism: Odontomyia ornata; assembly: GCA_963969285.1. Lineage (NCBI taxonomy): Eukaryota > Metazoa > Arthropoda > Insecta > Diptera > Stratiomyidae > Odontomyia > Odontomyia ornata. The sequence continues at coordinate 68,602,485 of OZ017741.1, read as the reverse complement.
CGAATTCGACGTTTTTACGATTTAATTTAAAGGCTTGGTAGACCTCTAGCTTTGACCGTTCACTGTGCCCACAATTTCTATCCGATTGTCAAAATTTTGGTCTCATTTTGTAGCTGCCAGTCTATTCTTTACGACAAGTACAAATTTGTAATATTATTTACAAAAACACTATTTTTTATGAAGGTTGAAATAGGCAAAGAAACACCAAAACTTTAAATGGCTTTTTCTCCCCTTAAACGTGCGAATTCGGCGTTTCTACGATTTATTTTAAAGGCTTGGTAGATCTCTAGCTTTGACCGTTCACTGTGCCCACAATTTCTATCCGATTGTCAAAATTTTGGTCTCATTTTGTAGCTGCCAGTCTTTTCTTTCCGGCAAGTACAAATTTGTAATATTATTTACAAAAACACTATTTTTTATGAAGGTTGAAATAGGCAAAAAAACACCAAAACTTTAAATGGCTTTTTCTCCCCTTAAACGTGCGAATTCGGTGTTTTTACGATTTAATTTAAAGGCTTGGTAGATCTCTAGCTTTGACCGTTCACTGTGCCCACAATTTCTATCCGATTGTCAAAATTTTGGTCTCATTTTGTGGCTACCAGTCTATCCTTTACGACAAGGACAAATTTGTAATATTATTTACAAAAACACTATTTTTGATGAAGGTTGAAATAGGCAAAAAAAACACCAAACTTCATATGGCTTTTTCTCCCCTTAAACGTGCGAATTCGGCGGTTTTACGATTTAATTTAAAGGCTTGGTGGATCTCTAGCTTTGACCGTTCACTGTGCCCACAATTTCTATCCGATTGTCAAAATTTTGATCTCATTTTGTAGCTGCCAGTCTATGCTTCAGACAAGTACAAATTTTTAATATTATTTACAAACACACTATTTTTTATGAAGGTTGAAATAGGCAAAAAAACACCAAAACTTTAAATGGCTTTTCTCCCCTTAAAGGTGCGAATTCGGCGTTTTTACGATTTAATTTAAAGGCTTGGTAGATCTTTAGCTTTGACCGTTCACTCTGCCCACAATTTCTATCCGATTGTCTAAGTTTTGGTCTCATTTTGTAGCTGCCAGTCTATTCTTTACAACAAGTACAAATTTGTAATATTATTTACAAAAACACTATTTTTGATGAAGGTTGCAATAGGCAAAAAAACACCAAAATTTTATATGGCTTTTTCTCCCCTTAAACGTGCGAATTCGGCGTTTTTACGATTTAATTTAAAGGCTTGGTAGATCTCTAGCTTTGACCGTTCACTGTGCCCACAATTTCTATCCGATTGCCAAATTTTGGTCTCATTTTGTAGCTGCCAGTCTATTCTTTACGACAAATACAAATTTGTAATATTATTTACAAACACACTATTTTTTATGAAGGTTGAAATAGGCAAAAAAACACCAAAACTTTAAATGGCTTTTTCTCCCCTTAAACGTGCGAATTCGGCATTTTTACGATTTAATTTAAAGGCTTGGTAGATCTCTAGCTTTGACCGTTCACTGTGCCCACAATTTCTATCCGATTGTCAAAATTTTGGTCTCATTTTGTAGCTGCCAGTCTATTCTTTACAACAAGTACAAATATGAAATATTATTTACAAATACACTCCTTTTTATGAAGGTTGAAATAGGCAAAAAAACACAAAAACTTTAAATGGCTTTTTCTCCCCTTAAATGTGCGAATTCGGCGTTTTTACGATTTAATTTAAAGGCTTGGTAGATCTCTAGCTTTGACCGTTCAATCTGCCCACAATTTCTATCCGATTGTCTCATTTTGTAGCTGCCAGTCTATTCTTTACGACAAGTACAAATTTGTAATATTATTTACAAATACACTATTTTTTATGAAGGTTGAAATAGGCAAAAAAACACCAAAACTTTAAATGGCTTTTTCTCCCCTTAAACGTGCGAATTCGGCATTTTTACGATTTAATTTAAAGGCTTGGTAGATCTCTAGCTTTGACTGTTCACTGTGCCCACAATTTCTATCCGATTGTCAAAATTTTGGTCTCATTTTGTAGCTGCCAGTCTATTCTTAACGACAAGTACAAATTTGTAATATTATTTACAAAAACACTATTTTTTATGAAGGTTGAAATAGGCAAAAAAACACCAAAACTTTAAATGGCTTTTTCACCCCTTAAAAGTGCGAATTCGACGTTTTTACGATTTAATTTAAAGGCTTGGTAGATCTCTAGCTTTGACCGTTCACTGTGCCCACAATTTCTATTCGATTGTCAAAATTTTGGTCTCATTTTGTAGCTGCCAGTCTATTCTTTACGACAAGTACAAATTTGTAATATTATTTACAAAAACACTATTTTTTATGAAGGTTGAAATAGGCAAAGAAACACCAAAACTTTAAATGGCTTTTTCTCCCCTTAAACGTGCGAATTCGGCGTTTTTACGATTTATTTTAAAGGCTTGGTAGATCTCTAGCTTTGACCGTTCACTGTGCCCACAATTTCTATCCGATTGTCAAAATTTTGGTCTCATTTTGTAGCTGCCAGTCTTTTCTTTCCGACAAGTACAAATTTGTAATATTATTTACAAAAACACTATTTTTTATGAAGGTTGAAATAGGCAAAAAAACACCAAAACTTTAAATGGCTTTTTCTCCCCTTAAACGTGCGAATTCGGTGTTTTTACGATTTAATTTAAAGGCTTGGTAGATCTCTAGCTTTGACCGTTCACTGTGCCCACAATTTCTATCCGATTGTCAAAATTTTGGTCTCATTTTGTGGCTACCAGTCTATCCTTTACGACAAGGACAAATTTGTAATATTATTTACAAAAACACTATTTTTGATGAAGGTTGAAATAGGCAAAAAAAACACCAAACTTCATATGGCTTTTTCTCCCCTTAAACGTGCGAAGTCGGCGGTTTTACGATTTAATTTAAAGGCTTGGTGGATCTCTAGCTTTGATCGTTCACTGTGCCCACAATTTCTATCCGATTGTCAAAATTTTGGTCTCATTTTGTAGCTGCCAGTCTATTCTTTACGACAAGTACAAATTTGTAATATTATTTACAAAAACACTATTTTTTATGAAGGTTGAAATAGGCAAAAAATACCAAAACTTTAAATGGCTTTTTCTCCCCTTAAACGTGCGAATTCGGCGTTTTTACGATTTAATTTAAAGGCTTGGTAGATCTCTAGCTTTGACCGTTCACTGTGCCCACAAATTCTATCCGATTGTCAAAATTTTGGTCTCATTTTGTAGCTGCCAGTCTATTCTTTACGACAAGTACAAATTTGTAATATTATTTACAAAAACACTTTTTTTTATGAAGGTTGAAATAGGCAAAAAACACCAAAACTTTAAATGGCTTTTCTCCCCTTAAACGTGCGAATTCGGCCTTTTTACGATTTAATTTAAAGGCTTGGTAGATCTCTAGCTTTGACCGTTCACTGTGCCCACAATTTCTATCCGATTGCCAAATTTTGGTCTCATTTTGTAGCTGCCAGTCTATTCTTTACGACAAATACAAATTTTTAATATTATTTACAAACACATTTTTTTTTTTATTAAGGTTGAAATAGGCAAAAAAACACCAAACCTTTAAATGGCTTTTCTCCCCTTAAACGTGCGAATTCGGCGTTTTTACGAATTAATTTAGAGGCTTGGTAGATCTCTAGCTTTGACCGTTCACTGTGCCCACAATTTCTATCCGATTGTCAAAATTTTGGTCTCATTTTGTAGCTGCCAGTCTATTCTTTACGACAAACACAAATTTGTAATATTATTTACAAAAACACTATTTTTTATGAAGGTTGAAATAGGCAAAAAAACGCCAAAACTTTAAATGGCTTTTTCTCCCCTTAAACGTGCGAATTCGGCATTTTTACGATTTAATTTAAAGGCTTGGTAGATCTCTAGCTATGACCGTTCACTGTGCCCACAATTTCTATCCGATTGTCAAAATTTTGGTCTCATTTTGTAGCTGCCAGTCTATTCTATACGACAAGTACAAATTTGTAATATTATTTACAAAAACACTATTTTTTATGAAGGTTGAAATAGGCAAAAAAACACCAAAACTTTAAATGGCTTTTTCTCCCCTTAAACGTGCGAATTCGGCGTTTTTACGACTTAATTTAAAGGCTTGGTAGATCTCTAGCTTTGACCGTTCACTGTGCCCACAATTTCTATCCGATTGTCAAAATTTTGGTCTCATTTTGTGGCTGCCAGTCTATTCTTTGCGACATGTACAAATTTGTAATATTATTTACAAAAACACTATTTGTTATGAAGTTTTAAAAAGGCAAAGAAACACCAAAACTTTAAATGGCTTTTTCTCCCCTTAAACGTGCGAATTCGGCGTTTTTACGATTTAATTAAAAGGCTTGGTAGATCTCTAGCTTTGACCGTTCACTGTGCCCACAATTTCTATCCGATTGTCAAAATTTTGGTCTCATTTTGTAGCTGCCAGTCTATTTTTTACGACAAGTACAAATTTGTAATATTATTTACAAAAACACCTTTTTTTATGAAGGTTTAAATAGGCAAAAAAACACCAAAACTTTAAATGGCTTTTTCTCCCCTTAAACGTGCGAATTCGGCGTTTTTACGATTTAATTTAAAGGCTTGGTAGATCTCTAGCTTTGACCGTTCACTGTGCCCACAATTTCTATCCGATTGTCAAAATTTTGGTCTCTTTTTGTGGCTGCCAGTCTATCCTTTTTGACAAGGACAAATTTGTAATATTATTTACAAAAACACTATTTTTTATGAAGGTTGAAATAGGCAAAAAAAACACCAAAACTTTAAATGGCTTTTTCTCCCCTTAATCGTGCGAATTCGGCGGTTTTACGATTTAATTTAAAGGCTTGGTAGATCTCTAGCTTTGACCGTTCACTGTGCCCACAATTTCTATCTGATTGTCAAAATTTTGGTCTCATTTTGTAGCTGCCAGTCTATTCTTTACGACAAGTACAAATTTGTAATATTATTTACAAAAACACTATTTTTTATGTAGGTTGAAATAGGCAAAAAACACCAAAACTTTAAATGGCTTTTTCTCCCCTTAAACGTGCGAATTCAGCGTTTTTACGATTTAATTTAAAGGCTTGGTAGATCTCTAGCTTTGACCGTTCACTGTGCCCACAATTTCTATCCGATTGTCAAAATTTTGGTCTCATTTTGTAGCTGCCAGTCTATTCTTAACGATAAGTACAAATTTGTAATATTATTTACAAATACACTATTTTTTATGAAGGTTGAAATAGGCAAAAAAACACCAAAACTTTATATGGCTTTTTCTCCCCTTAAACGTGCGAATTCGGCGGTTTTACGATTTAATTTAAAGGCTTGGTAGATCTCTAGCTTTGATCGTTCACTGTGCCCACAATTTCTATCCGATTGTCAAAATTTTGGTCTCATTTTGTAGCTGCCAGTCTATTCTTTACGACAAGTACAAATTTGTAATGTTATTTACAAAAACACTAGTTTTTATGAAGGTTGAAATAGGCAAAAAAACACCAAAACTTTAAATGGCTTTTTCTCCCCTTAAACGTGCGAATTCGGCGTTTTTACGATTTAATTTAAAGGCTTGGTAGATCTCTAGCTTTGAACGTTCACTGTGCCCACAATTTCTATCCGATTGTCAAAATTTTGGTCTCATTTTGTAGCTGCCAGTCTATTCTTTACGACAAGTACAAATTTGTAATATTATTTACAAAAACACTATTTGTTATGAAGGTTGAAAAAGGCAAAAAAACACCAGAACTTTAAATGGCTTTTTCTCCCCTTAAACGTGCGAATTCGGCGTTTTTACGATTTATTTTAAAGGCTTGGTAGATCTCTAGCTTTGACCGTTCACTGTGCCCACAATTTCTATCCGATTGTCAAAATTTTGGTCTCATTTTGTAGCTGCCAGTCTATTCTTTACGACAAGTACAAATTTGTAATATTATTTACAAAAACACTATTTTTTATGAAGGTTGAAATAGGCAAAAAAACGCCAAAACTTTAAATGGCTTTTTCTCCCCTTAAACGTGCGAATTCGGCATTTTTACGATTTAATTTAAAGGCTTGGTAGAAAGACCGTTCACTGTGCCCACAAGTTCTATCCGATTGTCAAAATTTTGGTCTCATTTTGTAGCTGCCAGTCTATTCTTTACGACAAGTACAAATTTGAAATATTATTTACAAAAACACTATTTTTTATGAAGGTTGAAATAGGCAAAAAAACACCAAAACTTTACATGGCTTTTTCTCCCCTTAAACGTGCGAATTCGGCGTTTTTACGATTTAATTTAAAGGCTTGGTAGATCTCTAGCTTTGACCGTTCACTGTGCCCACAATTTCTATCCGATTGTCAAAATTTTGGTCTCATTTTGTGGCTGCCAGTCTATTCTTTACGACAAGTACAAATTTGTAATATTATTTACAAAAACACTATTTGTTATGAAGGTTGAACTAGGCAAAGAAACACCAAAACTTTAAATGGCTTTTTCTCCCCTTAAACGTGCGAATTCGGCGTTTTTACGACTTATTTTAAAGGCTTGGTAGATCTCTAGCTTTGACCGTTCACTGTGCCCACAATTTCTATCCGATTGTCAAAATTTTGGTCTCATTTTGTAGCTGCCAGTCTATTTTTAACAACAAGTACAAATTTGTAATATTATTTACAAAAACACTATTTTTTATGGTTTAAATAGGCAAAAAACACCAAAACTTTAAATGGCTTTTTCTCCCCTTAAACGTGCAAATTCGGCGTTTTTACGATTTAAATTAAAGGCTTGGTAGATCTCTAGCTTTGACCGTTCACTGTGCCCACAGTTTCTATCCGATTGTCAAAATTTTGGTCTCATTTTGTGGCTGCCAGTCTATCCTTTACGACAAGGACAAATTTGTAATATTATTTACAAAAACACTATTTTTGAGGAAGGTTGAAATAGGCAAAAAAACACCAAAACTTTAAATGGCTTTTTCTCCCCTTAAACGTGCGAATTCGGCGGTTTTACGATTTAATTTAAAGGCTTGGTAGATCTCTAGCTTTGACCGTTCACTGTGCCCACAATTTCTATCCAATTGTCAAAATTTTGGTCTCATTTTGTAGCTGCCAGTCTATTCTTTACGACAAGTAAAAATTTGTAATATTATTTACAAAAACACTATTTTTTATGAAGGTTGAAATAGGCAAAAAAACACCAAAACTTTAAATGGCTTTTTCTCCCCTTAAACGTGCGAATTCGGCGTTTTTACGATTTAATTTAAAGGCTTGGTAGATCTCTAGCTTTGAACGTTCACTGTGCCCACAATTTCTATCCGATTGTCAAAATTTTGGTCTCATTTTGTAGCTGCCAGTCTATTCTTTACGACAAGTACAAATTTGTAATATTATTTACAAAAACACTATTTTTTATGAAGGTTGAAATAGGCAAAAAACACCAAAACTTTAAATGGCTTTTCTCCCCTTAAACGTGCGAATTCGGCGTTTTTAAGGATTTAATTTAAAGGCTTGGTGGATCTCTAGCTTTGACCGTTCACTCTGCCTACAATTTCTATCCGATTGTCAAAATTTTGGTCTCATTTTGTAGCTGCAAGTCTATTCTTTACGACAAGTACAAATTTGTAATATTATTTACAAAAACACTATTTTTTATGAAGGTTGAAATAGGGAAAAAAAATACCAAAACTTTAAATGGCTTTTTCTCCCCTTAAACGTGCGTATTCGGCGTTTTTACGATTTAATTTAAAGGCTTGGTAGATCTCTAGCTTTGACCGTTCACTGTGCCCACAATTTCTATCCGATTGTCAAAACTTTGGTCTCATTTTGTAGCTGCCAGTCTATTCTTTACGACAAGTACAAATTTGTAATATTATTTACAAAAACACTATTTTTTATGAAGGTTTAAATAGGCAAAAAAACACCAAAACTTGAAATGGCTTTTTCACCCCTTAAACGTGCGAATTCGGCGTTTTTACGATTTAATTTAAAGGCTTGGTAGATCTCTAGCTTTGACCGTTCACTGTGCCCACAATTTCTATCCGATTGTCAAAATTTTGGTCTCATTTGTAGCTGCCAGTCTATTCTTTACGACAAGAACAAATTTGTAATATTATTTACAAAAACACTATTGGTTATGAAGGTTGAAATAGGCAAAAAAACAGCAAAACTTTAAATGGCTTTTTCTCCCCTTAAACGTGCCAATTCGGCGTTTTGACGATTTAATTTAAAGGCTTGGTAGATCTCTAGCTTTGATTGTTCACTGTGCCCACAATTTCTATCCGATTGTCAAAATTTTGGTCTCATTTTGTAGCTGCCAGTCTATTCTTTACAACAAGTACAAATTTGTAATATTATTTACAAAAACACTATTTTATATGAAGGTTGAAATAGGCAAAAAACGTCAAAACTTTAAATGGCTTTTTCTCCCCTTAAACGTGAAAATTCGGCGTTTTTACGATTTAATTTAAAGGCTTGGTAGATATCTAGCTTTGACCGTTCACTGTGCCCACAATTTCTATCCGATTGTTAAAATTTAAGTCTCATTTTGTAGCTGCCAGTCTATTCTTTACGACAAGTACAAATTTGTAATATTATTTACAAAAACACTATTTTTTATGAAGGTTGAAATAGGCAAAAAAACACCAAAACTTTAAATGGCTTTTTCTCCCCTTAAACGTGCGAATTCGGAGTTTTTACGATTTAATTTAAAGGCTTGGTAGATCTCTAGCTTTGACCGTTCACTGTGCCCACAATTTCTATCCGATTGTCAAAATTTTGGTCTCATTTTGTGGCTGCCAGTCTATTCCTTACGACGAGTACAAATTTGTAATAGTATTTACAAAAACACTATTTTTTATGAAGGTTGAAACAGGCAAAAAAACACCAAAACTTTAAATGGCTTTTCTTCCCTTAAACGTGCGAATTCGGCGTTTTTACGATTTAATTTAAAGGCTTGGTGGATCTCTAGCTTTGACCGTTCACTCTGCCTACAATTTCTATCCGATTGTCAAAATTTTGGTCTCATTTTGTAGCTGCCAGTCTATTCTTTACGACAAGTACAAATTTGAAATATTGTTTACAAAAACACTATTTTTTATGAAGGTTGAAATAAGCAAAAAAACGCCAAAACTTTAAATGGCTTTTTCTCCCCTTAAACGTGCGAATTCGGCATTTTTACGATTTAATTTAAAGGCTTGGTAGATCTCTAGCTATGACCGTTCACTGTGCCCACAATTTCTATCCGATTGTCAAAATTTTGGTCTCATTTTGTAGCTGCCAGTCTATTCTTTACGACAAGTACAAATTTGTAATATTATTTACAAAAACACTATTTTTGATGAAGGTTGAAATAGGCAAAAAAAACACCAAAACTTTAAATGGCTTTTTCTCCCCTTAAACGTGCGAATTCGGCAATTTTACGATTTAATTTAAAGGCTTGGTAGATCTCTAGCTTTGACCGTTCACTGTGCCCACAATTTCTATCCGATTGTCAAAACTTTGGTCTCATTTTGTAGCTGCCAGTCTCTTCTTTACGACAAGTACAAATTTGTAATATTATTTACAAAAACACTATTTTTTATGATGGTTTAAATAGGCAAAAAACACCAAAACTTGAAATGGCTTTTTCACCCCTTAAACGTGCGAATTCGGCGTTTTTACGATTTAATTTAAAGGCTTGGTAGATCTCTAGCTTTGACCGTTCACTGTGCCCACAATTTCTATCCGATTGTCAAAACTTTGGTCTCATTTGTAGCTACCAGTCTATTCTTTACGACAAGAACAAATTTGTAATATTATTTACAAAAACACTATTTGTTATGAAGGTTGAAATAGGCAAAAAAACAGCAAAACTTTAAATGGCTTTTTCTCTCCTTAAACGTGCCAATTCGGCGTTTTGACGATTTAATTTAAAGGCTTGGTAGATCTCTAGCTTTGATTGTTCACTGTGCCCACAATTTCTATCCGCTTCACAAAATTTTGGTCTCATTTTGTAGCTGCCAGTCTATTCTTTACGACAAGTACAAATTCGTAATATTATTTACAAAAACACATTTTTTTTAATGAAGGTTGAAATAGGCAAAAAAACACCAAAACTTTGAATGGTTTTTCTCCCCTTAAACGTGCAGATTCGGCGTTTTTACGATTTAATTTAAATTTAAAAAACCTAAAGATTTGGTAGATCTCTAGATTTGACCGTTCACTGTGCCTACAATTTCTATCCGATTGTCAAAATTTTGGTCTCATTTTGTAGCTGCCAGTCTATTCTTTACAACAAGTACAAATTTGTAATATTATTTACAAAAACACTATTTTATATGAAGGTTGAAATAGGCAAAAAAACGTCAAAACTTTAAATGGCTTTTTCTCCCCTTAAACGTGAAAATTCGGCGTTTTTACGATTTAATTTAAAGGCTTGGTAGATATCTAGCTTTGACCGTTCACTGTGCCCACAATTTCTATCCGATTGTTAAAATTTAAGTCTCATTTTGTAGCTGCCAGTCTATTCTTTACGACAAGTAGAAATTTGTAATATTATTTACAAAAACACTATTTTTTATGAAGGTTGAAATAGGCAAAAAAAAACACCAAAACTTTAAATGGCTTTTTCTCCCCTTAAACGTGCGAATTCGGAGTTTTTACGATTTAATTTAAAGGCTTGGTAGATCTCTAGCTTTGACCGTTCACTGTGCCCACAATTTCTATCCGATTGTCAAAATTTTGGTCTCATTTTGTGGCTGCCAGTCTATTCTTTACGACGAGTACAAATTTGTAATAGTATTTACAAAAACACTATTTTTTATGAAGGTTGAAACAGGCAAAAAAACACCAAAACTTTATATGGCTTTTCTCCCCTTAAACGTGCGAATTCGGCGTTTTTACGATTTAATTTAAAGGCTTGGTGGATCTCTAGCTTTGACCGTTCACTCTGCCTACAATTTCTATCCGATTGTCAAAATTTTGGTCTCATTTTGTAGCTGCCAGTCTATTCTTTACGACAAGTACAAATTTGAAATATTGTTTACAAAAACACTATTTTTTATGAAGGTTGAAATAAGCAAAAAAACGCCAAAACTTTAAATGGCTTTTTCTCCCCTTAAACGTGCGAATTCGGCATTTTTACGATTTAATTTAAAGGCTTGGTAGATCTCTAGCTATGACCGTTCACTGTGCCCACAATTTCTATCCGATTGTCAAAATTTTGGTCTCATTTTGTAGCTGCCAGTCTATTCTTTACGACAAGTACAAATTCGTAATATTATTTACAAAAACACTATTTTTTATGAAGGTTGAAATAGGCAAAAAAACACCAAAACTTTGAATGGTTTTTCTCCCCTTAAACGTGCAGATTCGGCGTTTTTACGATTTAATTTAAATTTAAAAAACCTAAAGATTTGGTAGATCTCTAGATTTGACCGTTCACTGTGCCCACAATTTCTATCCGATTGTCAAAATTTTGGTCTCATTTTGTAGCTGCCAGTCTATTCTTTACAACAAGTACAAATTTGTAATATTATTTACAAAAACACTATTTTATATGAAGGTTGAAATAGGCAAAAAAACGTCAAAACTTTAAATGGCTTTTTCTCCCCTTAAACGTGAAAATTCGGCGTTTTTACGATTTAATTTAAAGGTTTGGTAGATATCTAGCTTTGACCGTTCACTGTGCCCACAATTTCTATCCGATTGTTAAAATTTAAGTCTCATTTTGTAGCTGCCAGTCTATTCTTTACGACAAGTACAAATTTGTAATATTATTTACAAAAACACTATTTTTTATGAAGGTTGAAATAGGCAAAAAAAAACACCAAAACTTTAAATGGCTTTTTCTCCCCTTAAACGTGCGAATTCGGAGTTTTTACGATTTAATTTAAAGGCTTGGTAGATCTCTAGCTTTGACCGTTCACTGTGCCCACAATTTCTATCCGATTGTCAAAATTTTGGTCTCATTTTGTGGCTGCCAGTCTATTCTTTATGACGAGTACAAATTTGTAATATTATTTACAAAAACACTATTTTTTATGAAGGTTGAAACAGGCAAAAAAACACCAAAACTTTAAATGGCTTTTTCTCCCCTTAAACGTACGAATTCGGCGGTTTTACGATTTAATTTAAAGGCTTGGTAGATCTTTAGCTTTGACCGTTCACTATGCCCACAATTTCTATCCGATTATCAAAATTTTGGTCTCATTTTGTAGCTGCCAGTCTATTCTTTACGACAAGTACAAATTTGTAATATTATTTACAAAAACACTATTTTTTATGAAGGTTGAAATAGGCAAAAAAAACCCGTACTTTAAATGGCTTTTTCTCCCCTTAAACGCGCGAATTCGGCGTTTTTACGATTTAATTTAAAGGCTTGGTAGATCTCTAGCTTTGACCGTTCACTGTGCCCACAATTTCTATCCGATTGTCAAAATTTTGGTCTCATTTTGTAGTTGCCAGTCTATTCTTTACAAATTTGTAATATTATTTACAAAAACACTATTTTGTATGAAGGTTGAAACAGGAAAAAACACCAAAACTTTAAATGGCCTTTTCTCCCCTTAAACGTGCGAATTCGGCATTTTTACGATTTAATTTAAAGGCTTGGTAGATCTCTAGCTTTAACCGTTCACTGTGCCCACAATTTCTATCCGATTGTCAAAATTTTGGTCTCATTTTGTAGCTGCCAGTCTATTCTTTACGACAAGTATAAATTTGTAATATTATTTACAAAAACACTATTTTTTATGAAGGTTGAAATAGGCAAAAAAAACACCAAAATTTTAAATGGCTTTTTCTCCCCTTAAACGTGCGAATTCGGTGTTTTTACGATTTAATTTAAAGGCCTGGTAGATCTCTAGCTTTGACCGTTCACTGTGCCCACAATTTCTATCCGATTGTCAAAATTTTGGTCTCATTTTGTAGCTGCCAGTCTATTCTTTACGACAAGTACAAATTTGTAATATTATTTACAAAAACACTATTTTTTTTAGGGTTGAAATTGGCAAAAAACACCAAAACTTTAAATGGCTTTTTCTCCCCTTAAACGTGCGAATTCAGCGTTTTTACGATTTAATTTAAAGGCTTGGTAGATCTCTAGCTTTGACCGTTCACTGTGCCCACAATTTCTATCCGATTGTCAAAATTTTGGTCTCATTTTGTAGCTGCCAGTCTATTCTTTACGACAAGTACAAATTTGTAATGTTATTTACAAAAACACTAGTTTTTATGAAGGTTGAAATAGGCAAAAAAACACCAAAACTTTAAATGGCTTTTTCTCCCCTTAAACGTGCGAATTCGGCGTTTTTACGATTTAATTTAAAGGCTTGGTAGATCTCTAGCTTTGACTGTTCACTGTGCCCACAATTTCTATCCGATTGTCAAAACTTTGGTCTCATTTTGTAGCTGCCAGTCTCTTCTTTACGACAAGTACAAATTTGTAATATTATTTACAAAAACACTATTTTTTATGAAGGTTGAAATAGGCAAAAAAACACCAAAACTTTATATGGCTTTTTCTCCCCTTAAACGTGCGAATTCGGCGGTTTTACGATTTAATTTAAAGGCTTGGTAGATCTCTAGCTTTGATCGTTCACTGTGCCCACAATTTCTATCCGATTGTCAAAATTTTGGTCTCATTTTGTAGCTGCCAGTCTATTCTTTACGACAAGTACAAATTTGTAATGTTATTTACAAAAACACTAGTTTTTATGAAGGTTGAAATAGGCAAAAAAACACCAAAACTTTAAATGGCTTTTTCTCCCCTTAAACGTGCGAATTCGGCGTTTTTACGATTTAATTTAAAGGCTTGGTAGATCTCTAGCTTTGAACGTTCACTGTGCCCACAATTTCTATCCGATTGTCAAAATTTTGGTCTCATTTTGTAGCTGCCAGTCTATTCTTTACGACAAGTACAAATTTGTAATATTATTTACAAAAACACTATTTGTTATGAAGGTTGAAAAAGGCAAAGAAACACCAGAACTTTAAATGGCTTTTTCTCCCCTTAAACGTGCGAGTTCGGCGTTTTTACGATTTATTTTAAAGGCTTGGTAGATCTCTAGCTTTGACCGTTCACTGTGCCCACAATTTCTATCCGATTGTCAAAATTTTGGTCTCATTTTGTAGCTGCCAGTCTATTCTTTACGACAAGTACAAATTTGTAATATTATTTACAAAAACACTATTTTTTATGAAGGTTGAAATAGGCAAAAAAACGCCAAAACTTTAAATGGCTTTTTCTCCCCTTAAACGTGCGAGTTCGGCATTTTTACGATTTAATTTAAAGGCTTGGTAGAAAGACCGTTCACTGTGCCCACAAGTTCTATCCGATTGTCAAAATTTTGGTCTCATTTTGTAGCTGCCAGTCTATTCTTTACGACAAGTACAAATTTGAAATATTATTTACAAAAACACTATTTTTTATGAAGGTTGAAATAGGCAAAAAAACACCAAAACTTTACATGGCTTTTTCTCCCCTTAAACGTGCGAATTCGGCGTTTTTACGATTTAATTTAAAGGCTTGGTAGATCTCTAGCTTTGACCGTTCACTGTGCCCACAATTTCTATCCGATTGTCAAAATTTTGGTCTCATTTTGTGGCTGCCAGTCTATTCTTTACGACAAGTACAAATTTGTAATATTATTTACAAAAACACTATTTGTTATGAAGGTTGAACTAGGCAAAGAAACACCAAAACTTTAAATGGCTTTTTCTCCCCTTAAACGTGCGAATTCGGCGTTTTTACGACTTATTTTAAAGGCTTGGTAGATCTCTAGCTTTGACCGTTCACTGTGCCCACAATTTCTATCCGATTGTCAAAATTTTGGTCTCATTTTGTAGCTGCCAGTCTATTTTTAACAACAAGTACAAATTTGTAATATTATTTACAAAAACACGTTTTTTTATGGTTTAAATAGGCAAAAAACACCAAAACTTTAAATGGCTTTTTCTCCCCTTAAACGTGCAAATTCGGCGTTTTTACGATTTAAATGAAAGGCTTGGTAGATCTCTAGCTTTGACCGTTCACTGTGCCCACAGTTTCTATCCGATTGTCAAAATTTTGGTCTCATTTTGTGGCTGCCAGTCTATCCTTTACGACAAGGACAAATTTGTAATATTATTTACAAAAACACTATTTTTGAGGAAGGTTGAAATAGGCAAAAAAACACCAAAACTTTAAATGGCTTTTTCTCCCCTTAAACGTGCGAATTCGGCGGTTTTACGATTTAATTTAAAGGCTTGGTAGATCTCTAGCTTTGACCGTTCACTGTGCCCACAATTTCTATCCAATTGTCAAAATTTTGGTCTCATTTTGTAGCTGCCAGTCTATTCTTTACGACAAGTAAAAATTTGTAATATTATTTACAAAAACACTATTTTTTATGAAGGTTGAAATAGGCAAAAAAACACCAAAACTTTAAATGGCTTTTTCTCCCCTTAAACGTGCGAATTCGGCGTTTTTACGATTTAATTTAAAGGCTTGGTAGATCTCTAGCTTTGAACGTTCACTGTGCCCACAATTTCTATCCGATTGTCAAAATTTTGGTCTCATTTTGTAGCTGCCAGTCTATTCTTTACGACAAGTACAAATTTGTAATATTATTTACAAAAACACTATTTTTTATGAAGGTTGAAATAGGCAAAAAACACCAAAACTTTAAATGGCTTTTCTCCCCTTAAACGTGCGAATTCGGCGTTTTTAAGGATTTAATTTAAAGGCTTGGTGGATCTCTAGCTTTGACCGTTCACTCTGCCTACAATTTCTATCCGATTGTCAAAATTTTGGTCTCATTTTGTAGCTGCCAGTCTATTCTTTACGACAAGTACAAATTTGTAATATTATTTACAAAAACACTATTTTTGATGAAGGTTGAAATAGGGAAAAAAAATACCAAAACTTTAAATGGCTTTTTCTCCCCTTAAACGTGCGAATTCGGCGTTTTTACGATTTAATTTAAAGGCTTGGTAGATCTCTAGCTTTGACCGTTCACTGTGCCCACAATTTCTATCCGATTGTCAAAACTTTGGTCTCATTTTGTAGCTGCCAGTCTATTCTTTACGACAAGTACAAATTTGTAATATTATTTACAAAAACACTATTTTTTATGAAGGTTTAAATAGGCAAAAAAACACCAAAACTTGAAATGGCTTTTTCACCCCTTAAACGTGCGAATTTGGCGTTTTTACGATTAAATTTAAAGGCTTGGTAGATCTCTAGCTTTGACCGTTCACTGTGCCCACAATTTCTATCCGATTGTCAAAATTTTGGTCTCATTTGTAGCTGCCAGTCTATTCTTTACGACAAGAACAAATTTGTAATATTATTTACAAAAACACTATTGGTTATGAAGGTTGAAATAGGCAAAAAAACAGCAAAACTTTAAATGGCTTTTTCTCCCCTTAAACGTGCCAATTCGGCGTTTTGACGATTTAATTTAAAGGCTTGGTAGATCTCTAGCTTTGATTGTTCACTGTGCCCACAATTTCTATCCGATTGTCAAAATTTTGGTCTCATTTTGTAGCTGCCAGTCTATTCTTTACAACAAGTACAAATTTGTAATATTATTTACAAAAACACTATTTTATATGAAGGTTGAAATAGGCAAAAAACGTCAAAACTTTAAATGGCTTTTTCTCCCCTTAAACGTGAAAATTCGGCGTTTTTACGATTTAATTTAAAGGCTTGGTAGATATCTAGCTTTGACCGTTCACTGTGCCCACAATTTCTATCCGATTGTTAAAATTTAAGTCTCATTTTGTAGCTGCCAGTCTATTCTTTACGACAAGTACAAATTTGTAATATTATTTACAAAAACACTATTTTTTATGAAGGTTGAAATAGGCAAAAAAACACCAAAACTTTAAATGGCTTTTTCTCCCCTTAAACGTGCGAATTCGGAGTTTTTACGATTTAATTTAAAGGCTTGGTAGATCTCTAGCTTTGACCGTTCACTGTGCCCACAATTTCTATCCGATTGTCAAAATTTTGGTCTCATTTTGTGGCTGCCAGTCTATTCTTTACGACGAGTACAAATTTGTAATAGTATTTACAAAAACACTATTTTTTATGAAGGTTGAAACAGGCAAAAAAACACCAAAACTTTAAATGGCTTTTCTTCCCTTAAACGTGCGAATTCGGCATTTTTACGATTTAATTTAAAGGCTTGGTGGATCTCTAGCTTTGACCGTTCACTCTGCCTACAATTTCTATCCGATTGTCAAAATTTTGGTCTCATTTTGTAGCTGCCAGTCTATTCTTTACGATAAGTACAAATTTGAAATATTGTTTACAAAAACACTATTTTTTATGAAGGTTGAAATAAGCAAAAAAACGCCAAAACTTTAAATGGCTTTTTCTCCCCTTAAACGTGCGAATTCGGCATTTTTACGATTTAATTTAAAGGCTTGGTAGATCTCTAGCTATGACCGTTCACTGTGCCCACAATTTCTATCCGATTGTCAAAATTTTGGTCTCATTTTGTAGCTGCCAGTCTATTCTTTACGACAAGTACAAATTTGTAATATTATTTACAAAAACACTATTTTTGATGAAGGTTGAAATAGGCAAAAAAAACACCAAAACTTTAAATGGCTTTTTCTCCCCTTAAACGTGCGAATTCGGCAATTTTACGATTTAATTTAAAGGCTTGGTAGATCTCTAGCTTTGACCGTTCACTGTGCCCACAATTTCTATCCGATTGTCAAAACTTTGGTCTCATTTTGTAGCTGCCAGTCTCTTCTTTACGACAAGTACAAATTTGTAATATTATTTACAAAAACACTATTTTTTATGATGGTTTAAATAGGCAAAAAAACACCAAAACTTGAAATGGCTTTTTCACCCCTTAAACGTGCGAATTCGGCGTTTTTACGATTTAATTTAAAGGCTTGGTAGATCTCTAGCTTTGACCGTTCACTGTGCCCACAATTTCTATCCGATTGTCAAAATTTTGGTCTCATTTGTAGCTACCAGTCTATTCTTTACGACAAGAACAAATTTGTAATATTATTTACAAAAACACTATTTGTTATGAAGGTTGAAATAGGCAAAAAAACAGCAAAACTTTAAATGGCTTTTTCTCTCCTTAAACGTGCCAATTCGGCGTTTTGACGATTTAATTTAAAGGCTTGGTAGATCTCTAGCTTTGATTGTTCACTGTGCCCACAATTTCTATCCGCTTGTCAAAATTTTGGTCTCATTTTGTAGCTGCCAGTCTATTCTTTACGACAAGTACAAATTCGTAATATTATTTACAAAAACACATTTTTTTTTATGAAGGTTGAAATAGGCAAAAAAACACCAAAACTTTGAATGGTTTTTCTCCCCTTAAACGTGCAGATTCGGCGTTTTTACGGTTTAATTTAAATTTAAAAAACCTAAAGATTTGGTAGATCTCTAGATTTGACCGTTCACTGTGCCCACAATTTCTATCCGATTGTCAAAATTTTGGTCTCATTTTGTAGCTGCCAGTCTATTCTTTACAACAAGTACAAATTTGTAATATTATTTACAAAAACACTATTTTATATGAAGGTTGAAATAGGCAAAAAAACGTCAAAACTTTAAATGGCTTTTTCTCCCCTTAAACGTGAAAATTCGGCGTTTTTACGATTTAATTTAAAGGCTTGGTAGATATCTAGCTTTGACCGTTCACTGTGCCCACAATTTCTATCCGATTGTTAAAATTTAAGTCTCATTTTGTAGCTGCCAGTCTATTCTTTACGACAAGTAGAAATTTGTAATATTATTTACAAAAACACTATTTTTTATGAAGGTTGAAATAGGCAAAAAAAAACACCAAAACTTTAAATGGCTTTTTCTCCCCTTAAACGTGCGAATTCGGAGTTTTTACGATTTAATTTAAAGGCTTGGTAGATCTCTAGCTTTGACCGTTCACTGTGCCCACAATTTCTATCCGATTGTCAAAATTTTGGTCTCATTTTGTGGCTGCCAGTCTATTCTTTACGACGAGTACAAATTTGTAATAGTATTTACAAAAACACTATTTTTTATGAAGGTTGAAACAGGCAAAAAAACACCAAAACTTTATATGGCTTTTCTCCCCTTAAACGTGCGAATTCGGCGTTTTTACGATTTAATTTAAAGGCTTGGTGGATCTCTAGCTTTGACCGTTCACTCTGCCTACAATTTCTATCCGATTGTCAAAATTTTGGTCTCATTTTGTAGCTGCCAGTCTATTCTTTACGACAAGTACAAATTTGAAATATTGTTTACAAAAACACTATTTTTTATGAAGGTTGAAATAAGCAAAAAAACGCCAAAACTTTAAATGGCTTTTTCTCCCCTTAAACGTGCGAATTCGGCATTTTTACGATTTAATTTAAAGGCTTGGTAGATCTCTAGCTATGACCGTTCACTGTGCCCACAATTTCTATCCGATTGTCAAAATTTTGGTCTCATTTTGTAGCTGCCAGTCTATTCTTTACGACAAGTACAAATTTGTAATATTATTTACAAAAACACTATTTTTGATGAAGGTTGAAATAGGCAAAAAAAACACCAAAACTTTAAATGGCTTTTTCTCCCCTTAAACGTGCGAATTCGGCGTTTTTACGATTTAATTTAAAGGCTTGGTAGATCTCTAGCTTTGACTGTTCACTGTGCCCACAATTTCTATCCGATTGTCAAAACTTTGGTCTCATTTTGTAGCTGCCAGTCTCTTCTTTACGACAAGTACAAATTTGTAATATTATTTACAAAAACACTATTTTTTATGAAGGTTTAAATAGGCAAAAAAACACCAAAACTTGAAATGGCTTTTTCACCCCTTAAACGTGCGAATTCGGCGTTTTTACGATTTAATTTAAAGGCTTGGTAGATCTCTAGCTTTGACCGTTCACTGTGCCCACAATTTCTATCCGATTGTCAAAATTTTGGTCTCATTTGTAGCTGCCAGTCTATTCTTTACGACAAGAACAAATTTGTAATATTATTTACAAAAACACTATTTGTTATGAAGGTTGAAATAGGCAAAAAAACAGCAAAACTTTAAATTGCTTTTTCTCCACTTAAACGTGCCAATTCGGCGTTTTGACGATTTAATTTAAAGGCTTGGTAGATCTCTAGCTTTGATTGTTCACTGTGCCCACAATTTCTATCCGCTTGTCAAAATTTTGGTCTCATTTTGTAGCTGCCAGTCTATTCTTTACGACAAGTACAAATTCGTAATATTATTTACAAAAACACTATTTTTTATGAAGGTTGAAATAGGCAAAAAAACACCAAAACTTTGAATGGTTTTTCTCCCCTTAAACGTGCAGATTCGGCGTTTTTACGATTTAATTTAAATTTAAAAAACCTAAAGATTTGGTAGATCTCTAGATTTGACCGTTCACTGTGCCCACAATTTCTATCCGATTGTCAAAATTTTGGTCTCATTTTGTAGCTGCCAGTCTATTCTTTACAACAAGTACAAATTTGTAATATTATTTACAAAAACACTATTTTATATGAAGGTTGAAATAGGCAAAAAAACGTCAAAACTTTAAATGGCTTTTTCTCCCCTTAAACGTGCAAATTCGGCGTTTTTACGATTTAATTTAAAGGTTTGGTAGATATCTAGCTTTGACCGTTCACTGTGCCCACAATTTCTATCCGATTGTTAAAATTTAAGTCTCATTTTGTAGCTGCCAGTCTATTCTTTACGACAAGTACAAATTTGTAATATTATTTACAAAAACACTATTTTTTATGAAGGTTGAAATAGGCAAAAAAAAACACCAAAACTTTAAATGGCTTTTTCTCCCCTTAAACGTGCGAATTCGGAGTTTTTACGATTTAATTTAAAGGCTTGGTAGATCTCTAGCTTTGACCGTTCACTGTGCCCACAATTTCTATCCGATTGTCAAAATTTTGGTCTCATTTTGTGGCTGCCAGTCTATTCTTTATGACGAGTACAAATTTGTAATAGTATTTACAAAAACACTATTTTTTATGAAGGTTGAAACAGGCAAAAAAACACCAAAACTTTAAATGGCTTTTTCTCCCCTTAAACGTACGAATTCGGCGGTTTTACGATTTAATTTAAAGGCTTGGTAGATCTTTAGCTTTGACCGTTCACTATGCCCACAATTTCTATCCGATTATCAAAATTTTGGTCTCATTTTGTAGCTGCCAGTCTATTCTTTACGACAAGTACAAATTTGTAATATTATTTACAAAAACACTATTTTTTATGAAGGTTGAAATAGGCAAAAAAAACCCGTACTTTAAATGGCTTTTTCTCCCCTTAAACGCGCGAATTCGGCGTTTTTACGATTTAATTTAAAGGCTTGGTAGATCTCTAGCTTTGACCGTTCACTGTGCCCACAATTTCTATCCGATTGTCAAAATTTTGGTCTCATTTTGTAGTTGCCAGTCTATTCTTTACAAATTTGTAATATTATTTACAAAAACACTATTTTGTATGAAGGTTGAAACAGGAAAAAACACCAAAACTTTAAATGGCCTTTTCTCCCCTTAAACGTGCGAATTCGGCATTTTTACGATTTAATTTAAAGGCTTGGTAGATCTCTAGCTTTAACCGTTCACTGTGCCCACAATTTCTATCCGATTGTCAAAATTTTGGTCTCATTTTGTAGCTGCCAGTCTATTCTTTACGACAAGTATAAATTTGTAATATTATTTACAAAAACACTATTTTTTATGAAGGTTGAAATAGGCAAAAAAAACACCAAAATTTTAAATGGCTTTTTCTCCCCTTAAACGTGCGAATTCGGTGTTTTTACGATTTAATTTAAAGGCCTGGTAGATCCCTAGCTTTGACCGTTCACTGTGCCCACAATTTCTATCCGATTGTCAAAATTTTGGTCTCATTTTGTAGCTGCCAGTCTATTCTTTACGACAAGTACAAATTTGTAATATTATTTACAAAAACACTGTTTTTTTTAGGGTTGAAATTGGCAAAAAACACCAAAACTTTAAATGGCTTTTTCTCCCCTTAAACGTGCGAATTCAGCGTTTTTACGATTTAATTTAAAGGCTTGGTAGATCTCTAGCTTTGACCGTTCATTGTGCCCACAATTTCTATCCGATTGTCAACATTTTGGTCTCATTTTGTAGCTGCCAGTCTATTCTTTACGACAAGTACAAATTTGTAATATTATTTACAAAAACACTATTTTTTATGAAGGTTGAAGTAGGCAAAAAAACACCAAAACTTTAAATGGCTTTTTCTCCCCTAAACGTGCGAATTCGGCGTTTTTAAGGATTTAATTTAAAGGCTTGGTAGATCTCTAGCTTTGACCGTTCACTGTGCCCACAATTTCTATCCGATTGTCAAAATTTTAGTCTCGTTTTGTAGCTGTCAGTCTATTCTTTACGACAAGTGCAAATTTGTACTATTAGTTACAAATACACTATTTTTTATGCAGGTTGAAATAGGCAAAAAAACACCAAAACTTTAAATGGCTTTTTCTCCCCTTAAACGTGCGAATTCGATTTGACCGTTCACTGTGCCCACAAATTCCATCCGATTGTCAAAACTTTGGTCTCTCTTTGTAGCTGCCAGTCTATTCTTTGCGACAAGTATAAATTTGTAAAATTATTTACATAAACACTATTTTTTATGAAGGTTGAAATAGGCAAAAAAACACCAAAACTTTAAATGGCTTTTTCTCCCCTTAAACGTGCGAATCTCTTGCTTTGACCGTTCACTGTGCTCACAATTTCTATCCGATTGTCAAAATTTTGGTCTCATTTTGTAGCTGCCAGTCTATTCTTTACGACAAGTACAAATTTGTAATATTATTTACAAATACACTATTTTTTATGAAGGTTGAAATAGGCAAAAAAACACCAAAACTTTAAATGGCTTTTTCTCCCCATAAACGTGCGAATTCGATTTGACCGTTCACTGTGCCCACAATTTCTATCCGATTGTCAAAACTTTGGTTTCATTTTGTAGCTGCCAGTCTATTCTTTACGACAAGTACAAATTTGTAATATTATTTACAAAAACACTATTTTTGATGAAGGTTGAAATAGGCAAAAAAAACACCAAAACTTTAAATGGCTTTTTCTCCCCTTAAACGTGCGAATTCGGCGTTTTTACGATTTAATTTAAAGGCTTGGTAGATCTCTAGCTTTGACTGTTCACTGTGCCCACAATTTCTATCCGATTGTCAAAACTTTGGTCTCATTTTGTAGCTGCCAGTCTCTTCTTTACGACAAGTACAAATTTGTAATATTATTTACAAAAACACTATTTTTTATGAAGGTTTAAATAGGCAAAAAAACACCAAAACTTGAAATGGCTTTTTCACCCCTTAAACGTGCGAATTCGGCGTTTTTACGATTTAATTTAAAGGCTTGGTAGATCTCTAGCTTTGACCGTTCACTGTGCCCACAATTTCTATCCGATTGTCAAAATTTTGGTCTCATTTGTAGCTGCCAGTCTATTCTTTACGACAAGAACAAATTTGTAATATTATTTACAAAAACACTATTTGTTATGAAGGTTGAAATAGGCAAAAAAACAGCAAAACTTTAAATTGCTTTTTCTCCACTTAAACGTGCCAATTCGGCGTTTTGACGATTTAATTTAAAGGCTTGGTAGATCTCTAGCTTTGATTGTTCACTGTGCCCACAATTTCTATCCGCTTGTCAAAATTTTGGTCTCATTTTGTAGCTGCCAGTCTATTCTTTACGACAAGTACAAATTCGTAATATTATTTACAAAAACACTATTTTTTATGAAGGTTGAAATAGGCAAAAAAACACCAAAACTTTGAATGGTTTTTCTCCCCTTAAACGTGCAGATTCGGCGTTTTTACGATTTAATTTAAATTTAAAAAACCTAAAGATTTGGTAGATCTCTAGATTTGACCGTTCACTGTGCCCACAATTTCTATCCGATTGTCAAAATTTTGGTCTCATTTTGTAGCTGCCAGTCTATTCTTTACAACAAGTACAAATTTGTAATATTATTTACAAAAACACTATTTTATATGAAGGTTGAAATAGGCAAAAAAACGTCAAAACTTTAAATGGCTTTTTCTCCCCTTAAACGTGAAAATTCGGCGTTTTTACGATTTAATTTAAAGGTTTGGTAGATATCTAGCTTTGACCGTTCACTGTGCCCACAATTTCTATCCGATTGTTAAAATTTAAGTCTCATTTTGTAGCTGCCAGTCTATTCTTTACGACAAGTACAAATTTGTAATATTATTTACAAAAACACTATTTTTTATGAAGGTTGAAATAGGCAAAAAAAAACACCAAAACTTTAAATGGCTTTTTCTCCCCTTAAACGTGCGAATTCGGAGTTTTTACGATTTAATTTAAAGGCTTGGTAGATCTCTAGCTTTGACCGTTCACTGTGCCCACAATTTCTATCCGATTGTCAAAATTTTGGTCTCATTTTGTGGCTGCCAGTCTATTCTTTATGACGAGTACAAATTTGTAATAGTATTTACAAAAACACTATTTTTTATGAAGGTTGAAACAGGCAAAAAAACACCAAAACTTTAAATGGCTTTTTCTCCCCTTAAACGTACGAATTCGGCGGTTTTACGATTTAATTTAAAGGCTTGGTAGATCTTTAGCTTTGACCGTTCACTATGCCCACAATTTCTATCCGATTATCAAAATTTTGGTCTCATTTTGTAGCTGCCAGTCTATTCTTTACGACAAGTACAAATTTGTAATATTATTTACAAAAACACTATTTTTTATGAAGGTTGAAATAGGCAAAAAAAACCCGTACTTTAAATGGCTTTTTCTCCCCTTAAACGCGCGAATTCGGCGTTTTTACGATTTAATTTAAAGGCTTGGTAGATCTCTAGCTTTGACCGTTCACTGTGCCCACAATTTCTATCCGATTGTCAAAATTTTGGTCTCATTTTGTAGTTGCCAGTCTATTCTTTACAAATTTGTAATATTATTTACAAAAACACTATTTTGTATGAAGGTTGAAACAGGAAAAAACACCAAAACTTTAAATGGCCTTTTCTCCCCTTAAACGTGCGAATTCGGCATTTTTACGATTTAATTTAAAGGCTTGGTAGATCTCTAGCTTTAACCGTTCACTGTGCCCACAATTTCTATCCGATTGTCAAAATTTTGGTCTCATTTTGTAGCTGCCAGTCTATTCTTTACGACAAGTATAAATTTGTAATATTATTTACAAAAACACTATTTTTTATGAAGGTTGAAATAGGCAAAAAAAACACCAAAATTTTAAATGGCTTTTTCTCCCCTTAAACGTGCGAATTCGGTGTTTTTACGATTTAATTTAAAGGCCTGGTAGATCTCTAGCTTTGACCGTTCACTGTGCCCACAATTTCTATCCGATTGTCAAAATTTTGGTCTCATTTTGTAGCTGCCAGTCTATTCTTTACGACAAGTACAAATTTGTAATATTATTTACAAAAACACTGTTTTTTTTAGGGTTGAAATTGGCAAAAAACACCAAAACTTTAAATGGCTTTTTCTCCCCTTAAACGTGCGAATTCAGCGTTTTTACGATTTAATTTAAAGGCTTGGTAGATCTCTAGCTTTGACCGTTCACTGTGCCCACAATTTCTATCCGATTGTCAACATTTTGGTCTCATTTTGTAGCTGCCAGTCTATTCTTTACGACAAGTACAAATTTGTAATATTATTTACAAAAACACTATTTTTTATGAAGGTTGAAGTAGGCAAAAAAACACCAAAACTTTAAATGGCTTTTTCTCCCCTAAACGTGCGAATTCGGCGTTTTTAAGGATTTAATTTAAAGGCTTGGTAGATCTCTAGCTTTGACCGTTCACTGTGCCCACAATTTCTATCCGATTGTCAAAATTTTAGTCTCGTTTTGTAGCTGTCAGTCTATTCTTTACGACAAGTGCAAATTTGTACTATTAGTTACAAATACACTATTTTTTATGCAGGTTGAAATAGGCAAAAAAACACCAAAACTTTAAATGGCTTTTTCTCCCCTTAAACGTGCGAATTCGATTTGACCGTTCACTGTGCCCACAAATTCCATCCGATTGTCAAAACTTTGGTCTCTCTTTGTAGCTGCCAGTCTATTCTTTGCGACAAGTATAAATTTGTAAAATTATTTACATAAACACTATTTTTTATGAAGGTTGAAATAGGCAAAAAAACACCAAAACTTTAAATGGCTTTTTCTCCCCTTAAACGTGCGAATCTCTTGCTTTGACCGTTCACTGTGCTCACAATTTCTATCCGATTGTCAAAATTTTGGTCTCATTTTGTAGCTGCCAGTCTATTCTTTACGACAAGTACAAATTTGTAATATTATTTACAAATACACTATTTTTTATGAAGGTTGAAATAGGCAAAAAAACACCAAAACTTTAAATGGCTTTTTCTCCCCATAAACGTGCGAATTCGATTTGACCGTTCACTGTGCCCACAATTTCTATCCGATTGTCAAAACTTTGGTTTCATTTTGTAGCTGCCAGTCTATTCTTTACGACAAGTACAAATTTGTAATATTATTTACAAAAACACTATTTTTTATGAAGGTTGAAATAGGCAAAAAAACACCAAAACTTTAAATGGCTTTTTCTCCCCTTAAACGTGCGAATTCGGCGTTTTTACGATTTAATTTAAAGGCTTGGTAGATCTCTAGCTTTGACCGCTCACTGTGCCCACAATTTCTATCCGATTGTCAAAATTTTGGTCTCATTTTGTAGCTGCCAGTCTATTCCTTACGACAAGTACAAATTTGTAATATTATTTACAAAAACACTATTTTTTATGAAGGTTGAAATAGGCAAAAAAACACCAAAACTTTAAATGGCTTTTTCTCCCCTTAAACGTGCGAATTCGGTGTTTTTACGATTTAATTTAAAGGCTTGGTAGATCTCTAGCTTTGACCGCTCACTGTGCCCACTATTTCTATCCGATTGTCAAAATTTCGGTCTCATTTTGTAGCTGCCAGTCTATTCCTTACGACAAGTACAAATTTGTAATATTATTTACAAATACACTATTTTTTATGAAGGTTGAAATAGGCAAAAAAACACCAAAACTTTAAATGGCTTTTTCTCCCCTTAAACGTGCGAATTCGGCGTTTTTACGATTTAATTTAAAGGCTTGGTAGATCTCTAGCTTTGACCGCTCACTGTGCCCACAATTTCTATCCGATTGTCAAAATTTTGGTCTCATTTTGTAGCTGCCAGTCTATTCCTTACGACAAGTACAAATTTGTAATATTATTTACAAAAACACTATATTTTATGAAGGTTGAAATAGGCAAAAAAATACCAAAACTTTAAATGGCTTTTTCTCCCCTTAAACGCGCGAATTCGGCGTTTTTACGATTTAATTTAAAGGCTTGGTAGATCTCTAGCTTTGACCGTTCACTGTGCCCACAATTTCTATCCGATTGTCAAAATTTTGGTCTCATTTTGTAGCTGCCAGTCTATTCTTTACGACAAGTACAAATTTGTAATATTATTTACAAAAACACTATTTTTTATGAAGGTTGAAATAGGCAAAAAAACACCAAAACTTTAAATGGCTTTTTCTCCCCTTAAACGTGCGAATTCGGCGTTTTTACGATTTAATTTAAAGGCTTGGTAGATCTCTAGCTTTGACCGTTCACTGTGCCCACAATTTCTATCCGATTGTCAAAACTTTGGTTTCATTTTGTAGCTGCCAGTCTATTCTTTACGACTAGTACAAATTTGTAATATTATTTACAAAAACACTATTTTTTATGAAGGTTGAAATAGGCAAAAAAACACCAAAACTTTAAATGGCTTTTTCTCCCCTTAAACGTGCGAATTCGGCGTTTTTACGATTTAATTTGAAGGCTTGGTAGATCTCTAGCTTTGACCGTTCACTGTGCCCACAATTTCTATCTGATTGTCAAAGTTTTGGTCTCATTTTGTAGCTGCCAGTCTATTCTTTCCGACAAGTACAAATTTGTATTATTATTTACAAAAACACTATTTTTTATGAAGGTTGAAATAGGCAAAAAACACCAAAACTTTAAATGGCTTTTTCACCCCTTAAACGTGCAAATTCGGCGTTTTTACGATTTAATTTAAAGGCTTGGTAGATCTCTAGCTTTGACCGTTCACTGTGCCCACAATTTCTATCCGATTGTCAAAATTTTGGTCTCATTTTGTAGCTGCCAGTCTATTCTATACGACAAAAACAAATTTGTAATATTATTTACAAATACACTATGTTTTATGAAGGTTGAAATAGGCAAAAAAACACCAAAACTTTAAATGGCTTTTTCTCCCCTTAAACGTGCGAATTCGGCGTTTTTACGATTTAATTTAAAGGCTTGGTAGATCTCTAGCTTTGACCGTTCACTGTGCCCACAATTTCTATCCGATTGTCAAAATTTTGGTCTCATTTTGTAGCTGCCAGTCTATCCTTTTCGACAAGTACAAATTTGTAATATTATTTACAAAAACACTATTTTTTATGAAGGTTGAAATAGGCAAAAAAACACCAAAACTTTAAATGGCTTTTTCTCCCCTTAAACGTGCAAATTCGGCGTTTTTACGATTTAATTGAGAGGCGTGGTAGATCTCTAGCTTTGACCGTTCACTGCTCTCACAATTTCTATCCGATTGTCAAAATTTTGGTCTCATTTTGTAGCTGCCAGTCTATTTTTGACGACAAGTACAAACTTAAAATATTATTCACAAAAACACTATTCTTTATGAAGGTTTAAATAGGCAAAAAATCACCAAAACTTTAAATGGCTTTTTCTCCCCTTAAACGTGTGAATTCGGCGTTTTTACGATTTAATTTAAAGGGTTGGTAGATCTCTAGCTTTGACCGTTCACTGTGCCCACAATTTCTATCCGATTGTCAAAATTTTGGTCTCATTTTGTAGCTGCCAGTCTATTCTTTACGACAAGTACAAATTTGTAATATTATTTACAAAAACACTATTTTTTATGAAGGTTGAAATAGGCAAAAAAACACCAAAACTTTAAATGGCTTTTTCTCCCCTTAAACGTGCGAATTCGGCGTTTTTACGATTTAATTTAAAGGCTTGGTAGATCTCTAGCTTTGACCGTTCGCTGTGCCCACAATTTCTATCCGATTGTCAAAATTTTGGTCTCATTTTGTAGCTGCCAGTCTACTCTTTACGACAAGTACAAATTTGTAATATTATTTACAAAAAAATTATTTTTTATGAAGGTTGAAATAGGCAAAAAACACCAAAACTTTAAATGGCTTTTTCTCCCCTTAAACGTGCGAATTCGACGTTTTTACGATTTAGTTTAAAGGCTTGGTAGATCTCTAGCTTTGACCGTTCACTGTGCCCACAATTTCTATCCGATTGTCAAAATTTTGGTCTCATTTTGTAGCTGCCAGTCTATTCTTTACGACAAGTACAAACTTGTAGTATTATTTACAAAAACACTATTTTTTATGAAGGTTGAAATAGGCAAAAAAATACCGAAACTTTAAATGGCTTTTTCTCCCCTTAAACGCGCAAATTCGGCGTTTTTACGATTGAATTTAAAGGTTTGGTAAATCTCTAGCTTTGACCGTTCAGCGTAACCACAATTTCTATCCGATTGTCAAAATTTTGGTCTCATTTTGTAGCTGCCAGTCTATTCTTTACGACAAGTACAAATTTGTAATATTATTTACAAAAACACTATTTTTTATGAAGGTTGAAATAGGCAAAAAAACACCAGAACTTTAAATGGCTTTTTCTCCCCTTAAACGTGCGATTCGGCGTTTTTACGATTTAATTTAAAGGCTTGGTAGATTTCTAGCTTTGACCGTTCACTGTGCCCACAATTTCTATCCGATTGTCAAAATTTTGGTCTCATTTTGTAGCTGCCAGTCTATTCTTTACTACAAGTATAAATTTGTAATATTATTTACAAATATATTTTTTTTATGAAGGTTGAAATAGGCAAAAAAACACCAAAACTTTAGATGACTTTTTCTCCCCTTAAATGTGCGAATTCGGAGTTTTTACGATTTAATAATTTCTATCCGATTGTCAAAATTTTGGTCTCATTTTGTAGCTGCCAGTCTATTCTTTACGACAAGTACAAATTTGTAATATTATTTACAAAATGACTATTTTTCATGAAGGTTGAAATAGGCAAAAAACACCAAAATTTGAAATGTCTTTTTCTCCCCTTAAACGTGTGAATTCGGCGTTTTTACGATTTAATTTAAAGGCTTGGTAGATACCTAGCTTTGACCGTTTACTGTGCCCACCATTTCTATCCGATTGTCAAAATTTTGGTCTCATTTTGCAGCTGCCAGTCTTTTCTTTACGACAAGTTTAAATTTGTAATATTATTCACAAAAACACTATTTTTTATGAAGGTTGAAATAGGCAAAAAAACACCAAAACTTTAAATGGCTTTTTCTCCCCTTAAACGTGCGAATTCGGCGTTTTTACAATTTAATTTAAAGGCTTGGTAGATCTCTAGCTTTGACCAATCACTGTGCCCACAATTTCTTTCCCATTGTCAAAATTTTGGTCTCATTTTGTAGCTGACAGTCTATTCTTCACGACAAGTACAAATTTGTAATATTATTAACAAAAACACTTTTTTTTTTGTGAAGGTTGAAATAGGCAGAAAAACACCAAAACTTTAAGTGGCTTTTCCTCCCCTTAAACGTGCGAATTCGGCGTTTTTACGATTTAATTTAAAGGCTTGGTAGATCTCTAGCTTTGACCGTTCACTGTGCCCACAATTTCTATCCGATTGTCAAAATTTTGGTCTCATTTTGTAGCTGCCAGTCTATTCTTTACGACAAGTACAAATTTGTAATATTATTTACAAAAACACTATTTTTTATGAAGGTTGAAATAGGCAAAAAACACCAAAACTTTAAATGGCGTTTTCTCCCCTTAAACGTGCGAATTCGGCGTTTTTACGATTTAATTTAAAGGCTTGGTAGATCTCTAGCTTTGATCGTTCACTGTGCCCAAATTTCTATCCGATTGTCAAAATTTTGGTCTCATTTTGTAGCTGCCAGTCTATTCTTTACGACGAGTACAAATTTGTAATATTATTTACAAAAACACTATTTTTTATGAAGGTTGAAATAGGCAAAAAAACACCAAAACTTTATATGGCTTTTTCTCCCCTTAAACGTGCAAATTCGGCGTTTTTACGATTTAATTTAAAGGCTTGGTAGATCTCTAGCTTTGACCGTTCACTGTGCCCACAATTTCTATCCCATCGTCAAAATTTTGGTCTCATTTTGTAGCTGCCAGTCTATTCTTTACGGAAAGTTTAAATTTGTAATATTATTTACAAAAACACTATTTTTTATGAACGTTGAGATAGGAAAAAAACACCGAAACTTTAAATGGCTTTTTCTCCCCTTAAACGTGCGAATTCGGCGTTTTTACGATTTAATTTAAAGGCTTGGTAGATCTCTAGCTTTAACCGTTCACTGTGCCCACAATTTCTATCCGATTGTCAAAATTTTGGTCTCATTTTGTATCTGCCAGGCTATTCTTTATGACAAGTACAAATTTGTAATATTATTTACAAAAACACTATTTTTTATGAAGGTTGAAATAGGCAAAAAAACACCAAAACTTTAAATGGCTTTTTCTCCCCTTAAACGTGCGAATTCGGCGTTTTTACGATTTAATTTAAAGGCTTGGTAGATCTCTAGCTTTGACCGTTCACTGTTCCCACAATTTCTATCCGATTGTCAAAATTTTGGTCTCATTTTGTAGCTGCCAGTCTATTCTTTACGACAAGTACAAGTTTGTAATATTATTTACAGAAACACTATTTTTTATGAAGGTTGAAATAGGCAAAAAAACACCAAAACTTTAAATGGCTTTTTCTCCCCTTAAACGTCCGAATTCGGCGTTTTTACGATTTAATTTGAAGGTTTGGTAAATCTCTAGCTTTGACCGTTCACTGTGCCCACAATTTCTATCCGATTGTCAAAATTTTGGTCTCATTTTGTAGCTGCCAGTCTATTCTTTACGACAAGTACAAATTTGTAATATTATTTACAAAAACACTATTTTTTATGAAGGTTGAAATAGGCAAAAAAAAACCAAAACTTTAAATGGCGTTTTCTCTCTTAAACGTGCGAATTCGGCGTTTTTACGATTTAATTTAAAGGCTTGGTAGATCTCTAGCTTTGATCGTTCACTGTGCCCAAATTTCTATCCGATTGTCAAAATTTTGGTCTCATTTTGTAGCTGCCAGTCTATTCTTTACGACAAGTACAAATTTGTAATATTATTTACAAAACACTATTTTTTATGAAGGTTGAAATAGGCAAAAAAACACCAAAACTTTAAATGGCTTTTTCTCCCCTTAAACGTGCAAATTCGGCGTTTTTACGATTTAATTTAAAGGCTTGGTAGATCTCTAGCTTTGACCGTTCACTGTGCCCACAATTTCTATCCCATTGTCAAAATTTTGGTCTCATTTTGTAGCTGCCAGTCTATTCTTTACGGAAAGTTTAAATTTGTAATATTATTTACAAAAACACTATTTTTTATGAAGGTTGAGATAGGCAAAAAACACCGAAACTTTAAATGGCTTTTTCTCCCCTTAAACGTGCGAATTCGGCGTTTTTACGATTTAATTTAAAGGCTTGGTAGATCTCTAGCTTTGACCGTTCACTGTGCCCACAATTTCTATCCGATTGTCGAAATTTTGGTCTCATTTTGTATCTGCCAGTCTATTCTTTATGACAAACACAAATTTGTAATATTATTTACAAAAACACTATTTTTTATGAAGGTTGAAATAGGCAAAAAAACACCAAAACTTTAAATGGCTTTTTCTCCCCTTAAACGTGCGAATTCGGCGTTTTTACGATTTAATTTAAAGGCTTGGTAGATCTCTAGCTTTGACCGTTCACTGTTCCCACAATTTCTATCCGATTGTCAAAATTTTGGTCTCATTTTGTAGCTGCCAGTCTATTCTTTACGACAAGTACAAGTTTGTAATATTATTTACAGAAACACTATTTTTTATGAAGGTTGAAATAGGCAAAAAAACACCAAAACTTTAAATGGCTTTTTCTCCCCTTAAACGTGCGAATTCGGCGTTTTTACGATTTAATTTGAAGGTTTGGTAAATCTCTAGCTTTGACCGTTCACTGTGCCCACAATTTCTATCCGATTGTCAAAATTTTGGTCTCATTTTGTAGCTGCCAGTCTATTCTATACGACAAGTACAAGTTTGTAATATTATTTACAGAAACACTTTTTTTATGAAGGTTGAAATAGGCAAAAAAACACCAAAACTTTGAATGGCTTTTTCTCCCCTTAAACGTGCGAATTCGGCGTTTTTACGATTTAATTTAAAGGCTTGGTAGATCTCTAGCTTTGACCGTTCACTGTGCCCACAATTTCTATCCGATTGTCAAAATTTTGGTCTCATTTTGTAGCTGCCAGTCTATTCTTTACGACAAGTACAAATTTGTAATATTATTTACAAAAACACTATTTTTTATGAAGGTTGAAATAGGCAAAAAAACACCAAAACTTTATATGGCTTTTTCTCAACTTAAACGTGTGAATTCAGCGTTTTTACGAGTTAATTTAAAGGCTTGGTAGATCTCTAGCTTTGACCGTTCACTGTGCCCACAATTTCTATCCGATTGTCAAAGTTTTGGTCTCATTTTGTAGCTGCCAGTCTTTTCTTTACGACAAGTACAAATTTGTAATATTATTTACAGAAACACTATTTTTTATGGAGGTTGAAATAGGCAAAAAACATCAAAATTTTTAAATGGCTTTTTCTCCCCTTAAACGTGCGAATTCGGCGTTTTTACGATTTAATTTAAATTTAAAAAATTAAAAGGCTTGGTAGAATTCTAGCTTTGACCGTTCACTGTGCCCACAATTTCTATCTGATTGTCAAAATTTTGGTCTCATTTTGTAGCTGCCAGTCTATTCTTTACGAAAAGTACAAATTTGTAATATTTTTTACAAACACACCTTTTTTTATGAAGGTTGAAATAGGCAAAAAAACACCAAAACTTTAAATGGCTTTTTCTCCCCTTAAACGTGCGAATTCGGCGTTTTTACGATTTAATTTAAAGGCTTGGTAGATCTCTAGCTTTGACCGTTCACTGTGCCCACAATTTCTATCCGATTGTCAAAATTTTGGTCTCATTTTATAGCTGCCAGTCTATTCTTCACGACAAATACAAATTTGTAATATTATTAACAAAAACACTATTTTTTGTGAAGGTTGAAATGGGCAAAGAAACACCAAAACTTTAAGTGGTTTTTCCTCCCCTTAAACGTGCGAATTCGGCGTTTTTACGATTTAATTTAAAGGCTTGGTAGATCTCTAGCTTTGACCGTTCACTGTGCCCACAATTTCTATCCGATTGTCAAATTTTGGTCTCATTTTGTAGCTGCCAGTCTATTCTTTACGACAAGTACAAATTTGTAATATTATTTACAAAAACACTATTTTTAATGAAGGTTGAAATAGGCAAAAAATACCAAAACTTTAAATGGCTTTTTCTCCCCTTAAACGTGCGAATTCGGCGTTTTTACGATTTAATTTAAAGGCTTGGTAGATCTCTAGCTTTGACCGTTCACTGTGCCCAAATTTCTATCCGATTGTCAAAATTTTGGGTCTCATTTTGTAGCTGCCAGTCTATTCTTTACGACAGGTACAAATTTGTAATATTATTTACAAAAAACACTATTTTTTATGAAGGTTGAAATAGGCAAAAAAACACCAAAACTTTAAATGGCTTTTTCTCCCCTCAATCGTGCGAATTCGGCGTTTTTACGATCTAATTTAAAGGCTTGGTAGATCTCTAGCTTTGACCGTTCACTGTGCCCACAATTTCTATCCGATTGTCAAAATTTTGGTCTCATTTTGTAGCTGCCAGTCTATTCTTTACGACAAGTACAAATTTGTAATATTATTTACAAAAACACTATTTTTTATGAAGGTTGAAATAGGCAAAAAACACCAAAACTTTAAATGGCGTTTTCTCCCCTTAAACGTGCGAATTCGGCGTTTCTACGATTTAATTTAAAGGCTTGGTAGATCTCTAGCTTTGACCGTTCACTGTGCCCAAATTTCTATCCGATTGTCAAAATTTTGGTCTCATTTTTTAGCTGCCAGTCTATTCTTTACGACAAGTACAAATTTGTAATATTATTTACAAAAACACTATTTTTTATGAAGGTTGAAATAGGCAAAAAAACACCAAAACTGTAAATGGCTTTTTCTCCCCTTAAACGTGCAAATTCGGCGTTTTTACGATTTAATTTAAAGGCTTGGTAGATCTCTAGCTTTCACCGTTCACTGTGCCCACAATTTCTATCCGATTGTCAAAATTTTGGTCTCATTTTTCAGCTGCCAGTCTATTCTTTACGACAACTACAAATTTGTAATATTATTTACAAAAACACTATTTTTATGAAGGTTGAAATAGGCAAAAAAACACCAAAACTTTAAATGGCTTTTTCTCCCCTTAAACGTGCGAATTCGGCGTTTTTACGATTTAATTTAAAGGCTTGGTAGATCTCTAGCTTTGACCGTTCACTGTGCCCACAATTTCTATCCGATTGTCAAAATTTTGGTCTCATTTTGTAGCTGCCAGTTTATTCTTTACGACAAGTACAAATTTGTAATATTATTTACAAAAACACTATTTTTTATGAAGGTTGAAATAGGCAAAAAAACACCAAAACTTTAAATGGCTTTTTCTCCCCTTAAACGTGCGAATTCGGCGTTTTTAAGATTTAATTTAAAGGCTTGGTAGATCTCTAGCTTTGACCGTTCACTGTGCCCAAATTTCTATCCGATTGTCAAAATTTTGGTCTCATTTTGTAGCTGCCAGTCTATTCTTTACGACAAGTACAAGTTTGTAATATTATTTACAGAAACACTATTTTTTATGAAGGTTGAAATAGGCAAAAAAACACCAAAACTTTAAATGGCTTTTTCTCCCCTTAAACGTGCGAATTCGGCGTTTTTACGATTTAATTTGAAGGTTTGGTAGATCTCTAGCTTTGACCGTTCACTGTGCCCACAATTTCTATCCGATTGTCAAAATTTTGGTCTCATTTTGTAGCTGCCAGTCTATTCTATACGACAAGTACAAGTTTGTAATATTATTTACAGAAACACTTTTTTTATGAAGGTTGAAATAGGCAAAAAAACACCAAAACTTTAAATGGCTTTTTCTCCCCTTAAACGTGCGAATTCGGCGTTTTTACGATTTAATTTAAAGGCTTGGTAGATCTCTAGCTTTGACCGTTCACTGTGCCCACAATTTCTATCCGATTGTCAAAATT
Source organism: Odontomyia ornata (assembly GCA_963969285.1). Classification (NCBI taxonomy): domain Eukaryota; kingdom Metazoa; phylum Arthropoda; class Insecta; order Diptera; family Stratiomyidae; genus Odontomyia; species Odontomyia ornata. Next base: position 68,566,294 of record OZ017741.1, on the reverse strand, counting down.
ATGGTCTCATTTTTTAGCTGCTAGTCTATTCTTTACGACAAGTACAAATTTGTAATATTATTTACAAAAACACTATTTTTTATAAAGGTTGAAATAGGCAAAAAAACACCAAAACTTTAAATGGCTTTTTCTCCCCTTAAACGTGCGAATTCGGTGTTTATACGATTTAATTTAAAGGCTTGGTAGATCTCTAGCTTTGACCGTTCACTGTGCCCACAATTTCTATCCGATTGTCAAAGTTTTGGTCTCATTTTGTAGCTGCCAGTCTTTTCTTTACGACAAGTACAAGTTTGTAATATTATTTACAGAAACACTTTTTTTTATGAAGGTTGAAATAGGCAAAAAAACACCAAAACTTTAAATGGCTTTTTCTCCCCTTAAACGTGCGAATTCGGCGTTTTTACGATTTAATTTAAAGGCTTGGTAGATCTCTAGCTTTGACCGTTCACTGTGCCCAGAATTTCTATCCGATTGTCAAAATTTTGGTCTCATTTTGTAGCTGCCAGTCTATTCTTTACGAAAAGTACAAATTTGTAATATTTTTTACAAACACACCTTTTTTTATGAAGGTTGAAATAGGCAAAAAAACACAAAAACTTTAAATGGCTTTTTCTCCCCTTAAACGTGCGAATTCGGCGTTTTTACGATTTAATTTAAAGGCTTGGTAGATCTTTAGCTTTGACCGTTAACTGTGTTCACAATTTCTTTCCGATTGTCAAAATTTTAGTCTCATTTTGTAGCTGCCAGTCTATTCTTTATGACAAGTACAAATTTGTAATATTATTTACAAAAACACTATTTTTTATGAAGGTTGAAATAGACAAAAAAGCACCAAAACTTTAAATGGCTTTTTCTCCCCTTAAACGTGCGAATTCGGCGTTTTTACGATTTAATTTAAAGGCTTGTGCCCACAATTTCTATCCGATTGTCAAAATTTTGGTCTCATTTTGTAGCTGCCAGTCTATTCTTTACGACAAGTACAAATTTGTAATATTATTTACAAAAACACTATTTTTTATGAAGGTTGAAATAAGCAAAAAACACCAAAACTTTAAATGGCTTTTTCTCCCCTTAAACGTGCGAATTCGGCGTTTTTACGATTTAATTTAAAGGCTTGGTAGATCTCTAGCTTTGACCGTTCACTGTGCCCACAATTTCTATCCCATTGTCAAAATTTTGGTCTCATTTTATAGCTGCCAGTCTATTCTTCACGACAAGTACAAATTTGTAATATTATTAACAAAAACACTTTTTTTTTGTGAAGGTTGAAATGGGCAAAAAAACACCAAAACTTTAAGTGGTTTTTCCTCCCCTTAAACGTGCGAATTCGGCGTTTTTACGATTTAATTTAAAGGCTTGGTAGATCTCTAGCTTTGACCGTTCACTGTGCCCACAATTTCTATCCGATTGTCAAAATTCTGGTTTCATTTTGTAGCTGCCAGTCTATTCTTTACGACAAGTACAAATTTGTAATATTATTTACAAAAACACTATTTTTTATGAAGGTTGAAATAGGCAAAAAACACCAAAACTTTAAATGGCGTTTTCTCCCCTTAAACGTGCGAATTCGGCGTTTTTACGATTTAATTTAAAGGCTTGGAAGATCTCTTGCTTTGACCGTTCACTGTGCCCAAATTTCTATCCGATTGTCAAAATTTTGGTCTCATTTTGTAGCTGCCAGTCTATTCTTTACGACAGGTACAAATTTGTAATATTATTTACAAAAACACTATTTTTTATGAAGGTTGAAATAGGCAAAAAAACACCAAAACTTTAAATGGCTTTTTCTCCCCTCAATCGTGCGAATTCGGCGTTTTTACGATCTAATTTAAAGGCTTGGTAGATATCTAGCTTTGACCGTTCACTGTGCCCACAATTTCTATCCGATTGTCAAAATTTTGGTCTCATTTTGTAGCTGCCAGTCTATTCTTTACGGAAAGTTTAAATTTGTAATATTATTTACAAAAACACTATTTTTTATGAAGGTTGAAATAGGCAAAAAACATCAAAACTTTAAATGGCTTTTTCTCCCCTTAAACGTGCGAATTCGGCGTTTTTACGATTTAATTTAAAGGCTTGGTAGATATCTAGCTTTGACCGTTCACTGTGCCCACAATTTCTATCCGATTGTCAAAATTTCGGTCTCATTTTGTAGCTGCCAGTCTATTCTTTATGACAAGTACAAATTCGTAATATTATTTACAAAAACACTATTTTTTATGAAGGTTAAAATAGGCAAAAAAACACCAAAACTTTAAATGGCTTTTTCTCCCCTTCAACATGCGAATTCGGCGTTTTTACGATTTAATTTAAAGGCTTGGTAGATCTCTAGCTTTGACCGTTCACTGTTCCCACAATTTCTATCCGATTGTCAAAATTTTGGTCTCATTTTGTAGCTGCCAGTCTTACCTTTACGACAAGTACAAGTTTGTAATATTATTTACAGAAACACTATTTTTTATGAAGGTTGAAATAGGCAAAAAACACCAAAACTTTAAATGGCTTTTTCTCCCCTTAAACGTGCAAATTCGGCGTTTTTACGATTTAATTTAAAGGCTTGGTAGATCTCTAGCTTTGACCGTTCACTGTGCCCACAATTTCTATCCGATTGTCAAGATTTTGGTCTCATTTTGTAGCTGCCAGTCTATTCTTTACGACAAGTACAAATTTGTAAAATTTTTTACAAATACACTATTTTTTATGAAGGTTGAAATAGGCAAAAAAACACCAAAACTTTAAATGGCTTTTTCTCCCCTTAAACGTGCGAATTCGGCGTTTTTACGATTTAATTTAAAGGCTTGGTAGATCTCTAGCTTTGACCGTTCACTGTGCCCACGATTTCTATCCGATTGTCAAAATTTTGGTCTCATTTTGTAGCTGCCAGTCTATTCTTTGCAACAAGTACAAATTTGTAATATTATTTACAAAAACACTATTTTTTATGAAGGTTGAAATAGTTAAAAAACGCCAAAACTTTATATGGCTTTTTCTCCCCTTAAACGTGTGAATTCGGCGTTTTTACGATTTAATTTAAAGGCTTGGTAGATCTCTAGTTTTGACCGTTCACTGTGCCCACAATTTCTATTCGATTGTCAAAATTTTGGTCTCATTTTGTAGCTGCCAGTCTTTTCTTTACGACAAGTACAAATTTGTTATATTATTTACAAAAACACTATTTTTTATGAAGGTTGAAATAGGCAAAAAAACACCAAAACTTTAAATGGCTTTTTCTCCCCTTAAACGTGCGAATTCGGCGTTTTTACGATTTAATTTAAATTTAAAAAATTAAAAGGCTTGGTAGAATTCTAGCTTTGACCGTTCACTGTGCCCACAATTTCTATCCGATTGTCAAAATTTTGGTCTCATTTTGTAGCTGCCAGCCTATTCTTTACGAAAAGTACAAATTTTTAATATTTTTTACAAACACACTTCTTTTATGAAGGTTAGAATAGGCAAAAAAACACCAAAACTTTAAATGGCTTTTTCTCCCCTTAAACGTGCGAATTCGGCGTTTTTACGATTTAATTTAAAGGCTTGGTAGATCTCTGGCTTTGACCGTTCACTGTGCCCACAATTTCTATCCGATTGTCAAAATTTTAGTCTCATTTTGTAGCTGCTAGTCTATTCTTTATGACAAGTAAAATTTGTAATATTATTTACAAAAGCACTATTTTTTATGAAGGTTGAAATAGGCAAAAAAACACCAAAACTTTAAATGGCTTTTTCTCCCCTTAAACGTGTGAATTCGGCGTTTTTACGATTTAATTTAAAGGCTTGGTAGATCTTTAGCTTTGACCGTTCACTGTGCCCACAATTTCTATCCGATTGTCAAAATTTTGGTCTCATTTTGTAGCTGCCAGTCTATTCTTTACGACAAGTACAAATTTGTAATATTATTTACAAAAACACTATTTTTTATGAAGGTTGAAATAGGCAAAAAAACAGCAAAACTTTAAATGGCTTTTTCTCCCCTTAAACATGCGAATTCGGCGTTTTTACGATTTAATTTAAAGGCTTGGTAGATCTCTAGCTTTGACCGTTCACTGTGCCCACAATTTCTATCCCATTGTCAAAATTTTGGTCTCATTTTGTAGCTGCCAGTCTATTCTTCACGACAAGTACAAATTTGTAATATTATTAACAAAAACACTATTTTTTGTGAAGGTTGAAATGGGCAAAAAAACACCAAAACTTTAAGTGGCTTTTCCTCCCCTTAAACGTGCGAATTCGGCGTTTTTACGATTTAATTTAAAGGCTTGGTAGATCTCTAGCTTTGACCGTTCACTGTGCCCACAATTTCTATACGATTGTCAAAATTTTGGTCTCATTTTGTAGCTGCCAGTCTATTCTTTACGACAAGTACAAATTTGTAATATTATTTACAAAAACACTATTTTTTATGAAGGGTGAAATAGGCAAAAAACACCAAAACTTTAAATGGCGTTTTCTCCCCTTAAACGTGCGAATTTTGCGTTTTTACGATTTAATTTAAAGGCTTGGTAGATCTCTAGCTTTGACCGTTCACTGTGCCCGAATTTCTATCCGATTGTCAAAATTTTGGTCTCATTTTGTAGCTGCCAGTCTATTCTTTACGACAAGTACAAATTTGTAATATTATTTACAAAAACACTATTTTTTATGAAGGTTGAAATAGGCAAAAAAACACCAAAACTTTAAATGGCTTTTTCTCCCCTCAATCGTGCGAATTCGGCGTTTTTATGATCTAATTTAAAGGCTTGGTAGATCTCTAGCTTTGACCGTTCACTGTGCCCACAATTTCTATCCGATTGTCAAAATGTTGGTCTCATTTTTAGCTGCTAGTCTATTCTTTAAGGAAAGGTTAAATTTGTAATATTATTTACAAAACCACTATTTTTTATGAAGGTTGAAATAGGCAAAAAAACACCAAAACTTTAAATGGCTTTTTCTCCCCTTAAACGTGCGAATTCGGCGTTTTTACGATTTAATTTAAAGGCTTGGTAGATCTCTAGCTTTGACCGTTCACTGTGCCCACAATTTCTATCCGATTGTCAAAATTTTGGTCTCATTTTGTAGCTGCCAGTCTATTCTTGACAAGTACAAATTTGTAATATTATTTACAAAAACACTATTTTTTATGAAGGTTAAAATAGGCAAAAAAACACCAAAACTTTAAATGGCTTTTTCTCCCCTTCAACGTGCGAATTCGGCGTTTTTACGATTTAATTTAAAGGCTTGGTAGATCTCTAGCTTTGACCGTTCACTGTTCCCACAATTTCTATCCGATTGTCAGAATTTTGGTCTCATTTTGTAGCTGCCAGTCTATTCTTTTCGACAAGTACAAAGTTGTCATATTATTTACAGAAACACTATTTTTTATGAAGGTTGAAATAGGCAAAAAACACCAAAACTTTAAATGGCTTTTTCTCCCCTTAAACGTGCGAATTCGGCGTTTTTACGATTTAATTTAAAGGCTTGGTAGATCTCTAGCTTTGACCGTTCACTGTGCCCACAATTTCTATCCGATTGTCAAAATTTTGGTCTCATTTTGTAGCTGCCAGTCTATTCTTTACGACAAGTACAAATTTGTAATATTATTTACAAATACACTATTTTTTATGAAGGTTGAAATAGGCAAAAAAACACCAAAACTTTAAATGGCTTTTTCTCCCCTTAAACGTGCAAATTCGGCGTTTTTACGATTTAATTTAAAGGCTTGGTAGATCTCTAGCTTTGACCGTTCACTGTGCCCACAATTTCTATCCGATTGTCAAAATTTTGGTCTCATTTTGTAGCTGCCAGTCTATTCTTTACGACAAGTATAAATTTGTAATATTATTTACAAAAACACTATTTTTTATGAAGGTTGAAATAGGCGAAAAACACCAAAACTTTAAATGGCTTTTTCTCCCCTTAAACGTGCGAATTCGGCGTTTTTACGATTTAATTTAAAGGCTTGGTAGATCTCTAGCTTTGACCGTTCACTGTGCCCACAATTTCTATCCGATTGTCAAAATTTTGGTCTCATTTTGTAGCTGCCAGTCTATTCTTTATGACAGGTACAAATTTGTAATATTATTTACAAAAACACTATTTTTTATGAAGGTTAAAATAGGCAAAAAAACACCAAAACTTTAAATGGCTTTTTCTCCCCTTCAACGTGCGAATTCGGCGTTTTTACGATTTAATTTAAAGGCTTAGTAGATCTCTAGCTTTGACCGTTCACTGTTCCCACAATTTCTATCCGATTGTCAGAATTTTGGTCTCATTTTGTAGCTGCCAGTCTATTCTTTACGACAAGTACAAATTTGTAATATTATTTACAAAAACACTATTTTTTATGGAGGTTGAAATAGGCAAAAAACGCCAAAACTTTATATGGCTTTTTCTCCCCTTAAACGTGTGAATTCGGCGTTTTTACGATTTAATTTAAAGGCTTGGTAGATCTCTAGTTTTGACCGTTCACTGTGCCCACAATTTCTATCCGATTGTCAAAATTTTGGTCTCATTTTGTAGCTGCCAGTCTATTCTTTACGACAAGTACAAATTTGTAATATTATTTACAAAAACACTATTTTTTATGAAGGTTGAAATAGGCAAAAAAACACCAAAACTTTAAATGGCTTTTTCTCCCCTTAAACGTGCGAATTCGGCGTTTTTACGATTTAATTTAAATTTAAAAAATTAAAAGGCTTGGTAGAATTCTAGCTTTGACCGTTCACTGTGCCCACAATTTCTATCCGATTGTCAAAATTTTGGTCTCATTTTGTAGCTGCCAGCCTATTCTTTACGAAAAGTACAAATTTTTAATATTTTTTACAAACACACTTTTTTTATGAAGGTTGAAATAGGCAAAAAAACACCGAAACTTTAAATGGCTTTTTCTCCCCTTAAACGTGCGAATTCGGCGTTTTTACGGTTTATTTTAAAGGCTTGGTAGATCTCTAGCTTCGACCGTTCACTGTGCCCACAATTTCTATCCGATTGTCAAAATTTTGGTCTCATTTTGTAGCTGCCAGTCTATTCTTTACGGTAAATTAAATTTGTAATATTATTTAAAAAAACACTATTTTTTATGAAGGTTGAAATAGGCAAAAAACACCAAAACTTTAAATGGCTTTCTCTCCCCTTAAACGTGCGAATTCTGCGTTTTTACGATTTAATTGAAAGGCTTGGTAGATCGCTAGCTTTGACCGTTCACTGTGCCCACAATTTCTATCCGATTGTCAAGATTTTGGTCTCATTTTGTAGCTGCCAGTCTATTCTTGACAAGTACAAATTTGTAATATTATTTACAAAAACACTATTTTTTATGAAGGTTAAAATAGGCAAAAAAACACCAAAACTTTAAATGGCTTTTTCTCCCCTTCAACGTGCGAATTCGGCGTTTTTACGATTTAATTTAAAGGCTTGGTAGATCTTTAGCTTTGACCGTTCACTGTTCCCACTATTTCTATCCGATTGTCAGAATTTTGGTCTCATTTTGTAGCTGCCAGTCTATTCTTTACGACAAGTACAAGTTTGTAATATTATTTACAGAAACACTATTTTTTATGAAGGTTGAAATAGGCAAAAAACACCAAAACTTTAAATGGCTTTTTCTCCCCTTAAACGTGCGAATTCGGCGTTTTTACGATTTAATTTAAAGGTTTGGTAGATCTCTAGCTTTGACCGTTCACTGTGCCCACAATTCCTATCCGATTGTCAAAATTTTGGTCTCATTTTGTAGCTGCCAGTCTATTCTTTACGACAAGTATAAATTTGTAATATTATTTACAAAAACACTATTTTTTATGAAGGTTGAAATAGGCAAAAAAACACCAAAACTTTAAATGGCTTTTTCTCCCCTTAAACGTGCGAATTCGGTGTTTTTACGATTTAATTTAAAGGCTTGGTAGATCTCTAGCTTTGACCGTTCACTGTGCCCACAATTTCTATCCGATTGTCAAAATTTTGGTCTCATTTTGTAGCTGCCAGTCTATTCTTTATGACAAATACAAATTTGTAATATTATTTACAAAAACACTATTTTTTATGAAGGTTAAAATAGGCAAAAAAACACCAAAACTTTAAATGGCTTTTTCTCCCCTTCAACGTGCGAATTCGGCGTTTTTACGATTTAATTTAAATTTAAAAAATTAAAAGGCTTGGTAGAATTCTAGCTTTGACCGTTCACTGTGCCCACAATTTCTATCCGATTGTCAAAATTTTGGTCTCATTTTGTAGCTGCCAGTCTATTTTTTACGACAAGTACAAATTTGTAATATTGTTTACAAAAACACTATTTTTTATGAAGGTTAAAATAGGCAAAAAAACACCAAAACTTTAAATGGCTTTTTCTCCCCTTCAACGTGCGAATTCGGCGTTTTTACGATTTAATTTAAAGGCTTGGTAGATCTCTAGCTTTGACCGTTCACTGTTCCCACAATTTCTATCCGATTGTCAGAATTTTGGTCTCATTTTGTAGCTGCCAGTCTATTCTTTACGACAAGTACAAATTTGTAATATTATTTACAAAAACACTATTTTTTATGAAGGTTGAAACAGGCAAAAAACGCCGAAACTTTAAATGGCTTTTTCTCCCCTTAAACGTGTCAATTCGGCGTTTTTACGATTTAATTTAAAGGCTTGGTAGATCTCTAGTTTTGACCGTTCACTGTGCCCACAATTTCTATCCGATTGTCAAAATTTTGGTCTCATTTTGTAGCTGCCAGTCTATTCTTTACGACAAGTACAAATTTGTAATATTATTTACAAAAACACTATTTTTTATGAAGGTTGAAATAGGCAAAAAAACACCAAAACTTTAAATGGCTTTTTCTCCCCTTAAACGTGCGAATTCGGCGTTTTTACGATTTAATTTAAATTTAAAAAATTAAAAGGCTTGGTAGAATTCTAGCTTTGACCGTTCACTGTGCCCACAATTTCTATCCGATTGTCAAAATTTTGGTCTCATTTTGTAGCTGCCAGCCTATTCTTTACGAAAAGTACAAATTTTTAATATTTTTTACAAACACACTTTTTTTATGAAGGTTGAAATAGGCAAAAAACACCAAAACTTTAAATGGCTTTTTCTCCCCTTAAACGTGCGAATTCGGCGTTTTTACAGTTTAATTTAAAGGCTTGGTAGATCTCTAGCTTCGACCGTTCACTGTGCCCACAATTTCTATCCGATTGTCAAAATTTTGGTCTCATTTTGTAGCTGCCAGTCTATTCTTTACGGGAAAATTAAATTTGTAATATTATTTAAAAAACACTATTTTTTATGAAGGTTGAAATAGGCAAAAAACACCAAAACTTTAAATGGCTTTTTCTCCCCTTAAACGTGCGAATTCTGCGTTTTTACGATTTAATTGAAAGGCTTGGTAGATCGCTAGCTTTGACCGTTCACTGTGCCCACAATTTCTATCCGATTGTCAAAATTTTGGTCTCATTTTGTAGCTGCCAGTCTATTCTTTACGACAAGTACAAATTTGTAATATTATTTACAAAAACACTATTTTTTATGAAGGTTGAAATAGGCAAAAAAACACCAAAACTTTAAATGATTTTTTCTCCCCTTAAACGTGCGAATTCGGCGTTTTTACGATTTAATTTAAAGGCTTGGTAGATCTCAAGCTTTGACCGTTCACTGTGCCCACAATTTCTATCCCATTGTCAAAATTTTGGTCTCATTTTGTAGCTGCCAGTCTATTCTTCACGACAAGTACAAATTTGTAATATTATTTACAAAAACACTATTTTTTATGAAGGTTGAAATAGGCAAAAAACACCAAAACTTTAAGTGGCTTTTTCTCCCCTTAAACGTGCGAATTCGGCGTTTTTACGATTTAATTTAAAGGCTTGGTAGATCTCTAGCTTTGACCGTTCACTGTGCCCAATATTTCTATCCGATTGTCAAAATTTTGGTCTCATTTTGTAGCTGACAGTCTATTCTTTATGACAAAAACAAATTTGTAATATTATTTACAAAAACACTATTTTTTATGAAGGTTGAAATAGGCAAAAAAACACCAAAACTTTAAGTGGCGTTTTCTCCCCTTAAACTTGCGAATTCACGTTTTTACGATTTAATTTAAAGGCTTGGTAGATCTCTAGCTTTGACCGTTCACTGTGCCCACAATTTCTATCCGATTGTCAAAATTTTGGTCTCATTTTGTAGCTGCCAGTCTATTCTTTACGACAAGTACAAATCTGTCATATTATTTACAAAAACACTATTTTTTATGAAGGTTGAAATAGGCAAAATACACCAAAACTTTAAGTGGCTTTTTCTCCCCTTAAACGTGCGAATTCGGCGTTTTTACGATTTAATTTAAAGGCTTGGTAGATCTCTAGCTTTGACCGTTCACTGTGCCCACAATTTCTATCCGATTGTCAAAATTTTGGTCTCATTTTGTAGCTGCCAGTCTATTCTTTACGACAAGTGTAAATTTGTAATATTATTTACAAAAACAGTATTTTTTATGAAGGTTGAAATAGGCAAAAAAACACCAAAACTTTAAGTGGCGTTTTCTCCCCTTAAACGTGCGAATTTGGCGTTTTTACGATTTAATTTAAAGGCTTGGTAGATCTCTAGCTTTGACCGTTCGTTGTGCCCAAATTTCTATCCGATTGTCAAAATTTTGGTCTCATTTTGTAGCTGCCAGTCTATTCTTTACGAGAAGTACAAATCTGTCATATTATTTACAAAAACACTTTTTTTTATGAAGGTTGAAATAGGCAAAAAAACACCAAAACTTTAATTGGCTTTTTCTCCCCTTAAACGTGCGAATTCGGCGTTTTTACGATTTAATTTAAAGGCTTGGTAGATCTCTAGCTTTGACCGTTCACTGTGCCCACAATTTCTATCCGATTGTCAAAATTTTGGTCTCATTTTGTAGCTGCCAGTCTATTCTATACGACAAGTACAAATTTGTAATATTATTTACAAAAACACTATTTTTTATGACGGTTAAAATAGGCAAAAAAACACCAAAACTTTAAATGGCTTTTTCTCCCCTTAAACGTGCGAATTCGGCGTTTTTACGATTTAATCTAAAGGCTTGGTAGATCTCTCTAGCTTTGACCGTTCACTGTGCCCACAATTTCTATCCGATTGTCAAAATTTTGGTCTCATTTTGTAGCTGCCAGTCTATACTTTATGACAAGTACAAGTTTGTAATATTATTTACAGAAACATTTTTTTTTTATGAAGGTTGAAATAAGCAAAAAAACACCAAAACTTTAAATGGCTTTTTCTCCCCTTGAACGTGCAAATTCGGCGTTTTTACGATTTAATTTAAAGGCTTGGTAGATCTCTAGCTTTGACCGTTCACTGTGCCCATAATTTCTATCCGATTGTCAAAATTTTGGTCTCATTTTGTAGCTGCCAGTCTATTCTTTACAACAAGTACAAATTTGTAATATTATTTACAAAAACACTATTTTTTATGAAGGTTGAAATAGGCAAAAAAACACCAAAACTTTAAATGGCTTTTTCTCCCCTTAAACGTGCGAATTCGGCGTTTTTACGATTTAATTTAAAGGCTTGGTAGATCTCTAGCTTTGACCGTTCACTGTGCCCACAATTTCTATCCGATTGTCAAAATTTTGGTCTCATTTTGTAGCTGCCAGTCTATTCTTTACGACAAGTGCAAATTTGTAATATTATATACGAAAACGCTGTTTTTTATGAAGGTTGAAATAAGCAAAAAAACACCAAAACTTTAAATTGGCTTTTTCTCCCCTTAAACGTGCGAATTCGGCGTTTTTACGATTTAATTTAAAGGCTTGGTAGATCTCTAGCTTTGACCGTTCACTGTGCCCACAATTTCTATCCGACTGTCAAAATTTTGGTCTCATTTTGTAGCTGCCAGTCTATTCTTTACGACAAGTGCAAATTTGTAATATTATATACGAAAACACTATTTTTTATGAAGGTTGAAATAGGCAAAAAAACACCAAAACTTTAAATGGCTTTTTCTCCCCTTAAACGTGCGAATTCGGCGTTTTTACGATTTAATTTAAAGGCTTGGTAGATCTCTAGCTTTAACCGTTCACTGTGCCCACAATTTCTATCCGATTGTCAAAATTTTGGTCTCATTTTGTAGCTGCCAGTCTATTCTTTACGACAAGTACAATTTTGTAATATTTTTTACAAAAACACTTTTTTTTATGATGGTTGAAAATGCAAAAAACACCAAAACTTTAAACGGCTTTTTCTCCCCTTAAATGTACGAATTCGGCGTTTTTACGATTTAATTTAAAGGCTTGGTAGATCTCTAGCTTTGACCGTTCACTGTGCCCACAATTTCTATCCGATTGTCAAAATGTTGGTCTCATTTTGTAGCTGGCAGTCTATTCTTTACGACAAGTACAAACTTGTAATATTATTTACATAAACACTATTTTTTATGAAGGTTGAAATAGGCAAAAAAAACACCAAAACTTTAAATGGCTTTTTCTTCCCTTAAACGTGCGAATTCGGCGTTTTTACGATTTAATTTAAAGGCTTGGTAGATCTCTAGCTTTGACCGTTCACTGTGCCCACAGTTTCTATCCGATTGTCAAAACTTTGGTCTCATTTTGTAGCTGCTAGTCTATTCTTTACGACAAGTACAAATTTGTAATATTATTTACAAAAAACCTATTTTTTATGAAGGTTGAAATAGGCAAAAAAACACCAAAACTTTAAATGGCTTTTTCTCCCCTTAAACGTGCGAATTCGGCGTTTTTACGATTTAATTTAAAGGCTTGGTAGATCTTTAGCTTTGACGGTTCACTGTGCCCACAATTTCTATCCGATTGTCAAAATTTTGGTCTCATTTTGTAGCTGCTAGTCTATTCTTTACGACAAGTACAAATTTGTAATATTATTTACAAAAACACTGTTTTTATGAAGGTTGAAATAGGCAAAAAAACACCAAAACTTTAAATGGCTTTTTCTCCCCTTAAACGTGCGAATTCGGCGTTTTTACGATTTAATTTAAAGGCTTGGTAGATCTCTAGCTTTGACCGTTCACTGTGCCCACAATTTCTATCCGATTGTCAAAATTTTGGTCTCATTTTGTAGCTGCCAGTCCATTCTTTACGACAAGTACAAATTTGTAATATTATTTACAAAAACACTATTTTTTATGAAGGTTGAAATAGGCAAAAAAACACCAAAACTTTAAATGGCTTTTTCTCCCCTTAAACGTGCGAATTCGGCGTTTTTACGATTTAATTTAAAGGCTTGGTAGATCTCAAGCTTTGACCGTTCACTGTGCCCACAATTTCTATCCGACTGTCAAAATTTTGGTCTCATTTTGTAGCTGCCAGTCTATTCTTTACGACAAGTACAAATTTGTAATATTATTTACGAAAACTTTATTTTTTATGAAGGTTGAAATAGGCAAAATACACCAAAACTTTAAGTGGCTTTGTCTCCCCTTAAACGTGCGAATTCGGCGTTTTTACGATTTAATTTAAAGGCTTGGTAGATCTCTAGCTTTGACCGTTCACTGTGCCCACAATTTCTATCCGATTCTCAAAATTTTGGTCTCATTTTGTAGCTGCCAGTCTATTCTTTACGACAAGTACAAATTTGTAATATTATTTACAAAAACACTATTTTTTATGAAGGTTGAAATGGGCAAAAAAACACCAAAACTTTAAGTGGCGTTTTCTCCCCTTAAACTTGCGAATTCGGCGTTTTTACAATTTAATTTAAAGGCTTGGTAGATCTCTAGCTTTGACCGTTCACTGTGCCCAAATTTTTATCCGATTGTCAAAATTTTGATCTCATTTTGTAGCTGCCAGTCTATTCTTTACGACAAGTACAAATTTGTAATATTATTTACAAAAACACTATTTTTTATGAAGGTTGAAATAGGCAAAAAAACACCAAAACTTTAAATGGCTTTTTCTCCCCTTAAGCGTGCGAATTCGGCGTTTCTACGATTTAATTTAAAGGCTTCGTAGATCTCTAGCTTTGACCGTTCACTGTGCCCACATTTTCTATCCGATTGTCAAAATTTGGGTCTCATTTTGTAGCTGCCAGTCTATTCTTTACGACTAGTACAAATTTGTAATATTATTTACAAAAACACTATTTTTATGAAGGTTGAAATAGGCAAAAAACACCAAAACTTTAAATGGCTTTTTCTCCCCTTAAACGTGCGAGTTCGGCGCTTTTACGATTTAATTTAAAGGCTTGGTAGATCTCTAGCTTTGACCGTTCACTGTGCCCACAATTTCTATCCGATTGTCAAAATTTTGGTCTCATTTTGTAGCTGCCAGTCTATTCTTTACGACAAGTATAAATTTGTAATATTATTTACAAAAACACTATTTTTTATGAAGGTTAAAATAGGCAAAAAACGCCAAAACTTTAAATGGCTTTTTCTCCCCTTAAACGTGCGAATTAGGCGTTTTTACGATTTAATTTAAAGGCTTGGTAGATCTCTAGCTTTGACCGTTCACTGTGCCCACAATTTCTATCCGATTGTCAAAATTTTGGTCTCATTTTGTAGCTGCCAGTCTATTCTTTATGACAAGTACAAATCTGTCATATTATTTACAAAAACACTTTTTTTGATGAACGTTGAAATAGGCAAAAAAACACCAAAACTTTAAATGGCTTTTTCTCCCCTTAAACGTGCGAATTCGGCGTTTTTACGATTTAATTTAAAGGCTTGGTAGATCTCTAGCTTTGACCGTTCACTGTGCCCACAATTTCTATCCGATTGTCAAAATTTTGGTCTCATTTTGTAGCTGCCAGTCTATTCTATACGACAAGTACAAATTTGTAATATTATTTACAAAAACACTATTTTTTATGAAGGTTAAAATAGGCAAAAAAACACCAAAACTTTAAATGGCTTTTTCTCCCCTTAAACGTGCGAATTCGGCTTTTTACGATTTAATCTAAAGGCTTGGTAGATCTCTCTAGCTTTGACCGTTCACTGTGCCCACAATTTCTATCCGATTGTCAAAATTTTGGTCTCATTTTGTAGCTGCCAGTCTATTCTTTATGACAAGTACAAGTTTGTAATATTATTTACAAAAACACTATTTTTTATGAAGGTTGAAATAAGCAAAAAAACACCAAAACTTTAAATGGCTTTTTCTCCCCTTGAACGTGCGAATTCGGCGTTTTTACGATTTAATTTAAAGGCTTGGTAGATCTCTAGCTTTGACCGTTCACTGTGCCCATAATTTCTATCCGATTGTCAAAATTTTGGTCTCATTTTGTAGCTGCTAGTCTATTCTTTACAACAAGTTCAAATTTGTAATATTATTTACAAAAACACTATTTTTTATGAAGGTTGAAATAGGCAAAAAAACACCAAAACTTTAAATGGCTTTTTCTCCCCTTAAACGTGCGAATTCGGCGTTTTTACGATTTAATTTAAAGGCTTGGTAGATCTCTAGCTTTGACCGTTCACTGTGCCCACAATTTCTATCCGATTGTCAAAATTTTGGTCTCATTTTGTAGCTGCCAGTCTATTCTTTACGACAAGTGCAAATTTGTAATATTATATACGAAAACGCTATTTTTCATGAAGGTTGAAATAAGCAAAAAAACACCAAAACTTTAAATGGCTTTTTCTCCCCTTAAACGTGCGAATTCGGCGTTTTTACGATTTAATTTAAAGGCTTGGTAGATCTCTAGCTTTGACAGTTCACTGTGCCCGCAATTTCTATCCGACTGTCAAAATTTTGGTCTCATTTTGTAGCTGCCAGTCTATTCTTTACGACAAGTGCGAATTTGTAATATTATATACGAAAACACTATTTTTTATGAAGGTTGAAATAGGCAAAAAAACACCAAAACTTTAAATTGCTTTTTCTCCCCTTAAACGTGCGAATTCGGCGTTTTTACGATTTAATTTAAAGGCTTGGTAGATCTCTAGCTTTGACCGTTCACTGTGCCCACAATTTCTATCTGATTGTCAAAATTTTGGTCTCATTTTGTAGCTGCCAGTCTATTCTTTACGACAAGTACAAATTTGTAATATTATTTACAAAAACACTATTTTTTATGATGGTTGAAAAAGGCAAAAAACACCAAAACTTTAAACGGCTTTTTCTCCCCTTAAACGTACGAATTCGGCGTTTTTACGATTTAATTTAAAGGCTTGGTAGATCTCTAGCTTTGACCGTTCACTGTGCCCACAATTTCTATCCGATTGTCAAAATGTTGGTCTCATTTTGTAGCTGCCAGTCTATTCTTTACGACAAGTACAAATTTGTAATATTATTTACAAAAACACTATTTGTTATGAAGGTTGAAATAGGCAAAAAAACACCAAAACTTTAAGTGGCGTTTTCTCCCCTTAAACGTGCGAATTCGGCGTTTTTACGATTTAATTTAAAGGCTTGGTAGATCTCTAGCTTTGACCGTTCGTTGTGCCCAAATTTCTATCCGATTGTCAAAATTTTGGTCTCATTTTGTAGCTGCCAGTCTATTCTTTACGAGAAGCACAAATCTGTCATATTATTTACAAAAACACTTTTTTTTATGAAGGTTGAAATAGGCAAAAAAACACCAAAACTTTAATTGGCTTTTTCTCCCCTTAAACGTGCGAATTCGGCGTTTTTACGATTTAATTTAAAGGCTTGGTAGATCTCTAGCTTTGACCGTTCACTGTGCCCACAATTTCTATCCGATTGTGAAAATTTTGGTCTCATTTTGTAGCTGCCAGTCTATTCTATACGACAAGTACAAATTTGTAATATTATTTACAAAAACACTATTTTTTATGACGGTTAAAATAGGCAAAAAAACACCAAAACTTTAAATGGCTTTTTCTCCCCTTAAACGTGCGAATTCGGCGTTTTTACGATTTAATCTAAAGGCTTGGTAGATCTCTCTAGCTTTGACCGTTCACTGTGCCCACAATTTCTATCCGATTGTCAAAATTTTGGTCTCATTTTGTAGCTGCCAGTCTATACTTTATGACAAGTACAAGTTTGTAATATTATTTACAGAAACACTTTTTTTTATGAAGGTTGAAATAAGCAAAAAAACACCA
This sequence comes from Odontomyia ornata, assembly GCA_963969285.1. Taxonomy (NCBI): domain Eukaryota; kingdom Metazoa; phylum Arthropoda; class Insecta; order Diptera; family Stratiomyidae; genus Odontomyia; species Odontomyia ornata. The sequence goes on along the minus strand of OZ017741.1, from coordinate 68,549,315 downwards.
AAACTTTAAATGGCTTTTTCTCCCCTTGAACGTGCAAATTCGGCGTTTTTACGATTTAATTTAAAGGCTTGGTAGATCTCTAGCTTTGACCGTTCACTGTGCCCATAATTTTTATCCGATTGTCAAAATTTTGGTCTCATTTTGTAGCTGCCAGTCTATTCTTTACAACAAGTGCAAATTTGTAATATTATTTACAAAAACACTTTTTTTTATGAAGGTTGAAATAGGCAAAAAAACACCAAAACTTTAAATGGCTTTTTCTCCCCTTAAACTTGCGAATTCGGCGTTTTTACGATTTAATTTAAAGGCTTGGTAGATCTCTAGCTTTGACCGTTCACTGTGCCCACAATTTCTATCCGATTGTCAAAATTTTGGTCTCATTTTGTAGCTGCCAGTCTATTCTTTACGACAAGTGCAAATTTGTAATATTATATACGAAAACGCTTTTTTTTATGAAGGTTGAAATAAGCAAAAAAACACCAAAACTTTAAATTGGCTTTTTCTCCCCTTAAACGTGCGAATTCGGCGTTTTTACGATTTAATTTAAAGGCTTGGTAGATCTCTAGCTTAAACCGTTCACTGTGCCCACAATTTCTATCCGACTGTCAAAATTTCGGTCTCATTTTGTAGCTGCCAGTCTATTCTTTACGACAAGTGCAAATTTGTAATATTATATACGAAAACACTATTTTTTATGAAGGTTGAAATAGGCAAAAAAACACCAAAACTTTAAATGGCTTTTTCTCCCCTTAAACGTGCGAATTCGGCGTTTCTACGATTTAATTTAAAGGCTTGGTAGATCTCTAGCTTTAACCGTTCACTGTGCCCACAATTTCTATCCGATTGTCAAAATTTTGGTCTCATTTTGTAGCTGCCAGTCTATTCTTTACGACAAGTACAATTTTGTAATATTATTTACAAAAACACTATTTTTTATGATGGTTGAAAAAGGCAAAAAACACCAAAACTTTAAACGGCTTTTTCTCGCCTTAAATGTACGAATTCGGCGTTTTTACGATTTAATTTAAAGGCTTGGTAGATCTCTAGCTTTGACCGTTCACTGTGCCCACAATTTCTATCCGACTGTCAAAATGTTGGTCTCATTTTGTAGCTGGCAGTCTATTCTTTACGACAAGTACAAACTTGTAATATTATTTACAAAAACACTATTTTTTATGAAGGTTGAAATAGGCAAAAAAAACACCAAAACTTTAAATGGCTTTTTCTTCCCTTAAACGTGCGAATTCGGCGTTTTTACGATTTAATTTAAAGGCTTGGTAGATCTCTAGCTTTGACCGTTCACTGTGCCCACAGTTTCTATCCGATTGTCAAAATTTTGGTCTCATTTTGTAGCTGCTAGTCTATTCGTTACGACAAGTATAAATTTGTAATATTATCTACAAAAAACCTATTTTTTATGAAGGTTGAAATAGGCAAAAAAACACCAAAACTTTAAATGGCTTTTTCTCCCCTTAAACGTGCGAATTCGGCGTTTTTACGATTTAATTTAAAGGCTTGGTAGATCTCTAGCTTTGACGGTTCACTGTTTCCACAATTTCTATCCGATTGTCAAAATTTTGGTCTCATTTTATAGCTGCTAGTCTATTCTTTACGACAAGTACAAATTTGTAATATTATTTACAAAAACACTATTTTTATGAAGGTTGAAATAGGCAAAAAAACACCAAAACTTTAAATGGCTTTTTCTCCCCTTCAACGTGCGAATTCGGCGTTTTTACGATTTAATTTAAAGGCTTGGTAGATCTCTAGCTTTGACCGTTCACTGTGCCCACAATTTCTATCCGATTGTCAAAATTTTGGTCTCATTTTGTAGCTGCCAGTCTATTCTTTACGACAAGTGCAAATTTGTAATATTATATACGAAAACGCTTTTTTTTATGAAGGTTGAAATAAGCAAAAAAACACCAAAACTTTAAATTGGCTTTTTCTCCCCTTAAACGTGCGAATTCGGCGTTTTTACGATTTAATTTAAAGGCTTGGTAGATCTCTAGCTTAAACCGTTCACTGTGCCCACAATTTCTATCCGACTGTCAAAATTTCGGTCTCATTTTGTAGCTGCCAGTCTATTCTTTACGACAAGTACAAATTTGTAATATTAGTTACGAAAACTTTATTTTTTATGAAGGTTGAAATAGGCAAAATACAACAAAACTTTAAGTGGCTTTGTCTCCCCTTAAACGTGCGAATTCGGCGTTTTTACGATTTAATTTAAAGGCTTGGTAGATCTCTAGCTTTGACCGTTCACTGTGCCCACAATTTCTATCCGATTGTCAAAATTTTGGTCTCATTTTGTAGCTGCCAGTCTATTCTTTACGACAAGTACAAATTTGTAATATTATTTACAAAAACACTATTTTTTATGAAGGTTGAAATGGGCAAAAAAACACCAAAACTTTAAGTGGCGTTTTCTCCCCTTAAACTTGCGAATTCGGCGTTTTTACGATTTAATTTAAAGGCTTGGTAGATCTCTAGCTTTGACCGTTCACTGTGCCCAAATTTTTATCCGATTGTCAAAATTTTGGTCTCATTTTGTAGCTGCCAGTCTATTCTTTACGACAAGTACAAATTTGTAATATTATTTACAAAAACACTATTTTTTATGCAGGTTGAAATAGGAAAAAACACCAAAAGTTTAAATGGCTTTTTCTCCCCTTAAGCGTGCGAATTTGGCGTTTTTACAATTTAATTTAAAGGCTTCGTAGATCTCTAGCTTTGACCGTTCACTGTGCCCACATTTTCTATCCGATTGTCAAAATTTGGGTCTCATTTTGTAGCTGCCAGTCTATTCTTTACGACTAGTACAAATTTGTAATATTATTTACAAAAACACTATTTTTATGAAGGTTGAAATAGGCAAAAAACACCAAAACTTTAAATGGCTTTTTCTCCCCTTAAACGTGTGAATTCGGCGCTTTTACGATTTAATTTAAAGGCTTGGTAGATCTCTAGCTTTGACCGTTCACTGTGCCCACAATTTCTATCCGATTGTCAAAATTTTGGTCTCATTTTGTAGCTGCCAGTCTATTCTTTACGACAAGTATAAATTTGTAATTTTATTTACAAAAACACTATTTTTTATGTAGGTTAAAATAGGCAAAAAGCGCCAAAACTTTAAATGGCTTTTTCTCCCCTTCAACGTGCGAATTCGGCGTTTTTACGATTTAATTTAAAGGCTTGGTAGATCTCTAGCTTTGACCGTTCACTGTGCCCAAATTTTTATCCGATTGTCAAAATTTTGGTCTCATTTTGTAGCTGCCAGTCTATTCTTTACGACTAGTACAAATTTGTAATATTATTTACAAAAACACTATTTTTATGAAGGTTGAAATAGGCAAAAAACACCAAAACTTTAAATGGCTTTTTCTCCCCTTAAACGTGTGAATTCGGCGCTTTTACGATTTAATTTAAAGGCTTGGTAGATCTCTAGCTTTGACCGTTCACTGTGCCCACAATTTCTATCCGATTGTCAAAATTTTGGTCTCATTTTGTAGCTGCCAGTCTATTCTTTATGACAAGTACAAATCTGTCATATTATTTACAAAAACACTTTTTTTGATGAAGGTTGAAATAGGCAAAAAAACACCAAAACTTTAAATGGCTTTTTCTCCCCTTAAACGTGCGAATTCGGCGTTTTTACGATTTAATTTAAAGGCTTGGTAGATCTCTAGCTTTGACCGTTCACTGTGCCCACAATTTCTATCCGATTGTCAAAATTTTGGTCTCATTTTGTAGCTGCCAGTCTATTCTATACGACAAGTACAAATTTGTAATATTATTTACAAAAACACTATTTTTTATGAAGGTTAAAATAGGCAAAAAAACACCAAAACTTTAAATGGCTTTTTCTCCCCTTAAACGTGCGAATTCGGCGTTTTTACGATTTAATCTAAAGGCTTGGTAGATCTCTCTAGCTTTGACCGTTCACGTTGCCCACAATTTCTATCCGATTGTCAAAATTTTGGTCTCATTTTGTAGCTGCCAGTCTATTCTTTATGACAAGTACAAGTTTGTAATATTAATTACAGAAACACTATTTTTTATGAAGGTTGAAATAAGCAAAAAAACACCAAAACTTTAAATGGCTTTTTCTCCCCTTGAACGTGCGAATTCGGCGTTTTTACGATTTAATTTAAAGGCTTGGTAGATCTCTAGCTTTGACCGTTCACTGTGCCCATAATTTCTATCCGATTGTCAAAATTTTGGTCTCATTTTGTAGCTGCTAGTCTATTCTTTACAACAAGTACAAATTTGTAATATTATTTACAAAAACACTATTTTTTATGAAGGTTGAAATAGGCAAAAAAACACCAAAACTTTAAATGGCTTTTTCTCCCCTTAAACGTGCGAATTCGGCGTTTTTACGATTTAATTTAAAGGCTTGGTAGATCTCTAGCTTTGACCGTTCACTGTGCCCACAATTTCTATCCGATTGTCAAAATTTTGGTCTCATTTTGTAGCTGCCAGTCTATTCTTTACGACAAGTGCAAATTTGTAATATTATATACGAAAACGCTTTTTTTTTATGAAGGTTGAAATAGGCAAAAAAACACCAAAACTTTAAATTGCTTTTTCTCCCCTTAAACGTGCGAATTCGGCGTTTTTACGATTTAATTTAAAGGCTTGGTAGATCTCTAGCTTTGACCGTTCACTGTGCCCACAATTTCTATCTGATTGTCAAAATTTTGGTCTCATTTTGTAGCTGCCAGTCTATTCTTTACGACAAGTACAAATTTGTAATATTATTTACAAAAACACTATTTTTTATGATGGTTGAAAAAGGCAAAAAACACCAAAACTTTAAACGGCTTTTTCTCCCCTTAAACGTACGAATTCGGCGTTTTTACGATTTAATTTAAAGGCTTGGTAGATCTCTAGCTTTGACCGTTCACTGTGCCCACAATTTCTATCCGATTGTCAAAATGTTGGTCTCATTTTGTAGCTGCCAGTCTATTCTTTACGACAAGTACAAACTTGTTATATTATTTACAAAAACACTATTTTTTATGAAGGTTGAAATAGGCAAAAAAACACCAAAACTTTAAATGGCTTTTTCTCCCCTTAAACGTGCGAATTCGGCGTTTTTACGATTTAATTTAAAGGTTTGGTAGATCTCTAGCTTTGACGGTTCACTGTGCCCACAATTTCTATCCGATTGTCAAAATTTTGGTCTCATTTTGTAGCTGCTTGTCTATTCTTTACGACAAGTACAAATTTGTAATATTATTTACAAAAACACTATTTTTATGAAGGTTGAAATAGGCAAAAAAACACCAAAACTTTAAATGGCTTTTTCTCCCCTTAAACGTGCGAATTCGGCGTTTTTACGATTTAATTTAAAGGCTTGGTAGATCTCTAGCTTTGACCGTTCACTGTGCCCACAATTTCTATCCGATTGTCAAAATTTTGGTCTCATTTTGTAGCTGCCAGTCTATTCTTAACGACAAGTACAAATTTGTAATATTATTTACAAATACACTATTTTTTATGAAGGTTGAAATAGGCAAAAAAACACCAAAACTTTAAATGGCTTTTTCTCCCCTTAAACGTGCGAATTCGGCGTTTTTACGATTTAATTTAAAGGCTTGGTAGATCTCAAGCTTTGACCGTTCACTGTGCCCACAATTTCTATCCGACTGTCAAAATTTTGGTCTCATTTTGTAGCTGCCAGTCTATTCTTTACGACAAGTACAAATTTGTAATATTATTTACAAAAAACACTATTTTTTATGAAGGTTGAAATAGGCAAAAAAACACCAAAACTTTAAATGGCTTTTTCTCCCCTTAAACGTGCGAATTCGGCGTTTTTACGATTTAATTTAAAGGCTTGGTAGATCTCTAGCTTTGACCGTTCACTGTGCCCACAATTTCTATCCGACTGTCAAAATTTTGGTCTCATTTTGTAGCTGCCAGTCTATTCTTTACGACAAGTGCAAATTTGTAATATTATATACGAAAACACTATTTTTTATGAAGGTTGAAATAGGCAAAAAAACACCAAAACTTTAAATGGCTTTTTCTCCCCTTAAATGTGCGAATTCGGCGTTTTTACGATTTAATTTAAAGGCTTGGTAGATCTCTAGCTTTGACCGTTCACTGTGCCCACAATTTCCATCCGATTGTCAAAATTTTGGCCTCATTTTGTAGCTGCCAGTCTATTCTTTACGATAAGTACAAATTTGTAATATTATTTACAAAAACACTATTTTTTATGATGGTTGAAAAAGGCAAAAAACACCAAAACTTTAAATGGCTTTTTCTCCCCTTAAACGTACGAATTCGGCGTTTTTACGATTTAATTTAAAGGCTTGGTAGATCTCTACGTTTGACCGTTCACTGTGCCCACAATTTCTATCCGATTGTCAAAATTTTGGTCTCATTTTGTAGCTGCCAGTCTATTCTTTACAACAAGTATAAATTTGTAATATTATTTACAAAAACACTATTTTTTATGAAGGTTGAAATAGGCAAAAAAAAACACCAAAACTTTAAATGGCTTTTTCTCCCCTTAAACGTGCAAATTCGGCGTTTTTACGATTTAATTTAAAGGCTTGGTAGATCTCTAGCTTTGACCGTTCACTGTGCCCACAGTTTCTATCCGATTGTCAAAATTTTGGTCTCATTTTGTAGCTGCCAGTCTATTCTTTACGACAAGTACAAATTTGTAATATTATTTACAAAAAACCTATTTTTTATGAAGGTTGAAATAGGCAAAAAAACACCAAAACTTTAAATGGCTTTTTCTCCACTTAAACGTGCGAATTCGGCGTTTTTACGATTTAATTTAAAGGCTTGGTAGATCTCTAGCTTTGACCGTTCACTGTGCCCACAATTTCTATCCGATTGTCAAAATTTTGGTCTCATTTTGTAGCTGCCAGTCTATTCTTTACGACAAGTACAAATTTGTAATATTATTTACAAAAACACTATTTTTATGAAGGTTGAAATAGGCAAAAAAACAGCAAAACTTTAAATGGCTTTTTCCCCCCTTAAACGTGCGAATTCGGCGTTTTTACGATTTAATTTAAAGGCTTGGTAGATCTCTAGCTTTGACCGTTCACTGTGCCCACAATTTTTATCCGATTGTCAAAATTTTGGTCTCATTTTGTAGCTGCCAGTCTATTCTTAACGGCAAGTACAAATTTGTAATATTTTTTACAAATACACTTTTTTTTATGAAGGTTAAAGTAGGCAAAAAAACACCAAAACTTTAAATGGCTTTTTCTCCCCTTAAACGTGCGAATTTGGCGTTTTTACGATTTAATTTAAAGGCTTGGTAGATCTCTAGTTTTGACCGTTCACTGTGCCCACAATTTCTATCCGATTGTCAAAATTTTGGTCTCATTTTGTAGCTGCCAGTCTATTCTTTACGACAAGTACAAATTTGTAATATTATTTACAGAAACACTATTTTTTATGAAGGTTGAAATAAGCAAAAAAACACCAAAACTTTAAATGGCTTTTTCTCCCTTTAAACGTGCGAATTCGGCGTTTTTACGATTTAATTTAAAGGCTTGGTAGATCTCTAGCTTTGACCGTTCACTGTGCCCACAATTTCTATCCGATTGTCAAAATTTTGGTCTCATTTTGTAGCTGCCAGTCTATTCTTTACGACAAGTACAAATTTGTAATATTATTTACAAAAACACTATTTTTATGAAGGTTGAAATAGGCAAAAAAACAGCAAAACTTTAAATGGCTTTTTCTCCCCTTAAACGTGCGAATTCGGCGTTTTTACGATTTAATTTAAAGACTTGGTAGATCTCTAGCTTTGACCGTTCACTGTGCCCACGATTTTTATCCGATTGTCAAAATTTTGGTCTCATTTTGTAGCTGCCAGTCTATTCTTAACGACAAGTACAAATTTGTAATATTTTTTATAAATACACTATTTTTTATGAAGGTTAAAATAGGCAAAAAAACACCAAAACTTTAAATGGCTTTTTCTCCCCTTAAACGTGCGAATTTGGCGTTTTTACGATTTAATTTAAAGGCTTGGTAGATCTCTAGTTTTGACCGTTCACTGTGCCCACAATTTCTATCCGATTGTCAAAATTTTGGTCTCATTTTGTAGCTGCCAGTCTATTCTTTACGACAAGTACAAATTTGTAATATTATTTACAGAAACACTATTTTTTATGAAGGTTGAAATAAGCAAAAAAACACCAAAACTTTAAATGGCTTTTTCTCCCCTTGAACGTGCGAATTCGGCGTTTTTACGATTTAATTTAAAGGCTTGGTAGATTTCTAGCTTTGACCGTTCACTATGCCCACAATTTCTATTCGATTGTCAAAATTTTGGTCTCATTTTGTAGCTGCCAGTCTTTTCTTTACGCAAAGTACAAATTTGTAATCTTATTTACAAAAACACTATTTTTTATGAAGGTTAAAATAGGCAAAAAAACACCAAAACTTTAAATGGCTTTTTCTCCCCTTAAACGTGCGAATTTGGCGTTTTTACGATTTAATTTAAAGGCTTGGTAGATCTCTAGTTTTGACCGTTCACTGTGCCCACAATTTCTATCCGATTGTCAAAATTTTGGTCTCATTTTGTAGCTGCCAGTCTATTCTTTACGACAAGTACAAATTTGTAATATTATTTACAGAAACACTATTTTTTATGAAGGTTGAAATAAGCAAAAAAACACCAAAACTTTAAATGGCTTTTTCTCCCCTTAAACGTGCGAATTCGGCGTTTTTACGATTTAATTTAAAGGCTTGGTAGATCTCTAGCTTTGACCGTTCACTGTGCCCACAATTTCTATCCGATTGTCAAAATTTTGGTCTCATTTTGTAGCTGCCAGTCTATTCTTTACGACGAGTACCAATTTGTAATATTATTTACAAAAACACTATTTTTTATGAAGGTTGAAAAAGGCAAAAAACACCGAAACTTTAAATGGCTTTTTCTCCCCTTAAACATGCGAATTCGGCGTTTTTACGATTTAATTTAAAGGCTTAGTAGATCTCTAGCTTTGACCGTTCACTGTGCCCACAATTTCTATCCGATTGTCAAAATTTTGGTCTCATTTGTAGCTGCCAGTCTATTCTTTACGACAAGTACAAATTTGTAATATTATTTACAAAAACACTTTTTTTTATGAAGGTTGAAATAGGCAAAAAACACCAAAACTTTAAATGGCTTTTTCTTCCCTTAAACGCGCGAATTCGGCGTTTTTACGATTTAATTTAAAGGCTTGGTAGATCTCTAGCTTTGACCGTTCACTGTGCCCACACTTTCTATCCGATTGTCAAAACTTTGGTCTCATTTTGTAGCTGCCAGTCTATTCTTTACGAGAAGTACAAATTTGTAATATTATTTACAAAAACACTATTTTTTATGAAGGTTGAAATAGACAAAAAAACACCAAAACTTTAAATGGCTTTTTCTCCCCTTGAACGTGCGAATTCGGCGTTTTTACGATTCAATTTAAATGCTTGGTAGATCTCTAGCTTTGACCGTTCACTGTGCCCACAATTTCTATCCGATTGTCAAAATTTTGGTCTCATTTTGTAGCTGCCAGTCTATTCTTTACGCCAAGTTCAAATTTGTAATATTGTTTACAAAAACACTTTTTTTTTATGAAGGTTGAAATAGGCAAAAAAACACCAAAACTTTAAATGGCTTTTTCTCCCCTTAAATGTGCAAATTCGGCATTTTTACGATTTAATTTAAAGGCTTGGTAGATCTCTAGCTTTGACCGTTCACTGTGCCCACAGTTTCTATCCGATTGTCAAAATTTTGGTCTCATTTTGTAGCTGCTAGTCTATTCGTTACGACAAGTGCAAATTTGTAATATTATATACGAAAACACTATTTTTTATGAAGGTTGAAATACGCAAAAAAACACAAAAACTTTAAATGGCTTTTTCTCCCCTTAAACGTGCGAATTCGGCGTTTTTACGATTTGATTTAAAGGCTTGGTAGATTTCTAGCTTTGACCGTTCACTGTGCCCACAATTTCTATCCGATTGTCAAAATTTTGGTCTCATTTTGTAGCTGCCAGTCTATTCTTTACGACAAGTACAAATTTGTAATATTATTTACAAAAGCACTATTTTTTATGAACGTTGAAAAAGGCAAAAATCACCAAAATGTTAAATGGCTTTTTCTCCCCTTAAACGTACGAATTATTCGTTTTTACGATTTAATTTAAAGGCTTGGTAGATCTCTAGCCTTGACCGTTCACTGTGCCCACAATTTCCAACCGATTGTCAAAATTTTGGTCTCATTTTGTAGCTGCCAGTCTATTCTTTACGACAAGTACAAATTTGTAATATTATTTACAAAAACACTATTTTTTATGAAGGTTGAAATCGGCAAAAAAAACACCAAAACTTTAAATGGCTTTTTCTCCCCTTAAACGTGCGTATTCGGCGTTTTTACGATTTAATTTAAAGGCTTGGTAGATCTTTAGCTTTGACCGTTCACTGTGCCCACAGTTTCTATCCGATTGTCAAAATTTTGGTCTCATTTTGTAGCTGCTAGTCTATTCGTTACGACAAGTACAAATTTGTAATATTATCTACAAAAAACCTATTTTTTATGAAGGTTGAAATAGGCAAAAAAACACCAAAACTTTAAATGGCTTTTTCTCCCCTTAAACGTGCGGATTCGGCGTTTTTACGATTTAATTTAAAGGCTTGGTAGATCTCTAGCTTTGACCGTTCACTGTGCCTACAATTTCTATCTGATTGTCAAAATTTTGGTCTCATTTTGTAGCTGCCAGTCTATTCTTTACGGGAAAATTAAATTTGTAATATTATTTACAAAAACACTATTTTTTATGAAGGTTGAAATAGGCAAAAAACACCAAAACTTTAAATGGCTTTTTCTTCCTTTAAACGTGCGAATTCGGCGTTTCTACGATTTAATTTAAAGGCTTGGTAGATCTTTAGCTTTGACCGTTCACTGTGCCCACAATTTCTATCCGATTGTCAAAATTTTGGTCTCATTTTGTAGCTGCCAGTCTATTCTTTACGACAAGTACAAATTTCTAATGTTATTTACAAAAACACTATTTTTTATGAACGTTGAAAAAGGCAAAAATCACCAAAATGTTAAATGTTTTTTTCTCCCCTTAAACGTACGAATTTGTCGTTTTTACGATTTAATTTAAAGGCTTGGTAGATCTCTAGCCTTGACCGTTCACTGTGCCCACAATTTCCAACCGATTGTCAAAATTTTGGTCTCATTTTGTAGCTGCCAGTCTATTCTTCACGACAAGTACAAATTTGTAATATTATTTACAAAAACACTATTTTTATGAAGGTTGAAATAGGCAAAAAAACACCAAAACTTTAAATGGCTTTTTCTTCCTTTAAACGTGCGAATTCGGCGTTTCTACGATTTAATTTAAAGGCTTGGTAGATCTTTAGCTTTGACCGTTCACTGTGCCCACAATTTCTATCCGATTGTCAAAATTTTGGTCTCATTTTGTAGCTGCCAGTCTATTCTTTACGGGAAAATTAAATTTGTAATATTATTTACAAAAACACTATTTTTTATGAAGGTTGAAATAGGCAAAAAACACCAAAACTTTACATGGCTTTTTCTCCCCTTAAAAGTGCGAATTCGGCGTTTTTACGATTTAATTTAAAGGCTTGGTAGATCTCTAGCTTTGACCGTTCACTGTGCCCACAATTTCTATCCGATTGTCAAAATTTTGGTCTCATTTTGTAGCTGCCAGTCTATTCTTTACGACAAGTACAAATTTCTAATGTTATTTACAAAAACACTATTTTTTATGAAGGTTGAAATAGGCAAAAAACACCAAAACTTTAAATGGCTTTTTCTCCCCTTGAACGTGCAAATTCGGCGTTTTTACGATTTAACTTAAAGGCTTGGTAGATCTCTAGCTTTGACCGTTCACTGTGCCCACAATTTCTATCCGATTGTCAAAATTTTGGTCTCATTTTGTAGCTGCCAGTCTATTCTTTACGCGAAGTTCAAATTTGTAATATTATTTACAAAAACACTATTTTTTATGAAGGTTGAAATAGGCAAAAAAACACCAAAACTTTAAATGGCTTTTTCTCCCCTTAAACGTGCGAATTCGGCGTTTTTACGATTTAATTTAAAGGCTTGGTAGATCTCTAGCTTTGACCGTTCACTGTGCCCACAATTTCTATCCAATTGTCAAAATTTTGGTCTCATTTTGTAGCTGCTAGTCTATTCTTTACGACGAGTACAAATTTGTAATATTATTTACAAAAACACTATTTTTTAATGAAGGTTGAAATAGGCAAAAAAACACCAAAACTTTAAATGGCTTTTTCTCCCCTTAAACGTGCGAATTCGGCGTTTTTACGATTTAATTTAAAGGCCTGGTAGATCTCTAACTTTGACCGTTCACTGTGCCCACAATTTCTATCCAATTGTCAAAATTTTGGTCTCATTTTGTAGCTGCCAGTCTATTCTTAATGACAACTACAAATTCGTAATATTGTTTACAAAAACACTATTTTTTATGAAGATTGAAATAGGCAAAAAAACACCAAAACTTTAATGGCTTTTTCTCCCCTTAAACGTGCGAATTCGGTGTTTTTACGATTTAATTTAAAGGCTTGGTAGATCTCTAGCTTTGACCGTTCACTGTGCCCACAATTTCTATCCGATTGTCAAAATTTTGGTCTCATTTTGTAGCTGCCAGTCTATTCTTCACGACAAGTACAAATTTGTTATATTATTTACAAATGCATTTTTTTTTATGAAGGTTGAAATAGGCGAAAAAAACACCAAAACTTTAAATGGCTTTTTCTCCCCTTAAACGTGCGGATTCGGCGTTCATACGATTTAATTTAAAGGATTGGTAGATCTCTAGCTTTGACCGTTCACTGTGCCCACAATTTCTATCCGATTGTCAAAATTTTGGTCTCATTTTGTAGCTGCCAGTCTATTCTTTACGGCAAGTACAAATTTGTAATATTATTTACAAAAACACTATTTTTTGTGAAGGTTGAAATAGGCAAAAAACACCAAAACTTTAAATGGCTTTTTCTACCCTTAAACGTGCGAATTCGGCGTTTTTACGATTTAATTTAAAGGCTTGGTAGATCTCTAGCTTGTCAAAATTTTGGTCTCATTTTGTAGCTGCCAGTCTTTTTTTTTCGACAAGTACAAATTTGTAATATTATTTACAAATACACTATTTTTTATGAAGGTTGAAATAGGCAAAAAAACACCAAAACTTTAAATGGCTTTTTCTCCCCTTAAACGTGCGAATTCGGCGTTTTTACGATTTAATTTAAAGGCTTGGTAGATCTTTAGCTTTGACCGTTCACTGTGCCCACAATTTCTATCCGATTGTCAAAATTTTGGTCTCATTTTGTAGCTGCCAGTCTATTCTTCAGGACAAGTATAAATTTGTAATATTATTAACAAAAACACTATTTTTTGTGAAGGTTGAAATGGGCAAAAAAACACCAAAACTTTAAGTGGCTTTTTCTCCCCTTAAACGTGCGAATTCGGCGTTTTTACGATTTAATTTAAAGGCTTGGTAGATCTCTAGCTTTGACCGTTCACTGGGCCCACAATTTCTATCCGATTGTCAAAATTTTGGTCTCATTTTGTAGCTGCCAGTCTAGTCTTTACGACAAGTACAAATTTGTAATATTATTTACAAATACACTATTTTTTATGAAGGTTGAAATAGGCAAAAAAACACCAAAACTTTAAATGGCTTTTTCTCCCCTTAAACGTGCGAATTCGGCGTTTTTACGATTTAATTTAAAGGCTTGGTAGATCTCTAGCTTTGACCGTTCACTGTGCCCACAATTTCTATCCGATTGTCAAAATTTTGGTCTCATTTTGTAGCTGCCAGTCTATTCTTCATGACAAGTACAAATTTGTAATATTATTTACAAAAACACTATTTTTTATGAAGATTGAAATAGGCAAAAAAACACCAAAACTTTAAATGGCTTTTTCTCCCCTTAAACGTGCGAATTTGGCGTTTCCACGATTTAATTTAAAGGCTTGGTAGATCTCTAGCTTTGACCGTTCACTGTGCCCACAATTTCTATCCGATTGTCAAAATTTTAGTCTCATTTTGTAGCTGCCAGTCTATTCTTTACGACAAGTACAAATTTGTAATATTATTTACAAAAACACTATTTTTTATGAAGGTTGAAATAGGCAAAAAACACCAAAACTTTATTTGGCTTTTTCTCCCCCTTAAACGTGCGAATTCGGCGTTTCTACGATTTAATTTAAAGGCTTGGTAGATCTTTAGCTTTGACCGTTCACTGTGCCCACAATTTCTATCCGATTGTCAAAATTTTGGTCTCATTTTGTAGCTGCCAGTCTATTCTTTACGGGAAAATTAAATTTGTAATATTATTGACAAAAACACTATTTTTTATGAAGGTTGAAATAGGCAAAAAAACACCAAAACTTTAATGGCTTTTTCTCCCCTTAAACGTGCGAATTCGGCGTTTTTACGATTTAATTTAAAGGCTTGGTAGATCTCTAGCTTTGACCGTTCACTGTGCCCACAATTTCTATCCAATTGTCAAAATTTTGGTCTCATTTTGTAGCTGCCAGTCTATTCTTCAGGACAAGTATAAATTTGTAATATTATTAACAAAAACACTATTTTTTGTGAAGGTTGAAATGGGCAAAAAAACACCAAAACTTTAAGTGGCTTTTTCTCCCCTTAAACGTGCGAATTCGGCGTTTTTACGATTTAATTTAAAGGCTTGGTAGATCTCTAGCTTTGACCGTTCACTGTGCCCACAATTTCTATCCAATTGTCAAAATTTTGGTCTCATTTTGTAGCTGCCAGTCTATTCTTTACGACAAGCACAAATTTGTAATATTATTTACAAAAACACTATTTTTTATGAAGGTTGAAATAGGCAAAAAAACACCAAAACTTTAAATGGCTTTTTCTCCCCTTAAACGTGCAAATTCGGCGTTTTTACGATTTAATTTAAAGGCTTGGTAGATCTCTAGCTTTGACCGTTCACTGTGCCCACAATTTCTATCCGATTGTCAAAATTTTGGTCTCATTTTGTAGCTGCCAGTTTATTCTTTACGACAAGTACAAATTTGTTATATTATTTACAAATGCATTTTTTTTATGAAGGTTGAAATAGGCAAAAAAACACCAAAACTTTAAATGGCTTTTTCTCCCCTTAAACGTGCGAATTCGGCGTTTTTACGATTTAATTTAAAGGCTTGGTAGATCTTTAGCTTTGACCGTTCACTGTGCCCACAATTTCTATCCGATTGTCAAAATTTTGGTCTCATTTTGTAGCTGCCAGTCTGTTCTTTACGGCAAGAACAAATTTGTAATATTATTTACAAAAACACTTTTTTTTGTGAAGGTTGAAATAGGCAAAAAACACCAAAACTTTAAATGGCTTTTTCTCCCCTTAAACGTGCGAATTCGGCGTTTTTACGATTTAATTTAAAGGCTTGGTAGATCTCTAGCTTTGACCGTTCACTGTGCCCACAATTTCTATCCGATTGTCAAAATTTTGGTCTCATTTTGTAGCTGCCAGGCTATTCTTTTCGACAAGTACAAATTTGTAATATTATTTATAAATACACTATTTTTTATGAAGGTTGAAATAGGCAAAAAAACACCAAAACTTTAAATGGCTTTTTCTCCCCTTAAACGTGCGAATTCGGCGTTTTTACGATTTAATTTAAAGGCTTGGTAGATCTCTTGCTTTGACCGTCCACTGTGCCCACAATTTCTATCCGATTGTCAAAATTTTGGTCTCATTTTGTAGCTGCCAGTCTATTCTTCACGACAAATACAAATTTGTAATATTATTTACAAAAACACTATTTTTTATGAAGATTGAAATAGGCAAAAAAACACCAAAACTTTAAATGGCTTTTTCTCCCCTTAAACGTGTGAATTTGGCGTTTTCACGATTTAATTTAAAGGCTTGGTAGATCTCTAGCTTTGATCGTTCAATGTGCCCACAATTTCTATCCGATTGTCAAAATTTTGGTCTCATTTTGTAGCTGCCAGTCTTTTCTTTTCGACAAGTACAAATTTGTAATATTATTTACAAATACACTATTTTTTATGAAGGTTGAAATAGGCAAAAAAACACCAAAACTTTAAATGGCTTTTTCTCCCCTTAAACGTGCGAATTCGGCGTTTTTACGATTTAATTTAAAGGCTTGGTAGATCTCTAGCTTTGACCGTTCACTGTGCCCACAATTTCTATCCGATTGTCAAAATTTTGGTCTCATTTTGTAGCTGCCAGTCTATTCTTCACGACAAGTACAAATTTGTAATATTATTTACAAATACACTATTTTTTATGAAGATTGAAATAGGCAAAAAAACACCAAAACTTTAAATGGCTTTTTCTCCCCTTAAACGTGCGGATTCGGCGTTTTTACGATTTAATTTAAAGGCTTGGTAGATCTCTAGTTTTGACCGTTCACTGTGCCTACAATTTCTATCTGATTGTCAAAATTTTGGTCTCATTTTGTAGCTGCCAGTCTATTCTTTACGACAAGTACAAATTTGTAATATTATTTACAAAAACACTATTTTTTATGAAGGTTGAAATAGGCAAAAAACACCAAAACTTTATATGGCTTTTTCTTCCCTTAAACGTGCGAATTCGGCGTTTCTACGATTTAATTTAAAGGCTTGGTAGATCTTTAGCTTTGACCGTTCACTGTGCCCACAATTTCTATCCGATTGTCAAAATTTTGGTCTCATTTTGTAGCTGCCAGTCTATTCTTTACGGGGAAATTAAATTTGTAATATTATTTACAAAAACACTATTTTTTATGAAGGTTGAAATAGGCAAAAAACACCAAAACTTTAAATGGCTTTTTCTCCCCTTAAACGTGCGAATTCTGCGTTTTTACGATTTAATTGAAAGGCTTGGTAGATCTCTAGCTTTGACCGTTCACTGTGCCCACAATTTCTATCCGATTGTCAAAATTTTGGTCTCATTTTGTAGCTGCCAGTCTATTCTTTACGACAAGTACAAATTTGTAATATTATTTTCAAAAACACTATTTTTTATGAAGGTTGAAATAGGCAAAAAAACACCAAAACTTTAAATGGCTTTTTCTCCCCTTAAACGTGCGAATTCGGCGTTTTTACGATTTAATTTAAAGGCTTGATAGATCTCTAGCTTTGACCGTTCACTGTGCCCACAATTTCTATCTGATTGTCAAAATTTTGGTCTCATTTTGTAGCTGCCAGTCTATTCTTTACGACAAGTACAAATTTGTAATATTATTTACAAAAACACTATTTTTTATGAAGGTTGAAATAGGCAAAAAAACACCAAAACTTTAAATGGCTTTTTCTCCCCTTAAACGTGCGAATTCGGCGTTTTTACGATTTAATTTAAAGGCTTGGTAGATCTCTAGCTTTGACCGTTCACTGTGCCCACAATTTCTATCCGATTGTCAAAATTTTGGTCTCATTTTGTAGCTGCCAGTCTATTCTTTACGACAAGTACAAGTTTGTAATATTATTTACAAAAACACTATTTTTTATGAAGGTTGAAATAGGCAAAAAACACCAAAACTTTAAATGGCTTTTTCTCCCCTTAAACGTGCGAATTCGGCGTTTTTACGATTTAATTTAAAGGCTTGGTAGATCTCTAGCTTTGACCGTTCACTGTGCCCACAATTTCTATCCGATTGTCAAAATTTTGGTCTCATTTTGTAGCTGCCAGTCTATTCTTTATGACAACTACAAATTCGTAATATTATTTACAAAACACTATTTTTTATGAAGGTTGAAATAGGCAAAAAAACACCAAAACTTTAAAGGCTTTTTCTCCCTTTAAACGTGCGAATTCGGCGTTTTCACGATTTAATTTAAAGGCTTGGTAGATCTCTAGCTTTGACCGTTCACTGTGCCCACAATTTCTATCCAATTGTCAAAATTTTGGTCTCATTTTGTAGCTGCCAGTCTATTCTTTACGACAAGCACAAATTTGTAATATTATTTACAAAAACACTATTTTTTATGAAGGTTGAAATAGGCAAAAAAACACCAAAACTTTAAATGGCTTTTTCTCCCCTTAAACGTGCAAATTCGGCGTTTTTACGATTTAATTTAAAGGCTTGGTAGATCTCTCGCTTTGACTGTTCACTGTGCCCACAATTTCTATCCGATTGTCAAAATTTTGGTCTCATTTTGTAGCTGCCAGTCTATTCTTTACGACAAGTACAAATTTGTTATATTATTTACAAATGCATTTTTTTTATGAAGGTTGAAATAGGCAAAAAAACACCAAAACTTTAAATGGCTTTTTCTCCCCTTAAACGTGCGAATTCGGCGTTTTTACGATTTAATTTAAAGGCTTGGTAGATCTCTAGCTTTGACCGTTCACTGTGCCCACAATTTCTATCCGATTGTCAAAATTTTGGTCTCATTTTGTAGCTGCCAGTCTATTCTTAACGGCACGTATAAATTTGTAATATTATTTTTAAAAACACTATTTTTGGTGAAGGTTGAAATAGGCAAAAAAACACCAAAACTTTAAATGGCTTTTTCTCCCCTTAAACGCGCGAATTCGGCGTTTTTACGATTTAATTTAAAGGCTTGGTAGATCTCTAGCTTTGACCGTTCACTGTGCCCACAATTTCTATCCGATTGTCAAAATTTTGGTCTCATTTTGTAGCTGCCAGTCTTTTCTTTTCGACAAGTACAAATTTGTCATATTATTTACAAATACACTATTTTTGGTGAAGGTTGAAATAGGCAACAAAACACCAAAACTTTAAATGGCTTTTTCTCCCCTTAAACGTGCGAATTCGGCGTTTTTACGATTTAATTTAAAGGCTTGGTAGACCTCTAGCTTTGACCGTTCACTGTGCCCACAATTTCTATCCGATTGTCAAAATTTTGGTCTCATTTTGTAGCTGCCAGTCTATTCTTTACGACAAGTACAAATTTGTAATATTATTTACAAAAACACTATTTTTTATGAAGGTTGAAATAGGCAAAAAAACACCAAAATTTTAAATGGCTTTTTCTCCCCTTAAACGTGCGAATTCGGCGTTTTTACGATTTAATTTAAAGGCTTGGTAGATCTCTAGCTTTGACCGTTCACTGTGCCCACAATTTCTATCCGATTGTCAAAATTTTGGTCTCATTTTGTAGCTGCCAGTCTATTCTTCACGACAAGTACAAATTTGTAATATTATTTACAAAAACACTATTTTTGGTGAAGGTTGAAATAGGCAAAAAAACACCAAAACTTTAAATGGCTTTTTCTCTCCTTAAACGTGCGAATTCGGCGTTTTTACGATTTAATTTAAAGGCTTGGTAGATCTCTGGCTTTGACCGTTCACTGTGCCCACAATTTCTATCCGATTGTCAAAATTTTGGTCTCATTTTGTAGCTGCCAGTCTATTCTTTACGACAAGTACAAATTTGTAATATTATTTACAAAAACACTATTTTTTATGAAGGTTGAAATAGGCAAAAAACACCAAAACTTTAAATGGCTTTTTCTCCCCTTAAACGTGCGAATTCGGCGTTTTTACGATTTAATTTAAAGGCTTGGTAGATCTCTAGCTTTGACCGTTCACTGTGCCCACAATTTCTATCCGATTGTCAAAATTTTGGTCTCATTTTGTAGCTGCCAGTCTATTCTTTACAACAAGTACAAATTTGTAATATTATTTACAAAAACACTATTTTTTATGAAGGTTGAAATAGGCAAAAAAACACCAAAACTTTAAATGGCTTTTTCTCCCCTTAAACGTGCGAATTCGGCGTTTTTACGATTTAATTTAAAGGCTTGGTAGATCTCTAGCTTTGACCGTTCACTGTGTCCACAATTTCTATCCGATTGTCAAAATTTTGGTCTCATTTTGTAGCTGCTAGTCTATTCTTTACGACAAGTACAAATTTGTAATATTATTTACAAAAACACTATTTTTGATGAAGGTTGAAATAGGCATAAAAACACCAAAACTTTAAATGTCTTTTTCTACCCTTAAACGTGCGAATTCGGCGTTTTTACGATTTAATTTAAAGGCTTGGTAGATCTCTAGTTTTGACCGTTCACTGTGCCCACAATTTCTATCCGATTGTCAAAATTTTGGTCTCATTTTGTAGCTGCCAGTCTATTCTTTACGAAAAATACAAATTTGTAATATTATTTACAAAAACACTATTTTTTATGAAGGTTGAAATAGGCAAAAAAACACCAAAACTTTAAATGGCTTTTTCTCCCCTTAAACGTGCGAATTCGGCGTTTTTACGATTTAATTTAAAGGCTTGGTAGATCTCTAGCTTTGACCGTTCACTGTGTCCACAATTTCTATCCGATTGTCAAAATTTTGGTCTCATTTTGTAGCTGCTAGTCTATTCTTTACGACAAGTACAAATTTGTAATATTATTTACAAAAACACTATTTTTGATGAAGGTTGAAATAGGCATAAAAACACCAAAACTTTAAATGTCTTTTTCTACCCTTAAACGTGCGAATTCGGCGTTTTTACGATTTAATTTAAAGGCTTGGTAGATCTCTAGTTTTGACCGTTCACTGTGCCCACAATTTCTATCCGATTGTCAAAATTTTGGTCTCATTTTGTAGCTGCCAGTCTATTCTTTACGAAAAATACAAATTTGTAATATTATTTACAAAAACACTATTTTTTATGAAGGTTGAAATAGGCAAAAAAACACCAAAACTTTAAATGGCTTTTTCTCCCCTTAAACGTGCGAATTCGGCGTTTTTACGATTTAATTTAAAGGCTTGGTAGATCTCTAGCTTTGACCGTTCACTGTGCCCACAATTTCTATCCGATTGTCAAAATTTTGGTCTCATTTTGTAGCTGCCAGTCTATTCTTTACGACAAGTACAAGTTTGTAATATTATTTACAAAAACACTATTTTTTATGAAGGTTGAAATAGGCAAAAAACACCAAAACTTTAAATGGCTTTTTCTCCCCTTAAACGTGCGAATTCGGCGTTTTTACGATTTAATTTAAAGGCTTGGTAGATCTCTAGCTTTGACCGTTCACTGTGCCCACAATTTCTATCCGATTGTCAAAATTTTGGTCTCATTTTGTAGCTGCCAGTCTATTCTTTATGACAACTACAAATTCGTAATATTATTTACAAAACACTATTTTTTATGAAGGTTGAAATAGGCAAAAAAACACCAAAACTTTAAAGGCTTTTTCTCCCTTTAAACGTGCGAATTCGGCGTTTTCACGATTTAATTTAAAGGCTTGGTAGATCTCTAGCTTTGACCGTTCACTGTGCCCACAATTTCTATCCAATTGTCAAAATTTTGGTCTCATTTTGTAGCTGCCAGTCTATTCTTTACGACAAGCACAAATTTGTAATATTATTTACAAAAACACTATTTTTTATGAAGGTTGAAATAGGCAAAAAAACACCAAAACTTTAAATGGCTTTTTCTCCCCTTAAACGTGCAAATTCGGCGTTTTTACGATTTAATTTAAAGGCTTGGTAGATCTCTCGCTTTGACTGTTCACTGTGCCCACAATTTCTATCCGATTGTCAAAATTTTGGTCTCATTTTGTAGCTGCCAGTCTATTCTTTACGACAAGTACAAATTTGTTATATTATTTACAAATGCATTTTTTTTATGAAGGTTGAAATAGGCAAAAAAACACCAAAACTTTAAATGGCTTTTTCTCCCCTTAAACGTGCGAATTCGGCGTTTTTACGATTTAATTTAAAGGCTTGGTAGATCTCTAGCTTTGACCGTTCACTGTGCCCACAATTTCTATCCGATTGTCAAAATTTTGGTCTCATTTTGTAGCTGCCAGTCTATTCTTAACGGCACGTATAAATTTGTAATATTATTTTTAAAAACACTATTTTTGGTGAAGGTTGAAATAGGCAAAAAAACACCAAAACTTTAAATGGCTTTTTCTCCCCTTAAACGCGCGAATTCGGCGTTTTTACGATTTAATTTAAAGGCTTGGTAGATCTCTAGCTTTGACCGTTCACTGTGCCCACAATTTCTATCCGATTGTCAAAATTTTGGTCTCATTTTGTAGCTGCCAGTCTTTTCTTTTCGACAAGTACAAATTTGTCATATTATTTACAAATACACTATTTTTGGTGAAGGTTGAAATAGGCAACAAAACACCAAAACTTTAAATGGCTTTTTCTCCCCTTAAACGTGCCAATTCGGCGTTTTTACGATTTAATTTAAAGGCTTGGTAGACCTCTAGCTTTGACCGTTCACTGTGCCCACAATTTCTATCCGATTGTCAAAATTTTGGTCTCATTTTGTAGCTGCCAGTCTATTCTTTACGACAAGTACAAATTTGTAATATTATTTACAAAAACACTATTTTTTATGAAGGTTGAAATAGGCAAAAAAACACCAAAATTTTAAATGGCTTTTTCTCCCCTTAAACGTGCGAATTCGGCGTTTTTACGATTTAATTTAAAGGCTTGGTAGATCTCTAGCTTTGACCGTTCACTGTGCCCACAATTTCTATCCGATTGTCAAAATTTTGGTCTCATTTTGTAGCTGCCAGTCTATTCTTCACGACAAGTACAAATTTGTAATATTATTTACAAAAACACTATTTTTGGTGAAGGTTGAAATAGGCAAAAAAACACCAAAACTTTAAATGGCTTTTTCTCTCCTTAAACGTGCGAATTCGGCGTTTTTACGATTTAATTTAAAGGCTTGGTAGATCTCTGGCTTTGACCGTTCACTGTGCCCACAATTTCTATCCGATTGTCAAAATTTTGGTCTCATTTTGTAGCTGCCAGTCTATTCTTTACGACAAGTACAAATTTGTAATATTATTTACAAAAACACTATTTTTTATGAAGGTTGAAATAGGCAAAAAACACCAAAACTTTAAATGGCTTTTTCTCCCCTTAAACGTGCGAATTCGGCGTTTTTACGATTTAATTTAAAGGCTTGGTAGATCTCTAGCTTTGACCGTTCACTGTGCCCACAATTTCTATCCGATTGTCAAAATTTTGGTCTCATTTTGTAGCTGCCAGTCTATTCTTTACAACAAGTACAAATTTGTAATATTATTTACAAAAACACTATTTTTTATGAAGGTTGAAATAGGCAAAAAAACACCAAAACTTTAAATGGCTTTTTCTCCCCTTAAACGTGCGAATTCGGCGTTTTTACGATTTAATTTAAAGGCTTGGTAGATCTCTAGCTTTGACCGTTCACTGTGTCCACAATTTCTATCCGATTGTCAAAATTTTGGTCTCATTTTGTAGCTGCTAGTCTATTCTTTACGACAAGTACAAATTTGTAATATTATTTACAAAAACACTATTTTTGATGAAGGTTGAAATAGGCATAAAAACACCAAAACTTTAAATGTCTTTTTCTACCCTTAAACGTGCGAATTCGGCGTTTTTACGATTTAATTTAAAGGCTTGGTAGATCTCTAGTTTTGACCGTTCACTGTGCCCACAATTTCTATCCGATTGTCAAAATTTTGGTCTCATTTTGTAGCTGCCAGTCTATTCTTTACGAAAAATACAAATTTGTAATATTATTTACAAAAACACTATTTTTTATGAAGGTTGAAATAGGCAAAAAAACACCAAAACTTTAAATGGCTTTTTCTCCCCTTAAACGTGCGAATTCGGCGTTTTTACGATTTAATTTAAAGGCTTGGTAGATCTCTAGCTTTGACCGTTCACTGTGCCCACAATTTCTATCCGATTGTCAAAATTTTGGTCTCATTTTGTAGCTGCCAGTCTATTCTCTACGACAAGTACAAATTCGTAATATTATTTACAAAAACACTATTTTTTATGAAGGTTGAAATAGGCAAAAAAACACCAAAACTTTAAATGGCTTTTTCTCCCCTTAAACGTGCGAATTCGGCGTTTTTACGATTTAATTTAAAGGCTTGGTAGATTTCTAGCTTTGACCGTTCACTGTGCCCACAATTTCTATCCGATTGTCAAAATTTTGGTCTCATTTTGTAGCTGCCAGTCTATTCTTTACGACAAGTACAAATTTGTAATATTATTTACAAAAACACTATTTTTTATGAAGGTTGAAATTGGCAAAAATACACCAAAACTTTAAATGGCTTTTTCTCCCCTTAAACGTGCGAATTCGGCGTTTTTACGATTTAATTTAAAGGCTTGGTAGATCTCTAGCTTTGACCGTTCACTGTGCCCACAATTTCTATCCGATTGTCAAAATTTTGGTCTCATTTTGTAGCTGCCAGTCTATTCTTTACGACAAGTACAAATTTGTAATATTATTTACAAAAACACTATTTTTTATGAAGGTTGAAATAGGCAAAAAACACCAAAACTTTAAATGGCTTTTTCTCCCCTTAAACGTGCGAATTCGGCGTTTTTACGATTTAATTTAAAGGCTTGGTAGATCTCTAGCTTTGACCGTTCACTGTGCCCACAATTTCTATCCGATTGTCAAAATTTTGGTCTCATTTTGTAGCTGCCAGTCTATTCTTTACAACAAGTACAAATTTGTAATATTATTTACAAAAACACTATTTTTTATGAAGGTTGAAATAGGCAAAAAAACACCAAAACTTTAAATGGCTTTTTCTCCCCTTAAACGTGCGAATTCGGCGTTTTTACGATTTAATTTAAAGGCTTGGTAGATCTCTAGCTTTGACCGTTCACTGTGCCCACAATTTCTATCCGATTGTCAAAATTTTGGTCTCATTTTGTAGCTGCCAGTCTATTCTTTACGACAAGTACAAATTTGTAATATTTTTTACAAAAACACTATTTTTTATGAAGGTTGAAATAGGCAAAAAAACACCAAAACTCTAAATGGCTTTTTCTCCCCTTGAACGTGCGAATTCGGCGTTTTTACGATTTAGTTTAAATCTTTGGTAGATCTCTAGTTTTGACCGTTCAATGTGCTCACAATTTCTATCCGATTGTCAAATATTTGGTCTCATTTTGTAGCTGCCAGTCTATTTTTTACAACAAGTACAAATTTGTAATATTATTTACAAAAACACTATTTTTTATGAAGGTTGAAATAGGCAAAAAAACACCAAAACTTTAAATGGCTTTTTCTCCCCTTAAACGTGCAAATTCGGCGTTTTTACGATTTAATTTAAAGGCTTGGTAGATCTCTAGCTTTGACCGTTCACTGTGCCCACAATTTCTATCCGATTGTCAAAATTTTGGTCTCATTTTGTAGCTGCCAGTCTATTCTTTACGACAAGTACAAATTTGTAATATTATTTACAAAAACACTATTTTTTATGAAGATTGAAATAGGCAAAAAAACACCAAAACTTTAATGGCTTTTTCTCCCCTTAAACGTGCGAATTCGGCGTTTTTACGATTTAATTTAAAGGCTTGGTAGATCTCTAGCTTTGACCGTTCACTGTGCCCACAATTTCTATCCGATTGTCAAAATTTTGGTCTCATTTTGTAGCTGCCAGTCTATTCTTCACGACAAGTACAAATTTGTTATATTATTTACAAATGCATTTTTTTTATGAAGGTTGAAATAGGCGAAAAAAACACCAAAACTTTAAATGGCTTTTTCTCCCCTTAAACGTGCGGATTCGGCGTTCATACGATTTAATTTAAAGGATTGGTAGATCTCTAGCTTTGACCGTTCACTGTGCCCACAATTTCTATCCGATTGTCAAAATTTTGGTCTCATTTTGTAGCTGCCAGTCTATTCTTTACGGCAAGTACAAATTTGTAATATTATTTACAAAAACACTATTTTTTGTGAAGGTTGAAATAGGCAAAAAACACCAAAACTTTAAATGGCTTTTTCTACCCTTAAACGTGCGAATTCGGCGTTTTTACGATTTAATTTAAAGGCTTGGTAGATCTCTAGCTTGTCAAAATTTTGGTCTCATTTTGTAGCTGCCAGTCTTTTTTTTTCGACAAGTACAAATTTGTAATATTATTTACAAATACACTATTTTTTATGAAGGTTGAAATAGGCAAAAAAACACCAAAACTTTAAATGGCTTTTTCTCCCCTTAAACGTGCGAATTCGGCGTTTTTACGATTTAATTTAAAGGCTTGGTAGATCTCTGGCTTTGACCGTTCACTGTGCCCACAATTTCTATCCGATTGTCAAAATTTTGGTCTCATTTTGTAGCTGCCAGTCTATTCTTCAGGACAAGTATAAATTTGTAATATTATTAACAAAAACACTATTTTTTGTGAAGGTTGAAATGGGCAAAAAAACACCAAAACTTTAAGTGGCTTTTTCTCCCCTTAAACGTGCGAATTCGGCGTTTTTACGATTTAATTTAAAGGCTTGGTAGATCTCTAGCTTTGACCGTTCACTGGGCCCACAATTTCTATCCGATTGTCAAAATTTTGGTCTCATTTTGTAGCTGCCAGTCTAGTCTTTACGACAAGTACAAATTTGTAATATTATTTACAAATACACTATTTTTTATGAAGGTTGAAATAGGCAAAAAAACACCAAAACTTTAAATGGCTTTTTCTCCCCTTAAACGTGCGAATTCGGCGTTTTTACGATTTAATTTAAAGGCTTGGTAGATCTCTAGCTTTGACCGTTCACTGTGCCCACAATTTCTATCCGATTGTCAAAATTTTGGTCTCATTTTGTAGCTGCCAGTCTATTCTTCATGACAAGTACAAATTTGTAATATTATTTACAAAAACACTATTTTTTATGAAGATTGAAATAGGCAAAAAAACACCAAAACTTTAAATGGCTTTTTCTCCCCTTAAACGTGCGAATTTGGCGTTTCCACGATTTAATTTAAAGGCTTGGTAGATCTCTAGCTTTGACCGTTCACTGTGCCCACAATTTCTATCCGATTGTCAAAATTTTAGTCTCATTTTGTAGCTGCCAGTCTATTCTTTACGACAAGTACAAATTTGTAATATTATTTACAAAAACACTATTTTTTATGAAGGTTGAAATAGGCAAAAAACACCAAAACTTTATTTGGCTTTTTCTCCCCCTTAAACGTGCGAATTCGGCGTTTCTACGATTTAATTTAAAGGCTTGGTAGATCTTTAGCTTTGACCGTTCACTGTGCCCACAATTTCTATCCGATTGTCAAAATTTTGGTCTCATTTTGTAGCTGCCAGTCTATTCTTTACGGGAAAATTAAATTTGTAATATTATTGACAAAAACACTATTTTTTATGAAGGTTGAAATAGGCAAAAAAACACCAAAACTTTAATGGCTTTTTCTCCCCTTAAACGTGCGAATTCGGCGTTTTTACGATTTAATTTAAAGGCTTGGTAGATCTCTAGCTTTGACCGTTCACTGTGCCCACAATTTCTATCCAATTGTCAAAATTTTGGTCTCATTTTGTAGCTGCCAGTCTATTCTTCAGGACAAGTATAAATGTGTAATATTATTAACAAAAACACTATTTTTTGTGAAGGTTGAAATGGGCAAAAAAACACCAAAACTTTAAGTGGCTTTTTCTCCCCTTAAACGTGCGAATTCGGCGTTTTTACGATTTAATTTAAAGGCTTGGTACATCTCTAGCTTTGACCGTTCACTGTGCCCACAATTTCTATCCGATTGTCAAAATTTTGGTCTCATTTTGTAGCTGCCAGTCTATTCTTTACGGCAAGTACAAATTTGTAATATTTTTTACAAAAACACTATTTTTTGTGAAGGTTGAAATAGGCAAAAAACACCAAAACTTTAAATGGCTTTTTCTCCCCTTAAACGTGCGAATTCGGCGTTTTTACGATTTAATTTAAAGGCTTGGTAGATCTCTAGCTTTGACCGTTCACTGTGCCCACAATTTCTATCCAATTGTCAAAATTTTGGTCTCATTTTGTAGCTGCCAGTCTATTCTTTACGACAAGCACAAATTTGTAATATTATTTACAAAAACACTATTTTTTATGAAGGTTGAAATAGGCAAAAAAACACCAAAACTTTAAATGGCTTTTTCTCCCCTTAAACGTGCAAATTCGGCGTTTTTACGATTTAATTTAAAGGCTTGGTAGATCTCTAGCTTTGACCGTTCACTGTGCCCACAATTTCTATCCGATTGTCAAAATTTTGGTCTCATTTTGTAGCTGCCAGTTTATTCTTTACGACAAGTACAAATTTGTTATATTATTTACAAATGCATTTTTTTTATGAAGGTTGAAATAGGCAAAAAAACACCAAAACTTTAAATGGCTTTTTCTCCCCTTAAACGTGCGAATTCGGCGTTTTTACGATTTAATTTAAAGGCTTGGTAGATCTTTAGCTTTGACCGTTCACTGTGCCCACAATTTCTATCCGATTGTCAAAATTTTGGTCTCATTTTGTAGCTGCCAGTCTGTTCTTTACGGCAAGAACAAATTTGTAATATTATTTACAAAAACACTTTTTTTTGTGAAGGTTGAAATAGGCAAAAAACACCAAAACTTTAAATGGCTTTTTCTCCCCTTAAACGTGCGAATTCGGCGTTTTTACGATTTAATTTAAAGGCTTGGTAGATCTCTAGCTTTGACCGTTCACTGTGCCCACAATTTCTATCCGATTGTCAAAATTTTGGTCTCATTTTGTAGCTGCCAGGCTATTCTTTTCGACAAGTACAAATTTGTAATATTATTTATAAATACACTATTTTTTATGAAGGTTGAAATAGGCAAAAAAACACCAAAACTTTAAATGGCTTTTTCTCCCCTTAAACGTGCGAATTCGGCGTTTTTACGATTTAATTTAAAGGCTTGGTAGATCTCTTGCTTTGACCGTCCACTGTGCCCACAATTTCTATCCGATTGTCAAAATTTTGGTCTCATTTTGTAGCTGCCAGTCTATTCTTCACGACAAATACAAATTTGTAATATTATTTACAAAAACACTATTTTTTATGAAGATTGAAATAGGCAAAAAAACACCAAAACTTTAAATGGCTTTTTCTCCCCTTAAACGTGTGAATTTGGCGTTTTCACGATTTAATTTAAAGGCTTGGTAGATCTCTAGCTTTGATCGTTCAATGTGCCCACAATTTCTATCCGATTGTCAAAATTTTGGTCTCATTTTGTAGCTGCCAGTCTTTTCTTTTCGACAAGTACAAATTTGTAATATTATTTACAAATACACTATTTTTTATGAAGGTTGAAATAGGCAAAAAAACACCAAAACTTTAAATGGCTTTTTCTCCCCTTAAACGTGCGAATTCGGCGTTTTTACGATTTAATTTAAAGGCTTGGTAGATCTCTAGCTTTGACCGTTCACTGTGCCCACAATTTCTATCCGATTGTCAAAATTTTGGTCTCATTTTGTAGCTGCCAGTCTATTCTTCACGACAAGTACAAATTTGTAATATTATTTACAAATACACTATTTTTTATGAAGATTGAAATAGGCAAAAAAACACCAAAACTTTAAATGGCTTTTTCTCCCCTTAAACGTGCGGATTCGGCGTTTTTACGATTTAATTTAAAGGCTTGGTAGATCTCTAGTTTTGACCGTTCACTGTGCCTACAATTTCTATCTGATTGTCAAAATTTTGGTCTCATTTTGTAGCTGCCAGTCTATTCTTTACGACAAGTACAAATTTGTAATATTATTTACAAAAACACTATTTTTTATGAAGGTTGAAATAGGCAAAAAACACCAAAACTTTATATGGCTTTTTCTTCCCTTAAACGTGCGAATTCGGCGTTTCTACGATTTAATTTAAAGGCTTGGTAGATCTTTAGCTTTGACCGTTCACTGTGCCCACAATTTCTATCCGATTGTCAAAATTTTGGTCTCATTTTGTAGCTGCCAGTCTATTCTTTACGGGGAAATTAAATTTGTAATATTATTTACAAAAACACTATTTTTTATGAAGGTTGAAATAGGCAAAAAACACCAAAACTTTAAATGGCTTTTTCTCCCCTTAAACGTGCGAATTCTGCGTTTTTACGATTTAATTGAAAGGCTTGGTAGATCTCTAGCTTTGACCGTTCACTGTGCCCACAATTTCTATCCGATTGTCAAAATTTTGGTCTCATTTTGTAGCTGCCAGTCTATTCTTTACGACAAGTACAAATTTGTAATATTATTTTCAAAAACACTATTTTTTATGAAGGTTGAAATAGGCAAAAAAACACCAAAACTTTAAATGGCTTTTTCTCCCCTTAAACGTGCGAATTCGGCGTTTTTACGATTTAATTTAAAGGCTTGATAGATCTCTAGCTTTGACCGTTCACTGTGCCCACAATTTCTATCCGATTGTCAAAATTTTGGTCTCATTTTGTAGCTGCCAGTCTATTCTTTACGACAAGTACAAATTTGTAATATTATTTACAAAAACACTATTTTTTATGAAGGTTGAAATAGGCAAAAAAACACCAAAACTTTAAATGGCTTTTTCTCCCCTTAAACGTGCGAATTCGGCGTTTTTACGATTTAATTTAAAGGCTTGGTAGATCTCTAGCTTTGACCGTTCACTGTGCCCACAATTTCTATCCGATTGTCAAAATTTTGGTCTCATTTTGTAGCTGCCAGTCTATTCTTTACGACAAGTACAAGTTTGTAATATTATTTACAAAAACACTATTTTTTATGAAGGTTGAAATAGGCAAAAAACACCAAAACTTTAAATGGCTTTTTCTCCCCTTAAACGTGCGAATTCGGCGTTTTTACGATTTAATTTAAAGGCTTGGTAGATCTCTAGCTTTGACCGTTCACTGTGCCCACAATTTCTATCCGATTGTCAAAATTTTGGTCTCATTTTGTAGCTGCCAGTCTATTCTTTATGACAACTACAAATTCGTAATATTATTTACAAAACACTATTTTTTATGAAGGTTGAAATAGGCAAAAAAACACCAAAACTTTAAAGGCTTTTTCTCCCTTTAAACGTGCGAATTCGGCGTTTTCACGATTTAATTTAAAGGCTTGGTAGATCTCTAGCTTTGACCGTTCACTGTGCCCACAATTTCTATCCAATTGTCAAAATTTTGGTCTCATTTTGTAGCTGCCAGTCTATTCTTTACGACAAGCACAAATTTGTAATATTATTTACAAAAACACTATTTTTTATGAAGGTTGAAATAGGCAAAAAAACACCAAAACTTTAAATGGCTTTTTCTCCCCTTAAACGTGCAAATTCGGCGTTTTTACGATTTAATTTAAAGGCTTGGTAGATCTCTCGCTTTGACTGTTCACTGTGCCCACAATTTCTATCCGATTGTCAAAATTTTGGTCTCATTTTGTAGCTGCCAGTCTATTCTTTACGACAAGTACAAATTTGTTATATTATTTACAAATGCATTTTTTTTATGAAGGTTGAAATAGGCAAAAAAACACCAAAACTTTAAATGGCTTTTTCTCCCCTTAAACGTGCGAATTCGGCGTTTTTACGATTTAATTTAAAGGCTTGGTAGATCTCTAGCTTTGACCGTTCACTGTGCCCACAATTTCTATCCGATTGTCAAAATTTTGGTCTCATTTTGTAGCTGCCAGTCTATTCTTAACGGCACGTATAAATTTGTAATATTATTTTTAAAAACACTATTTTTGGTGAAGGTTGAAATAGGCAAAAAAACACCAAAACTTTAAATGGCTTTTTCTCCCCTTAAACGCGCGAATTCGGCGTTTTTACGATTTAATTTAAAGGCTTGGTAGATCTCTAGCTTTGACCGTTCACTGTGCCCACAATTTCTATCCGATTGTCAAAATTTTGGTCTCATTTTGTAGCTGCCAGTCTTTTCTTTTCGACAAGTACAAATTTGTCATATTATTTACAAATACACTATTTTGGTGAAGGTTGAAATAGGCAACAAAACACCAAAACTTTAAATGGCTTTTTCTCCCCTTAAACGTGCGAATTCGGCGTTTTTACGATTTAATTTAAAGGCTTGGTAGACCTCTAGCTTTGACCGTTCACTATGCCCACAATTTCTATCCGATTGTCAAAATTTTGGTCTCATTTTGTAGCTGCCAGTCTATTCTTTACGACAAGTACAAATTTGTAATATTATTTACAAAAACACTATTTTTTATGAAGGTTGAAATAGGCAAAAAAACACCAAAATTTTAAATGGCTTTTTCTCCCCTTAAACGTGCGAATTCGGCGTTTTTACGATTTAATTTAAAGGCTTGGTAGATCTCTAGCTTTGACCGTTCACTGTGCCCACAATTTCTATCCGATTGTCAAAATTTTGGTCTCATTTTGTAGCTGCCAGTTTATTCTTCACGACAAGTACAAATTTGTAATATTATTTACAAAAACACTATTTTTGGTGAAGGTTGAAATAGGCAAAAAAACACCAAAACTTTAAATGGCTTTTTCTCTCCTTAAACGTGCGAATTCGGCGTTTTTACGATTTAATTTAAAGGCTTGGTAGATCTCTTGCTTTGACCGTTCACTATGCCCACAATTTCTATCCGATTGTCAAAATTTTGGTCTCATTTTGTAGCTGCCAGTCTATTCTTTACGACAAAAACAAATTTTTAATATTATTTACAAAAACACTATTTTTTATGAAGGTTGAAATAGGCAAAAAAACACCAAAACTTTAAATGGCTTTTTCTCCCCTTAAACGTGCGAATTCGGCGTTTTTACGATTTAATTTAAAGGCTTGGTAGATCTCTAGCTTTGACCGTTCACTGTGCCCACAATTTCTATCCGATTGTCAAAATTTTGGTCTCATTTTGTAGCTGCCAGTCTTTTCTTTTCGACAAGTACAAATTTGTAATATTATTTACAAATACACTATTTTTTATGAAGGTTGAAATAGGCAAAAAAACACCAAAACTTTAAATGGCTTTTTCTCCCCTTAAACGTGCGAATTCGGCGTTTTTACGATTTAATTTAAAGGCTTGGTAGATCTCTAGCTTTGACCGTTCACTGTGCCCACAATTTCTATCCGATTGTCAAAATTTTGGTCTCATTTTGTAGCTGCCAGTCTATTCTTCACGACAAGTACAAATTTGTAATATTATTTACAAAAACACTATTTTTTTTGAAGGTTGAAATAGGCAAAAAAACACCAAAACTTTAAATGGCTTTTTCTCCCCTTAAACGTGCGAATTCGGCGTTTTTACGATTTAATTTAAAGGCTTGGTAGATCTCTAGCTTTGACCGTTCACTGTGCCCACAATTTCTATCCGATTGTCAAAATTTTGGTCTCATTTTGTAGCTGCCAGTCTATTCTTTACGACAAGTACAAATTTTTAATATTATTTACAGAAATTCTATTTTTTATGAAGGTTGAAATAAGCAAAAAAACACCAAAACTTTAAATGGCTTTTGCTCCCCTTGAACGTGCGAATTCGGCGTTTTTACGATTTAATTTAAAGGCTTGGTAGATCTCTAGCTTTGACCGTTCACTGTGCCCACAATTTCTATCCGATTGTCAAAATTTTGGTCTCATTTTGTAGCTGCCAGTCTATTCTTTACGCCAAGTACAAATTTGTAATATTATTTACAAAAACACTATT
Organism: Odontomyia ornata; assembly: GCA_963969285.1. Lineage (NCBI taxonomy): Eukaryota > Metazoa > Arthropoda > Insecta > Diptera > Stratiomyidae > Odontomyia > Odontomyia ornata. Next base: position 68,515,964 of record OZ017741.1, on the reverse strand, counting down.
TTTTATGAAGGTTGAAGTAGGCAAAAAAAACACCAAAACTTTAAGTGGCTTTTTCTCCCCTTAAACGTGCGAATTCGGCGTTTTTACGATTTAATTTAAAGGCTTGGTAGATCTCTAGCTTTGACCGTTCACTGTGCCCACCATTTCTATCCGATTGTCAAAATTTTGGTCTCATTTTGTAGCTGCCAGTCTATTCTTTACGACAAGTACAAATTTGTAATATTATTTACAAATACACTATTTTTTATGAAGGTTGAAACAGGCAAAAAAACACCAAAACTTTAAATGGCTTTTTCTCCCATTAAACGTGCGAATTCGGCGTTTTTACGATTTAATTTAAAGGCTTGGTAGATCTCTAGCTTTGACCGTTCACTGTGCCCACAATTTCTATCCGATTGTCAAAATTTTGGTCTCATTTTGTAGCTGGTAGTGTATTCTTTACGACAAGTACAAATTTGTAATATTATTTACAAAAACACTATTTTTTATGAAGGTTGAAATAGGCAAAAAAACACCAAAACTTTAAATGGCTTTTTCTACCCTTAAACGTGCGAATTCGGCGTTTTTACGATTTAATTTAAAGGCTTGGTAGATTTCTAGCTTTGACCGTTCACTGTGCCCACAATTTCTATCCGATTGTCAAAATTTTGGTCTCATTTTGTAGCTGCCAGTCTATTCTTTACGACAAGTACAAATATGTAATATTATTTACAAAAACACTATTTTTTATGAAGGTTGAAATAGGCAAAAAAACACCAAAACTTTAAATGGCTTTTTCTCCCCTTAAACGTGCAAATTCGGCGTTTTTACGATTTAATTTAAAGGCTTGGTAGATCTCTAGCTTTGACCGTTCACTGTGCCCACAATTTCTATCCGATTGTCAAAATTTTGGTCTCATTTTGTAGCTGCCAGTCTATTCTTTACGACAAATACAAATTTGTAATATTATTTACAAATGCATTTTTTTTATGAAGGTTGAAATAGGCAAAAAAACACCAAAACTTTAAATGGCTTTTTCTCCCCTTAAACGTGCGAATTCGGCGTTTATACGATTTAATTTAAAGGCTTGGTAGATCTCTAGCTTTGACCGTTCACTGTGCCCACAATTTCTATCCGATTGTCAAAATTTTGGTCTCATTTTGTAGCTGCCAGTCTATTCTTTACGGCAAGTACAAATTTGTAATATTATTTACAAAAACACTATTTTTTGTGAAGGTTGAAATAGGCAAAAAAACACCAAAACTTTAATTGGCTTTTTCTCCCCTTAAACGTGCGAATTCGGCGTTTTTACGATTTAATTTAAAGGCTTGGTAGATCTCTAGCTTTGACCGTTCACTGTGCCCACAATTTCTATCCGATTGTCAAAATTTTGGTCTCATTTTGTAACTGCCAGTCCATTCTTTACGACAAGTACAAATTTGTAATATTATTTACAAAAACACTATTTTTCATGAAGGTTGAAATAGGCAAAAAACACCAAAACTTTAAATGGCTTTTTCTCCCCTTAAACGTGCGAATTCGGCGTTTTTACGATTTAATTTAAAGGCTTGGTAGATCTCTAGCTTTGACCGTTCACTGTGCCCACAATTTCTATCCGATTGTCAAAATTTTGGTCTCATTTTGTAGCTGCCAGTCTATTCTTTATGACAACTACAAATTCGTAATCTTATTTACAAAAACACTTTTTTTTATGAAGGTTGAAATAGGCAAAAAAACAGCAAAACTTTAATGGCTTTTTCTCCCCTTAAACGTGCGAATTCGGCGTTTTTACGATTTAATTTAAAGGTTTGGTAGATCTCTAGCTTTGACCGTTCACTGTGCCCACAATTTCTATCCGATTGTCAAAATTTTGGTCTCATTTTGTAGCTGCCAGTCTATTCTTTACGACAAGTACAAATATGTAATATTATTTACAAAAACACTATTTTTTATGAAGGTTGAAATAGGCAAAAAAACACCAAAACTTTAAATGGCTTTTTCTCCCCTTAAACGTGCAAATTCGGCGTTTTTACGATTTAATTTAAAGGCTTGGTAGATCTCTAGCTTTGACCGTTCACTGTGCCCACAATTTCTATCCGATTGTCAAAATTTTGGTCTCATTTTGTAGCTGCCAGTCTATTCTTTACGACAAATACAAATTTGTAATATTATTTACAAATGCATTTTTTTTATGAAGGTTGAAATAGGCAAAAAAACACCAAAACTTTAAATGGCTTTTTCTCCCCTTAAACGTGCGAATTCGGCGTTTATACGATTTAATTTAAAGGCTTGGTAGATCTCTAGCTTTGACCGTTCACTGTGCCCACAATTTCTATCCGATTGTCAAAATTTTGGTCTCATTTTGTAGCTGCCAGTCTATTCTTTACGGCAAGTACAAATTTGTAATATTATTTACAAAAACACTATTTTTTGTGAAGGTTGAAATAGGCAAAAAAACACCAAAACTTTAATTGGCTTTTTCTCCCCTTAAACGTGCGAATTCGGCGTTTTTACGATTTAATTTAAAGGCTTGGTAGATCTCTAGCTTTGACCGTTCACTGTGCCCACAATTTCTATCCGATTGTCAAAATTTTGGTCTCATTATGTAGCTGCTAGTCTTTTCTTTTTGACAAGTACAAATTTGTAATATTATTTACAAATACACTATTTTTTATGAAAGTTGAAATAGGCAAAAAAACACCAAAACTTTAAATGGCTTTTTCTCCCCTTAAACGTGCGAATTCGGCGTTTTTACGATTTAATTTAAAGGCTTGGTAGATCTCTAGCTTTGACCCTTCACTGTGCCCATAATTTCTATCCGATTGTCAAAATTTTGGTCTCATTTTGTAGCTGCCAGTTTATTCTTCACGACAAGTACAAATTTGTAATATTATTTACAAAAACACTATTTTTTATGAAGATTGAAATAGGCAAAAAAACACCAAAACTTTAAATGGCTTTTTCTCCCCTTAAACGTGCGAATTTGGCGTTTTCACGACTTAATTTAAAGGCTTGGTAGATCTCTAGCTTTGACCGTTCACTGGGCCCACAATTTCTATCCAATTGTCAAAATTTTGGTCCTATTTTGTAGCTGCCAGTGTATTCTTTACGACAAGTACAAATTTGTAATATTATTTACAAAAACACTATTTTTTATGAAGGTTGAGATAGGCAAAAAACACCAAAACTTTAAATGGCTTTTTCTCCCCTTAAACGTGCGAATTTGGCGTTTTTACGATTCAATTTAAAGGCTTGGTAGATCTCTTGCTTTGACCGTTCACTGTGCCCACAATTTCTATCCGATTGTCAAAATTTTGGTCTCATTTTGTAGCTGCCAGTCTATTCTTTACGACAAGTACAAATTTGTAATTTTATTTACAAAAACACTATTTTTTATGAAGGTTGAAATAGGTTAAAAAAATACCAAAACTTTAAATGGCTTTTTCTCCCCTTAAACGTGCGAATTCGGCATTTTTACGATTTAATTTCAAGGCTTGGTAGATCTCTAGCTTTGACCGTTCACTGTGCCCACAATTTCTATCCGATTGTCAAAATTTTGGTCTCATTTTGTAGCTGCCAGTCTATTCTTTACGACAAGTACAAATTTGTAATATTATTTACAAAAACACTATTTTTTATGAAGGTTGAAATAGGCAAAAAAACACCAAAACTTTAAGTGGCTTTTTTCTCCCCTTAAACGTGCGAATTCGGCGTTTTTAAGATTTAATTTAATGGCTTGGTAGATCTCTAGCTTCGACCGTTCACTGTGCTCACAATTTCCATCCGATTGTCAAAATTTCGGTCTCATTTTGTAGCTGCCAGTTTATTCTTCATGACAAGTACCAATTTGTAATGTTATTTACAAAAGCACTATTTTTGATGAAGGTTGAAATAGGCAAAAAAACACCAAAACTTTAAATGGCTTTTTCTCCCCTTAAACGTATGAATTCGGCGTTTTTACGATTTAATTTAAAGGCTTGGTAGATCTCTAGCTTTGACCGTTCACTGTGCCCACAATTTCAATCCGATTGTCAAAATTTTGGTCTCATTTTGTAGCTGCCAGTCTATTCTTTACGACAAGTACAAATTTGTAATATTATTTACAAAAACACTATTTTTTATGAAGGATGAAATAGGCAAAAAAACACCAAAACTTTAAATGGCTTTTTCTCCCCTTAAACGTGCGAATTCGGCGTTTTTACGATTTAATTTAAAGGCTTGTTAGATCTCTAGCTTTGACCGTTCACTGTGCCCACAATTTCTATCCGATTGTCAAAATTTTGGTCTCATTTTGTAGCTGCCAGTCTATTCTTTACGACAAGTACAAATTTGTAATATTTTTTACAAAAGCACTATTTTTTATGAAGGTTGAAATAGGCAAAAAAACACCAAAACTTTGAATGGCTTTTTCTCCCCTTAAACGTGCGAATTCGGCGTTTTTACGATTTAATTTAAAGGCTTGGTAGATCTCTAGTTTTGACCGTTCACTGTGCCCAATATTTCTATCCGATTGTCAAAATTTTGGTCTCATTTTGTAGCTGCCAGTCTATTCTTTATGACAAGTACCAATTTGTAATGTTATTTACAAAAGCACTATTTTTTATGAAGGTTGAAATAGGCAAAAAAACACCAAAACTTTAAATGGCTTTTTCTCCCCTTAAAAGTGCGAATTCGGCGTTTTTACGATTTAATTTAAAGGTTTGGTAGATCTCTAGCTTTGACCGTTCACTGTGCCCACAATTTCTATCCAATCGTCAAAATTTTGGTCTCATTTTGTAGCTGCCAGTCTATTCTTTACGACAAGTTCAAATTTGTAATATTATTTACAAAAACACTAATTTTTATGAAGGTTGAAATAGGCAAAAAAACACCAAAACTTTAAATGGCTTTTTCTCCCCTTAAACGTGCGAATTCGGCGTTTTTACGATTTAATTTAAAGGCTTGGTAGATCTCTAGCTTTGACCGTTCACTGTGCCCACAATTTCTATCCGATTGTCAAAATTTTGGTCTCATTTTGTAGCTGCCAGTCTATTCTTTACTACAAGTATAAATTTGTAATATTATTTAAAAAACACTTTTTTTTTATGAAGGGTGAAATAGGCAAAAAAAACACCAAAACTTTAAATGGCTTTTTCTCCCCTTAAACGTGCGAATTCGGTGTTTATACGATTTAATTTAAAGGTTTGGTAGATCTCTAGCTTTGACCGTTCACTGTGCCCACAATTTCTATCCAATTGTCTCATTTTGTAGCTGCCAGTCTATTCTTTACGACAAGTACAAATTTGTGATATTATTTAAAAAAACACTATTTTTAGTCAAGGTTGAAAAAGGCAAAAAACACCAAAACTTTAAATGGCTTTTTCTCCCCTTAAAGGTGCGAATTCGGCGTTTTCACGATTTAATTTAAAGGCTTGGTCGATCTCTAGCCTTGACCGTTCATTGTGCCCACAATTTCTATCCGATTGTCAAAATTTTGGTCTCATTTTGTAGCTGCCAGTCTATTCTTTACGACAAGTACAAATTTGTAATATTATTTACAAAAACATTTTTTTTTTATGAAGGTTGAAATAGGCAAAAAAACACCAAAACTTTAAATGGCTTTTTCTCCCCTTAAACGTGCGAATTCGGCGTTTTACGATTTAATTTAAAGGCTTGGTAGATCTCTAGCTTTGACCGTTCACTGTGCCCACAATTTCTATCCGATTGTCAAAATTTTGGTCTCATTTTGTAGCTGCCAGTCTATTCTTTACGACAAGTACAAATTTGTAATATTATTTACAAAAACACTTTTTTTCATGTAGGTTCAAATAGGCAAAAAAACACCAAAACTTTACATGGCTTTTTCTCTCCTTAAACGTGCGAATTCGGCGTTTTTACGATTTAATTTAAAGGCTTGGTAGATCTCTTGCTTTGACCGTTCACTGTGCCCACAATTTCTATCCGATTGTCAAAATTTTGGTCTCATTTTGTAGCTGCCAGTCTATTCTTTACGACAAGTACAAATTTGTAATATTATTTACAAATACACTATTTTTTATGAAGGTTGAAATAGGCAAAAAAACACCAAAACTTTAAATGGCTTTTTCTCCCCTTAAACGTGCGAATTCGGCGTTTTTACGATTTAATTTAAAGGCTTGGTAGATCTTTAGCTTTGACCGTTCACTGTGCCCACAATTTCTATCCGATTGTCAAAATTTTGGTCTCATTTTGTAGCTGCCAGTCTATTCTTTACGACAAGTACAAATTTGTAATATTATTTACAAAAACACTATTTGTTGTGAAGGTTGAAATAGGCAAAAAAAACACCAAAACTTTAAATGGCTTTTTCTCCCCTTAAACGTGCGAATTCGGCGTTTTTACGATTTAATTTAAAGGCTTGGTAGATCTCTAGCTTTGACCGTTCACTGTGCCCACAATTTCTATCCGATTGTCAAAATTTTGGTCTCATTTTGTAGCTGCCAGTCTATTCTTTACAACAAGTACAAATTTGTAATATTATTTACAAAAACACTATTTTTTATGAAAGTTGAAATAGGCAAAAAACACCAAAACTTTAAATGGCTTTTTCTCCCCTTAAACGTGCGAATTCGGCGTTTTCACGATTTAATTTAAAGGCTTGGTAGATCTCTAGCTTTGACCGTTCACTGTGCCCACAATTTCTATCCGATTGTCAAAATTTTGGTCTCATTTTGTAGCTGCCAGTCTATTCTTTACGACAAGTACAAATTTGTAATATTATTTACAAAAACACTATTTTTTATGAAAGTTGAAATAGGCAAAAAAACCTAAAAACTTTAAATGGCTTTTTCTCCCCTTAAACGTGCGAATTTGGCGTTTGACGATTTAATTTAAAGGCTTGGTAGATCTCTAGCTTTGACCGTTCACTGTGCCCACAATTTCTATCCGATTGTTAAAATTTCGGTCTCATTTTGTAGCTGCCAGTCTATTCTTTACGACAAGTACAAATTTGTAATATTATTTACAAAAACACTATTTTTATGAAGGTTGAAATAGGCAAAAAAAACACCAAAACTTTAAATGGCATTTTCTCCCCTTAAACGTGCGAATTCGGCGTTTTTACGATTTAATTTAAAGGCTTGGTAGATCTCTAGCTTTGACCGTTCACTGTGCCCACAATTTCTATCCGATTGTCAAAATTTTGGTCTAATTTTGTAGCTGCCAGTCTATTCTTTACGACAAGTACAAATTTGTAATATTATTTACAAAAACACTATTTTTTATGAAGGTTGAAATAGGCAAAAAAACACCAAAACTTTAAATGGCTTTTTCTCCCCTTAAACGTGCGAATTCGGCGTTTTCACGATTTAATTTAAAGGCTTGGTAGATCTCTAGCTTTGACCGTTCACTGTGCCCACAATTTTCTTCCGATTGTCAAAATTTTGGTCTCATTTTGTAGCTGGCAGTCTATTCTTTACGACAAGTACAAATTTGTAATATTATCTACAAAAACACTATTTTTATGAAGGTTGAAATAGGCAAATAAAACACCAAAACTTTAAATGGCTTTTTCTCCCCTTAAACGTGCGAATTCGGCGTTTTTACGATTTAATTTAAAGGCTTGGTAGATCTCTAGCTTTAACCGTTCACTGTGCCCACAATTTCTATCGGATTGTGTAGTGAATATTGAGTTCCATAAATGTCCGTGAAGGACTGCAGCGATGTTCTGCTGCCTCGGCAGAGGAAGGTGTTGATTCCTGCCGAGAATGCCCCCGTCCGGAGACGCGTGAATTCGCTGGCAGGCTAGCATTGCGGTGTCGTGGGGCGGGTTCTTTTCCCCGGCACGAGGACTCACTACAAAACATTTCGCATTCACGAATTGCTTGCAGAGTTCGAGAGGACGACCGAAGTCGCAAATCTGTAGATAACCTCCACGAAGGAATTACGACTTGTTGCGAGAACAAGAGAAACCTGAGAAGAAAGGCGAACTTGGGGTAACCTCGTCTTTACCCAAGTAAATTCAGGGCCCACAAATGAAAGAGGGGCAACCGGGTGGTGGTGGAGCCCCTTCATGCCCACCCAACCGGAATAAATCCAATGTTAAACTGTTGAAGTGGCCAGGTATTCCTCTTCTGAGTGGAAAACTCATATAACTTGAATTATATGAACTTTCCCATCAGAAGGGGAGTACCCCGGTGACCAATTTATGTCATAGAATTATACAATTGAATTGCATAACTTTATGCCATAAAAGGGCACTTGGCTTGGGCCACTCAACCCATTAAGTCTCCTGAAACAAAAAAAATTTTTAAGTACCCGGTGGCTGGCTCATATTTTGGGGTGGAAGCCTGCCACCGTGCCGGGTCCTATACCCGATTGGAAAAGACCGGAAGGAAAAGGCCGATTTTCCATTTAATCCATCATTTTTTTTTGTTTTTATTCGAACAACGTTAAAGCAATGGAACAGTATGATTTTTCTATGGCAATAGCACAGCAATTTACAACATCATATTGAAAAGCATTTAATCGTTGAAAGAGGGAAATTGATATTAAAAGAAGATTAACATTATACGAAAATTCATTTTTTTCTCTGATTTCCTGTAGTATTATAATTATTGTGGTTAGCTCTTGTAGATGCCACACTTTCACCCTACATACATTATGAAAAAAAAAAAAATTCTTACATAGATTTTTTACGACGATTCTTCTTCTCCTTTTTTTTTTTTTTTCTTTTTTTTACAAATTCAATAAATATTTTTCAAAAAAAATATTTCAATAAATATTCAATAAATATATATATATTTTTTTTTTTTTTTTTTTAAACTCAATAAATATTTAATTAAAATTCAATAAATATTTTTTTTTTTTTTTTTAAAAAATTCGATAAATATTTTTTTGTTTAAAAAATTTCAATAAGTATTTAATTAAAAAATGTTAAGAGGTTACTTACAGTACCTTTCCCTCGACGACGAGCGCTCGCTGACGATGTGGAGGTAAGCAAGTCCTGAAATTTTTGGTAGTGAAGAATCGCGTCCATACATCAAATTTTAACACACGAGTATTAAGACATAGAATAACTCTTAAGGGTGTATAAAATCATCTAAAAAATTCAGCTATCAAAGTGTAAATACATATAGACTTCCTTGAATATCAGAACCGTATGGTCTTCGAACGTGGTAATGCTCGCTGCTACTTCTTCTACGGCTTTTAATGTTTAATATTGCGTTTATATGCAATCCGTTGGTCAATATATGGATTGAGTGATTTGACTAATTCTTCTGGATCTAACTTTCCAGTTGATTTATCACTCCTTGTTGAACTATGTTTGAATACACAATGCGCCTTTTTGCATACAAACGGTGTGGTTTCCCAGAAACAGGGAGTACGGTCCCGCCGTTTCCCAATCAACATGTGCCGCTCCGTAATATGAAGATCTTCACCTCGGCCTTCCAACCACCTGTTGCACCCCACTTCGGGACCTAATGCTGATGGCTCATGGCGATATTGGCAGTTGCTATCATTTTTTACAGGCACGGTCGTAGAAAAAGTAGCAATATCTGAGGTTCCTTTTTTTTTTTTTTTTTTTTTTTTTTTTCTTCTTCTTTTTCCGCTGTGCATCCACAGGATGATAGAAGATGTCTCTGCCACAAACGTTTTCTTAGCACGTCACCCTCGTGAACCATCCAACCATATTCCTCCAAGGACCACCACGAGCACACAAATCACTTGTTGGCACTGTATCGAATCCGTCTTATCTACGGAGCGGTTTATGGGAAACTGTTCCCTGAAAACATCTTCGAGGCAAACGCAATAACCTCGCTCGTACCATATGGAAATAAAAGTGCCATCTATGTGTGAACATGCGGTGGTGATAATGCACACTCATTTCGGTTATTTTTAAAATTCGAAATTGTTTATTTTTTGTAGATTCGATTAAGTTTTCAATTGAAAGCAATTTATGTTTATAATTATTAGGCGTAATTCAGGCGGAAATAAATCGAAAGAATAGGACAGGCACGCGTTAATTACCCACAAAAAAAACAATTTTTAATTAATATTATGGTTGGAAAGGGTAAAATTTGACAAATTTTGTGGGGTTTAAATGATACAATGATTTTATCGTTCCTATAATTTAAGGGGTTAACCGTTTCGTTCTAAGCATTTGCATACCGCATTACACCCAATTAGTTAAATTATGTTCAAAAGATATTGTAATAAAATCACTACACATTAAAACAGTTTTAGAATTTTGTTTCCCGGGTGTTAAGTACAAAAGAAATTTTTCCCTTTAATTATTTTTCATGCGAGAGAAAAAAAAAACGAGTGTCGCGATGAGGAAGGTGACTGAAGGGTTACTCCTTGTTGAATTGAGTTGGTGCTGTGTGCCTGTGTCAGCGCTGCTTTTAGAGCCATAGCTCCTAGATTACTACAGGGCAGCTAATTTTCTCGTGATCCCGAGGCAATGCGGATTGCGAAAAAGGAGCTGAAGGATATTTCTGTGCATCATGGGTTGGCTTCGGCGTCGGGACTAGAGATGACGGACAATAAAAGAAAAACACAATTGACAGACGGACGGACTGACTTATGCTAATGTTTGCCCGGAAATATACAACCCTTGTGCGTTTGTTGAAAATATATGCAGACGGACAAACAGACGTGACTAATTATCTATCGACGCAGGTCCTTCGCGTGGTATATTCCCACTTCTTTTCCCGATGGATCCGTTATCAAGTAACGGTTAGGTCCCATTACCTTCTTTATGCGGCTTTTCAGGAATCGCCTATCCAGCTTGGCGTTGTAATGCCCCGCGGCGTCACTTTGGCGGAAGTTTCGCCGGAAAACTTCATCTCCTTCTTTGAAATTAGCAGATCGTGACCGGAGATTGTACTGCGCTTCATTTGCACTACCTGCGGCCTTAATCTTCCGTCCGATTTGTTGGTGGAGGTCTCCTAGACGTTCGTGGGGCTCCAGCGCAACGACGGGGTCTCCCAAACACTTTAATTGCCGTAACAGTCGGTATGATTTACCATGGCAAATCATGTGCTGTCCAAAGGCGGCAAAGTAAGGGGCGACACCGGTGACAGAATGATATGAGGATCGCAGGGCGCATGTGATGGCGGACAATCGACGATCCCAATCCTTTTGAGATGGGTGAACGTAGGAGCGGATCGCAGCCAATAGGGTGCGGTTCAAACATTCTGATGCGTTGGACTGAGGAGAGTATATGGGCGTCAGTTGGTGTTCAACGCCATACTGCTCAAGTAGGCTCTTAAACTGCCGAGACCGGAACTGTACTCCATTATCTGAGTACACACTCTCTGGAACACCGAACACATGGAATACCCGGTTCTCTAAGAATTTCACGATCGATGGAGTTGTGAATTTACGGATAGGTTCCACCATTGGGAATTTTGAGAGCTGATCTAGAACGACTATAGCTCCGATGTGTCCCATTGAAGACCGAGGATATGGATCGAGTAGATCGATGTATAGACGCTGGAACACGCGTTCTGGAACGTTGATTTGACCCATAGGAGGTCGAAGAGGCTGGTTGGGCGCTTTGGTGCCTTTACAGGTCTCACAGGCGCTCACGTAGTCTTTGACCTGGGATGCCATTTTAGGCCAAAAGAAGTATTTCTTGAGTCGCCGTAGTGTCCGACCGTACCCTCCGTGGGCACTTAAAGGATGGTCATGTGCGCGGAAGATCAGATGTTGTGTCATTTCCTCCGGTACCCAGAGTTTCCAAGACTCTTCTTCCTGCCATGGATCACCAGTGGCGTATTCATTTCGTCTATACACATAGCCGTCTATTACCTTCAAATCAGGCAGCTGTGTTTGTTGGGTCGCTATGGTTTGCCTCAACTCTTTGTAGCTATCTGATTCGAAATGTGGGCTGTCCAAATCTATTTCGATGGGGTCCTCGTCAGTTATTGTTAATTCGGCTCCCTCTGGGGAAAACATCCGTGAGAGAGTGTCGGGTACGATGTTCTGGGTTCCTTTCCGATGTTTGATGGAGAACTTAAACCCTTGCAGTTTAAGAGCCCATCTGGCTAGGCGTCCACTTAAATCTGCTTGGTTCATCAACCATTGTAGTGACGCGTGGTCCGTGATGATCTCGAATTGGTGGCCCTCGATATAAGCTCGAAACTTCTTCACAGCCATTACCGCTGCCAAACATTCTTGCTCGGAAACAGTATAGTTTCTTTGGGCCGAATTTAGCTTATTAGACATGAAGGCGATGGGAGCTTCCTCTCCTTCGTCGGTCAATTGCACCAGCACGGCTCCTACTCCATGTTGACTTGCGTCGCAATGAATGGAAAAGGGCTTCGTGAAGTCGGGGCTGTGCAAGACAGGAGCTGATGTGAGGGCTTGTTTAAGCTCTTCAAATGCCTTTCGGCTGATTCCGGTCCAAACGAACTTCCCCTTCCGCAACATGTCTGACAGGGGCGCTGAGACTGTTGCATAATTCCGAACAAACCTTCGGTAACAACCGCACACACCAAGGAAACGTCGTAGCTGCTTCACAGTTTTTGGTAAGGGGAACTCATCAATCGCACGAGTTTTGTCTGGATCCGTTTTGATAGTGCCATGTCCTATGACATGTCCGAGGTATCGGACTTCTTTCATGACAAACTTACTTTTCTGTACGTTGATGGTGAGTCCCGCCTTACTGATGTGCAGGGCTACTTCTTGTAGGAGTAGGAGGTGTTGATCGAACGTTTCCGTGATGAGTAACAGATCATCAAGGTACACGAACACTTGGTGTTTTAGGTGAGGTGGGATGACCTTGTCCATCAACCGAGTCATCGTTTGCGGCGCGTTACACAGGCCAAAGGGCATTGTGACGAACTGATATAATGGTCGTCCAGGCACTGTGAAGGCGGTCTTGTCCCTTGACCCCTCATCGAGTGGAATTTGCCAGAAGGCGTCTTTTAGGTCGAGACTGGTGATATAATTGGCTTTCGGTAGTCTCCCTAGTATTCCATCGATGAGTGGAAGAGGGTACGCGTCCTTGATGGTAACCGCGTTTACCTTACGGGCATCAAGACAGAGGCGGACTTTACCTGGCTTCACAACCAAGGTTACCGGTGATGACTAGGCGCTTTGGGACTCTTCTATGACCCCCAACTCGAGCATCCTATCTAATTCCGCATACACCAATTTCTCCATGGCTGGCGAGATGGCGTAGTGTCTCTGTTTAATCGGTTTACTATCGCCAACGTCGATGGCGTGTGAGACTAGGGTGGTGCGGCCAAGGCCTTGGGTAGCGTAAGATGGGAAAGCAGCAATGGATGCTTCCAGGCGTTGCCGTTGGTTAGGCGTCAGGTCATGCCTATCGGGAGTAGAAGTGATTTCGTTGACATTTCTGGTTTTTAAAGACAAATCGGTGAATAAATCGGAGGCCAGTCCAAAACGAAGGACGAAATCGACACCAAGGTATACATTCTGAGTCAAAGACGGGATAATGTAGAAGGTAATATCCTTCGTCTGACCCCTGAACGTCACGGGTGTTGTTAGTTTACCTCGTATAGGGTGTTTGGTGCCATCAGCTGTACTGATTTCAGTGCGCCAGGATTTAATCAAGTTCGGGTATTCTTGGAGCACCTTCGAGCCAAAGCTCGAGGCAAGACAACTGATACTGGCACCCGTGTCGATCAATGCAAACACGGTCTCGCCCAACACTTTAATTGGATGATAAGGTCTGATCTCATTCTCAGCAACCTCCGAGATGTTACAAGAGTGTAAGGTTCGACGGCAGGTGCGCACTCTCTTGCGGAAATTCCGCCAACGACGGGTTGACCATTTTGTCGTGCACGAACGGGAAGTGACGACTTCGGAAGCAAATATTCGCTCTCGAGCCACCCGATATTCCTGCAGTCTAACATGATAAGGTTTTAGCGTGCGTACCTGAGGCTGCCGCGGTTCTTCTGGCAGTGACTGCGATGGTCGTTTTAATATTGTCGTTGGTGAGGTCTCCGGAAGAGAGTGAACATCCGCAGTCGTAATGGTCATGGCTGGTGGGTTAACGTCATGTTGGTTGGGGTGAGCCACTGATTGAGGAGCTACTGTTGGGGTTTCGAGTACCGCTGAGGTGGTCGGGTACTCTTTTGGCCGTTTTTTCGTGCGGCACATTCAGAACAGTCCGGGAAGTAAGTGTCCGGCTTGCCGCAACCGTAGCAGAAAACCTTACGTTCTGCGCGGCATGAAATAAACCGGTGTCCGGTTTGGTGACAATTCCAGCAGGTCGTAAGACTTCCCACTGCCGCTACAGCAAGCTGGTCTGGGTCCAAATCATCCTCCAGATCTAGGGTGGTATAATCTGGGGCCAATTCCGCGATTCCTCGTCGAGGACCCGTCCTGGTTAGTAAGTATGGCCGGTCCCGTAGGTCTTCCTCAAACCCTTCTATGCGACGCACATTTCTCAGCAGGGCCTCCATACTCTGTGGATCGGAGTTCACGATATGCCGACGAATCTCCGGTCTCAGATTTCGCTTTAGCAGGCGCAGAATTTGGGTAGAAGACAATGGCTCTGACAGCTGGTCATTCAACCGAAGGATATCGGCTCGATATTTATGGAAGGACTCGTCCGGACGCTGCCATCTAGCATTCATCTTATCCAGGACTAATTCGTCCATGTCAACCGTAGGGTATTCCATGCGGAGTACCTCCTTCAGCCGTGACCAGCGTATGGATGGTGGAGCTGAATGTATTCTCCAATATGTCTCCAGGGCTGCTCCCCTAAGCAGCATAGGCAAGTACCCTGCGAGCGCTGTGCGGTCTCCTGCTAGCATCTGCTCAATCAGTGACTCCACCCGACTTATGAAAACCTCTACCGTTATCGTGTTGGGTTCCCCACTGAAATGTAGATTCCATCCCTGGATGATGCTGGGGATCTGTGTCGGCTTCAGCCGATACATGTCGTGTGGATGGAAGCGTTGGTCCGGCGGAATCACGGGAGCCTGATTTGGTGGCGGTGCTTGGCTCAATCGGGGCCGGTAAACTGGAGCCAACGGATTCATGGCTGTACCTGGCCGGATCCGTTCGGGATCACGCCGCGAGTCTACTGGGAAATCCCACGGATTTGGGTCCGAATCCCACATAGGAGGAGTTCTTGGCCGGGATGGTGCGGGGTTCTCTCTCTGGCTCTCTAGAGAGGCGAGCCGGGTGGACATGTCCTGTACGAGCGCCATTAGATCTCTTAGAACTGTGGTTTCCACAGCCACCGGTGGACTCGCTTCTTCTGCAGGCGGAACTGCTTCAGCCCTGTAGTCATCGTCTCGTGCACTCCTTGTCGTGGATGGAAGGGGTCCGCTTTTGGGGACAGCTCCACTTGCACTGGAGGACTGAGGTCGTTCTGTTGCTGGCTGTGCGATTTCCAAAGGCTGACGACAGAGCGGGCAAGTGGATGAGGTTTGCCGCAGTTGTGCCAAACACAGCTGATGTAGCCTGTGTCCGCACTGCAACCTCTGGCTTGTAGTTTCGTCCATGTCCTCGTGACAGATGGAACACAATAGAGCTGGTCCGGCATCCGACCGCAACTTTCTCCTTTCGGGAGTTCTTTTTGTAGGCATTTTAAATCCAAATGGTTTTCCTAATTAAATACCTAGATAAATAAATAATGAAGAATATGGGTATATAAGATTAGCTATATGAATAATGACAATAATGAAGAAAAGGTGAGAAAAAGTTACTAAAATTCTTATGTGGCCGTCAGTGGCGAACTATCTCAGAACCTCACAAAAAAAAAGTATGAAAAAATTTAAGTGGTGATTGAACTATCAAAAAAAAATATAATAACCGGTCTTTCCCTTCCGTCCATCCTCCCAAGTATGGACACCATGGCACAATCCTTCCAAAACGTTTCAGGGACACTCTCTTGTGGCACCATGAAAATCAGGGTTCAGAAGTGATCCCTCATTAGCAAACTTCTCAAGTTACAGCTTGTCAGCCCAGGGTGGGATTCTAATCCACAAGCAGCGCTTGTCTTGTCATGGATAGTCATGGATTAGCTAATCAGCCAATCACATGAAATCAAAATCCATGTAATTTAAGACACTTAGGCACCGCTGGTTTGGGGAGCGGATCAGAATCCTCCGCAAAATAGATGTTGGGATAATAACTTCCGAACACAAAAAGGGACTCTAATATCATTTGGCCTTACTAGTTATACAATGGTGGTAAACCACCAAAGTATAAGTCAAAAGCAGGACCAAACGACATTGATGTCCAGGGACTACACACGTTCGAAAGGTATTAGGCTGCTGGGGCACGATTAGTGCAAAAACCCTCGGGAGTTATCTACCCGCCAAAATTTCTAACACCTAGTGGGGACACCTAGAGACGATGGACTGTCTCGTGCTCACGACTGATGATACAGCCGGGCTTTTCGGGCCCCACGTTGGGCGCCATTTGTAGTGAATATTGAGTTCCATAAATGTCCGTGAAGGACTGCAGCGATGTTCTGCTGCCTCGGCAGAGGAAGGTGTTGATTCCTGCCGAGAATGCCCTCGTCCGGAGACGCGTGAATGCGCTGGCAGGCTAGCATTGCGGTGTCGTGGGGCGGGTTCTTTTCCCCGGCACGAGGACTCACTACAAAACATTTCGCATTCACGAATTGCTTGCAGAGTTCGAGAGGACGACCGAAGTCGCAAATCTGTAGATAACCTCCACGAAGGAATTACGACTTGTTGCGAGAAAAAGAGAAACCTGAGAAGAAAGGCGAACTTGGGGTAACCTCGTCTTTACCCAAGTAAATTCAGGGCCCACAAATGAAAGAGGGGCAACCGGGTGGTGGTGGAGCCCCTTCATGCCCACCCAACCGGAATAAATCCAATGTTAAACTGTTGAAGTGGCCAGGTATTCCTCTTCTGAGTGGAAAACTCATATAACTTGAATTATATGAACTTTCCCATCAGAAGGGGAGTACCCCGGTGACCAATTTATGTCATAGAATTATACAATTGAATTGCATAACTTTATGCCATAAAAGGGCACTTGGCTTGGGCCACTCAACCCATTAAGTCTCCTGAAACAAAAAAATTTTTTAAGTACCCGGTGGCTGGCTCATATTTTGGGGTGGAAGCCTGCCACCGTACCGGGTCCTATACCCGATTGGAAAAGACCGGAAGGAAAAGACCGATTTTCCATTTAATCCATCATTTTTTTTTGTTTTTATTCGAACAACGTTAAAGCAATGGAACAGTATGATTTTTCTATGGCAATAGCACAGCAATTTACAACATCATATTGAAAAGCATTTAATCGTTGAAAGAGGGAAATTGATATTAAAAGAAGATTAACATTATACGAAAATTCATTTTTTTCTCTGATTTCCTGTAGTATTATAATTATTGTGGTTAGCTCTTGTAGATGCCACACTTTCACCCTACATACATTATGAAAAAAAAAAAAAATTCTTACATAGATTTTTTACGACGATTCTTCTTCTCCTTTTTTTTTCTTTTCTTTTTTTTACAAATTCAATAAATATTTTTCAAAAAAAATATTTCAATAAATATTCAATAAATATATATATTTTTTTTTTTTTTTAAACTCAATAAATATTTAATTAAAATTCAATAAATATTTTTTTTTTTTTTTTTTAAAATTCGATAAATATTTTTTTGTTTAAAAAATTTCAATAAGTATTTAATTAAAAAATGTTAAGAGGTTACTTACAGTACCTTTCCCTCGACGACGAGCGCTCGCTGACGATGTGGAGGTAAGCAAGTCCTGAAATTTTTGGTAGTGAAGAATCGCGTCCATACATCAAATTTTAACACACGAGTATTAAGACATAGAATAACTCTTAAGGGTGTATAAAATCATCTAAAAAATTCAGCTATCAAAGTGTAAATACATATAGACTTCCTTGAATATCAGAACCGTATGGTCTTCGAACGTGGTAATGCTCGCTGCTACTTCTTCTACGGCTTTTAATGTTTAATATTGCGTTTATATGCAATCCGTTGGTCAATATATGGATTGAGTGGTTTGACTAATTCTTCTGGATCTAACTTTCCAGTTGATTTATCACTCCTTGTTGAACTATGTTTGAATACACAATGCGCCTTTTTGCATACAAACGGTGTGGTTTCCCAGAAACAGGGAGTACGGTCCCGCCGTTTCCCAATCAACATGTGCCGCTCCGTAATATGAAGATCTTCACCTCGGCCTTCCAACCACCTGTTGCACCCCACTTCGGGACCTAATGCTGATGGCTCATGGCGATATTGGCAGTTGCTATCATTTTTTACAGGCACGGTCGTAGAAAAAGTAGCAATATCTGAGGTTCCTTTTTTTTTTTTTTTTTTTTTTTTTTTTTCTTCTTCTTTTTCCGCTGTGCATCCACAGGATGGTAGAAGATGTCTCTGCCACAAACGTTTTCTTAGCACGTCACCCTCGTCAACCATCCAACCATATTCCTCCAAGGACCACCACGAGCACACAAATCACTTGTTGGCACTGTATCGAATCCGTCTTATCTACGGAGCGGTTTATGGGAAACTGTTCCCTGAAAACATCTTCGAGGCAAACGCAATAACCTCGCTCGTACCATATGGAAATAAAAGTGCCATCTATGTGTGAACATGCGGTGGTGATAATGCACACTCATTTCGGTTATTTTTAAAATTCGAAATTGTTTATTTTTTGTAGATTCGATTAAGTTTTCAATTGAAAGCAATTTATGTTTATAATTATTAGGCGTAATTAAGGCGGAAATAAATCGAAAGAATAGGACAGGCACGCGTTAATTACCCACAAACAAAACAATTTTTAATTAATATTATGGTTGGAAAGGGTAAAATTTGACAAATTTTGTGGGGTTTAAATGATACAATGATTTTATCGTTCCTATAATTTAAGGGGTCAACCGTTTCGTTCTAAGCATTTGCATACCGCATTACACCCAATTAGTTAAATTATGTTCAAAAGATATTGTAATAAAATCACTACACATTAAAACAGTTTTAGAATTTTGTTTCCCGGGTGTTAAGTACAAAAGAAATTTTTCCCTTTAATTATTTTTCATGCGAGAGAAAAAAAAAAAACGAGTGTCGCGATGAGGAAGGTGACTGAAGGGTTACTCCTTGTTGAATTGAGTTGGTACTGTGTGCCTGTGTCAGCGCTGCTTTTAGACCCATAGCTCCTAGATTACTACAATTGTCAAAATTTTGGTCTCATTTTGTAGCTGCCTGACTATTCTTTACGACAAGTACAAATTTGTAATATTATTTACAAAAACACTATTTTTTTATGAAAGTTGAAATACGCAAAAAAACCTAAAAACTTTAAATGGCTTTTTCTCCCCTTAAACGTGCGAATTTGGCGTTTGACGATTTAATTTAAAGGCTTGGTAGATCTCTAGCTTTGACCGTTCACTGTGCCCACAATTCCTATCCGATTGTCAAAATTTCGGTCTCATTTTGTAGCTGCCAATCTATTCTTTACGACAAATACAAATCTGTAATATTATTTACAAAAACACTATTTTTATGAAGGTTGAAATAGGCAAAAAAACACCAAAACTTTAAATGGCTTTTTCTCCCCTTAAACGTGCGAATTCGGCGTTTTCACGATTTAATTTAAAGGCTTGGTAGATCTCTAGCTTTGACCGTTCACTGTGCCCACAATTTCTATCCGATTGTCAAAATTTTGGTCTCATTTTGTAGCTGCCAGTCTATTCTTCACGACAAGTACAAATTTGTAATATTATTTACAAAAACACTATTTTTTATGAAGATTGAAATAGGCAAAAAAACACCAAAACTTTAAATGGCTTTTTCTCCCCTTAAACGTGCGAATTTGGCGTTTTCACGATTTAATTTAAAGGCTTGGTAGATCTCTAGCTTTGACCGTTCACTGTGCCCACAATTTCTATCCGATTGTCAAAATTTTGGTCTCATTTTGTAGCTGCCAGTGTATTCTTTACGACAAGTACAAATTTGTAATATTATTTACAAAAACACTATTTTTTATGAAAGTTGAAATAGGCAAAAAACACCAAACTTTAAATGGCTTTTTCTCCCCTTAAACGTGCGAATTTGGCGTTTTTACGATTTAATTTAAAGGCTTGGTAGATCTCTTGCTTTGACCGTTCACTGTGCCCACAATTTCTATCCGATTGTCAAAATTTTGGTCTCATTTTGTAGCTGCCAGTCTATTCTTTACGACAAGTACAAATTTGTAATTTTATTTACAAAAACACTATTTTTTATGAAGGTTGAAATAGGTTAAAAAAATACCAAAACTTTAAATGGCTTTTTCTCCCCTTAAACGTGCGAATTCGGCATTTTTAACGATTTAATTTCAAGGCTTGGTAGATCTCTAGCTTTGACCGTTCACTGTGCCCACAATTTCTATCCGATTGTCAAAATTTTGGTCTCATTTTGTAGCTGCCAGTCTATTCTTTACGACAAGTACAAATTTGTAATATTATTTACAAAAACACTATTTTTTATGAAGGTTGAAATAGGCAAAAAAACACCAAAACTTTAAGTGGCTTTTTCTCCCCTTAAACGTGCAAATTCGGCGTTTTTAAGATTTAATTTAAAGGCTTGGTAGATCTCTAGCTTTGACCGTTCACTGTGCTCACAATTTCTATCCGATTGTCAAAATTTCGGTCTCATTTTGTAGCTGCCAGTTTATTCTTTATGACAAGTACACATTTGTAATGTTATTTACAAAAGCACTATTTTTGATGAAGGTTGAAATAGGCAAAAAAACACCAAAACTTTAAATGGCTTTTTCTCCCCTTAAACGTATGAATTCGGCGTTTTTACGATTTAATTTAAAGGCTTGGTAGATCTCTAGCTTTGACCGTTCACTGTGCCCACAATTTCAATCCGATTGTCAAAATTTTGGTCTCATTTTGTAGCTGCCAGTCTATTCTTTACGACAAGTACAAATTTGAAATATTATTTACAAAAACACTATTTTTTATGAAGGATGAAATAGGCAAAAAAACACCAAAACTTTATATGGCTTTTTCTCCCCTTAAACGTGCGAATTCGGCGTTTTTAACGATTTAATTTAAAGGCTTGGTAGATCTCTAGCTTTGACCGTTCACTGTGCCCACAATTTCTATCCGATTGTCAAAATTTTGGTCTCATTTTGTAGCTGCCAGTCTATTCTTTACGACAAGTACAAATTTGTAATTTTATTTTCAAAAACACTATTTTTTATGAAGGTTGAAATAGGTTAAAAAAACACCAAAACTTTAAATGGCTTTTTCTCCCCTTAAACGTGCGAATTCGGCGTTTTTACGATTTAATTTAAAGGCTTGGTAGATCTCTCGCTTTGACCGTTCACTGTGCCCACAATTTCTATCCGATTGTCAAAATTTTGGTCTCATTTTGTAGCTGCCAGTCTATTCTTTACGACAAGTGTAAATTTGTAATATTATTTACAAAAACACTATTTTTTATGAAGGTTGAAATAGGAAAAAAAACACCAAAACTTTAAATGGCTTTTTCTCCCCTTAAACGTGCGAATTCGGCGTTTTTACGATTTAATTTAAAGGCTTGGTAGATCTCTCGCTTTGACCGTTCACTGTGCCCACAATTTCTATCCGATTGTCAAAATTTTGGTCTCATTTTGTAGCTGCCAGTCTATCCTTTACGACAAGTACAGATTTGTAATATTATTTACAAATACACTATTTTTTATGAAGGTTGAAATAGGAAAAAAAAACACCAAAACTTTAAATGGCTTTTTCTCCCCTTAAACGTGCGAATTCGGCGTTTTTACGATTTAATTTAAAGGCTTGGTAGATCTCTCGCTTTGACCGTTCACTGTGCCCACAATTTCTACCCGATTGTCAAAATTTTGGTCTCATTTTGTAGCTGCCAGTCTGT